>JAUTXW010005167.1:600000-992936 GCA_030620095.1 Kuschelorhynchus macadamiae
AAGGTATTTTTTATGTCGTCATAAAGGTGTTTTAGTTTGTCGTTGTGATTAGATACATAATCTGCATAAAAAGTAGTTTTTATTAAGTCGCACTGGTCTCTAGAATTGGTATGTCCAAATGTTATGTCAAAAGGGGTGCATTTGGTTGACGAATGTATGGAATTATTGTATGCTATCAGGGCATATTTATTTAATGTTTTTGTGTCTTCGTTTTTGAACCTTTCTCTTAAAATACGTAGGTGTTCTATGATTGTCGAGTGGAAGCGTTCTACGGTGGAATTAGATTCATGATGGAATGGTGTTGTAAAATGTATGTCTATTTTGTGGGCTTTTAGAAGCTCTTGTACCGTGGTATTTTTAAATTCAGAACCGTTGTCCATTATTATTCGTTCGGGTATGCCGTAAAAAGAGAAATAATGTATTAGAGCTGTACAAATTTCAATAGAGGTTTTGCCGGACACAGGCAAGGCTTGTTCTAACTTTGAAAATGTGTCTATAATCGTTAGAAATTCTTGATTGTCGAATTTGAAAACGTCAATAACTGGAATGGTTTTCTTACTGTTTCGGTAAGAACTAGAGGCACATACGGAGGTTTACGAGAATATTTTGATGTTTGGCATATTTCGCATTCGTTAGTTTATTTAGACACGTCGGTTTTCATGAATGGCCAGTAGTAGTTTATTTTGAGTTTTTCAAGGGTTTCAGAAATGCCACGGTTATTACACTTGCCTTCGTGTTGGTATTTAATAAGGAGAGTGCGTTCTTCGGGATCTTTTATTGAATTGACTAATTTAGTGCATTTTATTAGTTTTAAGACTGTTGCATACAAATGTCTCATGTATATGTCATTAAATTCGAGATACATAGAATCGTCGTAGAAATATAAATGAAAGATTTTGTTATCTGAAGTGTATATTTTTAAGAAGTCTAGTATTAGTCGAGGATTTCCTTTTCCGATTTTTACGTTCCATATATTGTGTTTTTCAAAGGTGTCCCAAGTAACTTCAATTTTGTAGGGATTTTTCGAAATTATTATTTGTTTGGGTTTATTATTTATGATTTCGTCCAGAATAAAGATACCGTCATTAACTGTTTTGTTGTTACTACTTGAGTGAGGTGTTTGTAAACTACATTCTGGTATCTGGGGTGGTTGAGATGGACCTATTCTTATGTCTTGTAAAATTTTGATTTTATTTTCTTTTGGTTTCGGTGTTTCCAAATTTTTTAAAGTTGTAGTAATGTCGGTTAGTGCTAAGTTGTTTGGGTCAAATGATTGGTCTAAAAAGGTGTCTATATCTAAGTCTATGTGTCCCGGGTTATTTATTACGCTTTCATTTTCGATCGCATTGATGCATATTCGCGAAAGTGCGTCTGCGTTCGTATTTTGTTTGCCTTTTTGGCTATCTATTATATATTATTTCGTAATCGTATTCCTCGAGTTTTAATCTCCACCTTACAATTTTACTGTTTGGTTCTTTTAGGTTAAACAGCCAGACTAGAGGACGATGGTCCGTGAAAATTTGAAATTATCGACAAAATAGATAAGGGCGAAAATATTTACATGCCCATACTATGGCAAGTAGTTCTTTCTCGATGGTAGAGTATTTAGTTTAGGAGTCGTTTCACGTTCTAGAGGCGTAAGCTATTGGTTTGTCATTGGGAACATTTCCTTGAGATAATACTGCACCTATAGCGAAGTTGCTAGCGTCGGTTGTGAGAACAAATGGTTTTTCGAAATCGGGATGTTGGAGGATTGGTGCATTGATAAGCGGTTATTTGCAGTGATTAAAGGAGTTGACGAAATCAGAGCTATAAATTATTTTTGAATCCTGTTTTAGACAAAGAGTCATAGGTTTGGTAATTTTTGCAAAATCTCTGATGAAACGTCTATAATAACCTAATAACCCAAAAATGATTTTATTTCTTTTTGGGTTTTCGGAATTGGAAACTTTTTTATAGCGGAAATTTTGTTAGGATTAGATTTGACACCCTCTGTGGTGACTACATGACCTAAATATTGGACTTCTTTTCTTAGAAATTCAGATTTGTCCGTTTGGATCTTAAAATTTGATTCTCAAAGTCTTGTCTTAATCGAGTAAGCTGTTCCTATAGGGCAGTGCTAAAAATTACAATATCGTCTAGATATACGAGGCAAATTTCATTTTGAAGACCACGCAGTATATTATCCATCACCCGTTGGAATGTGGATGGTGCGTTTTTTAGACCGAATGGCATCCTTTTGAATTCATAATGCCCATTTTCGGTAGAAAAAGCTATTTTTTGAACGTCGTCGGATCCATCTCGATCTGATGAAATCCGTTCGCTAGATCTAAGGTTGTGAAGGACTGGCTTCTGCCTAACTTGTCTAGAATATCTGAAATATTAGGGAGGGGATATTTGTCGTCAATAGAGCATTCATTGAGGCGTCTGTAGTCGATCACAAGCCGCCATTTACGTTTTCCAGAAGCATCTACAAGCAACTTCTTTGGAACAATCCAAATGGGACTAGACCAAGAGGAGACTGAATTTTGAATAATACCTTGCTCAAGCATCTTCGAAATTTGTTGTTTGACTTCCTTTCGGTGAATTTCAGGGTAACGATAACTTTTTGTAAAAATAGGGGACTCATCTTTTGAGTTAATCTTATGCCTGATCTGATTAGTAAAAGTTAAGGGACTTTATCACAATAGAATATGTCTCTGAACTCTAAACACAAATTCCGTATTGCTTCTCTTTCTTCAGAGTTGCAATGGTCAAGGCGAAGATTTTTTAGATTGGATTTTAAAAGGGAATCGTGATAATCGGAAATATCTTGGTCGGTTTCTATTTTCTCGAGAAAGTTAATGTGACACATATCAAGGGGTTCGATATCGACTGGTTCGGCAAAATTTATTTCAACAGGGAAATCGCAAGAATTACAGATGTTATAGCGAAATAATTTGAAACATTTACTAAAGCTTTGGGCATTTCGAGATTATTTTCCAATTTTGTATACTCAAGTATCCCTATACCTACTTTCATTTTTACAGGTAGTTTTATAATTTGTTGTGTTCCCGCAGGTATGTTTATGTAATAATTTTAAAAGTCTGTTTTGTCAGATTTTTTTATTAGATTAGAAAAATCAAATAGATAAAATTTATGAAAGCCATTTGTGTTGAAAATATTGAAAAAGGGAATATTAGCAACTTAATCGTGATTAGTCATAGCATGTGCCGTCTGAATATTAAAGGTTTCCTATTTTATAAATTTTTTATAAAATTTATGAGCAATATCAGGACTTATCAAACTTCTAGAACTACCTGTATCTATTAAAAAATATGATTTGATTTCCGAAACGAAAATATATGGAAGGTCTGACCTCATATTATTAAGAAATATTATGTCGGGTTGTTGTCTTGATGAACAAGCGAAAAATTTTCCTCGTAATTATTATCATTAGAATTAACACCAGGTGAATGGTCCGTCGAGTATGTGTCAGCGTATGTGGTGTCATATGGGTATTGATATGTATTATCTGCACCATAGTAATTTTGGCTATCTTCGTATGTCGCATAGTCTGTTAGTTCTTTAATTTCCTCAGGGTTTTCGTTAGAGTTTGAAGGATTAGTTATTTCTTGGGCGTATAATTCTTGAAACGTAAATTTGGGTTTTGGTTTATTTAACACAGTATTGCCTGAACTAGTGTCCATAGGAGTAACCTTATTTAATTCAGTTTGTCTCTGGTTTCGAATTATCGCGCTTGATTTTGGGAATGAGAACAGTTGATTTTGTGGTTGTCTGTTGTTGGCAAATGGGAATCTAAAGTTTTAGTTTTGAAATTGTTGTCTTGGTTGGAAGGGCCTAGGTGGAAAATTACTTGTTGGCATTGTTTGAAATGGTCTAGGCGTAGAGTTGTTTATCATAGGTGTTGTTTGAAAAGGCCTAGGTGCAAAATTATTTGGGGGTAGCATGGGTCTAGGTAAAAGTGAAAAATTTGGTTGGGGGTATATATTTTGTGGTCTCGATTGAACGCTTGAATTTTGATTTCTTATATTAGGCAAATTTGTATTATAATTGGTTTTAAAATTAGAATTCGTTGTGTAGTTTCTACCTGAGCTAAACTGAATAAAATTTTCTTCTTCAGTTGAAAATGCTAAGGCCTCTTCGAGAATTTGAGGATTTTAAAGTCTAACTACTAATTGCATATGGTAAGGGAGGCCTGCTAAAATGTTTTTAAGGCAAAGTCGTCATAATGGGCTATTTTAATTCTTTTTTCTGTATCGTCAACTATAAGAGTACTTAATTTTGCAAATAAAAGACTCCTAGCATCTTGTATTCGTATGCCGAAATTTAAAGGAGATTCATTTTTCTGTGGTTTTATGGAAATTAAATCTTGTATGAGGCAATCAATACCTCTTTGATCAGAAAATGTTAAATTTAATGTGTTTTTAGATTCCAAGAGTTAAGTTCAGATCTAGATCCAATTAAATCGGCTGCCCTACCTCGTAATTTACTTAATATAGTATCTAAAAGTATTACATTTATAGGGTCGTCAAGATTTGTAGAATTTTGAAAATTTTTTAAAAAGTGTTCACATAACAGATAAATCTTTGAAGCAATTTAGATTACCGTCAAAGAGAGGAATGTTATCGGCTTGATATCTCATAAGTGGAATATCGCGACTCATGTTTTCTGTTGGTGTAGATGTTTCGAGAACTAAATTATTTTCAAGAACTGTCGAATAAGTTTCGTCGATCGAGCTTACACTTAATTGAGACAAATTTGTGATTATTTCGTCAATGTCAGACATAAAAAGAAATATACATGTATAAAAATAAAATAAAATGCCTATGTGTAACTAGGAAAAATAGGAAATTGTGAAGGAAAATGAGCACTTACAATAGAATTCCAGCGAAGATTAACTGCATTGTTTTTCTTGGCTGCCTTTTCTTAAACTACTGCCTTCAGGATCCGATGTGAGGTGTCGTAGGCGTCTTAATTCTAGGTTCCCAGAGGTTTATATATAGCAATTATTGCAAATAAGTCGAAAACTGTGATAGATACGAGAATAATGTAAAATACGAAAGAGCTAAAGAAATGAACAAAGAGTTTAAATTTTATATCAGAATTCATACAGGGTGCTGCAAAAAAAAGTTCCGCAAGATAAACTTGTAGGTGATGCAAAAAAATGAAACACCCTGTATACTACCATCCACGATTTTGATATTTTATCGTAGAGGTTCTTAAAAATAATACACGTTCTAAATTTGAACTAATTGTCTCAGAAGGAACTGGGAAAAAACGCAAAAAACGAGAAAAAAATTGAAACTGACACTTTGTATAACGAAAATGGTGGGTTTTTGACCATGTATGTATTGGCATTTTTTTCCTATTTTATCGAGCACTATCACCCCCTTAAATATGTCCATGACATTAATTAACACCTTGTATACATATATATATATATATATATATATATATATATATATATATATATATATATATATATATATATATATATATATATATATATATATATAGGGTGTCCAAAATTGTAGTGTCCAAACTTTAACAGCGCATTCTGCATTCAAAATAAGCGCTAATTTTCTATATAAACATATATCGGCAAATGCTTCGTTTTCGAAATACAGGGTGTTTTTTTTACAAGTTTTAAGAAAAAAATTGTTTTTTAGTCATAACTTTTTTATTACTTGAGATATTGTTATTAAATTTGGTAAACAGCCTTGGAGTAACAAAAGGCATTTTTTGATTTGAAATATTTTTTAATTTTTCATCAGTGGCGTCCGTACAGGATTTTTTATTGAATATTCTTGAAGAAAAAATAGTACTCTACTGCTTTTTCTGAAAACAAAAATCATTCCTAAAATCCCCACTCAGTTTGGAGCAAATTTGATCCCTTGTCTTTTTTTCGTGCGGTGTAAGGATTTCGAGTAAAAAACTAAAAACCATTTTTATGTATGGCATAGTTAAAATTTCCATTATTGTTAATTTCAGTAGCAAAACCTTTAAGGTAGGATTGTAACAGCAAGTTTTTAAAATTATTTGGTTTCCGATATTTATTTCATGAATTCCGGGTGAGTTCATAATTTCTGAATAACGTATGTAGGGTTTCTAAAATAAAAGCTTGTCTGACAACTAAGGAGAGATGACGTCATCGACCCGTTGTAATAGAGATTTGCATTATATTTGGGTTATCAGGGTGACATCGCAGAAGTTAGCAGGCAACCTATTAAAATCTAATATGTCCTTGGTACTTACCATCATTCCTTCATTGTCGACTCTTGGTATGCCATGATTGTATTTTTGTGATAATTGAACAATTGCTAGGTTCGTCTTTAAAGTATGACAGATGAGTTTATAATTCTAAAATCGTCGATTCATTTTGTAAAACGGTAATTAGAATTAATTCAATTTTGAAGATGATACTTCATTTTGCAGAAACTACTCTTTATTTCGTTCGTAAGTTCGTAATTAATTTTACAAAAACTAGAATTCATAAGTTTTATTAACTTAGATCATGAAAAAAATTTATAGAGCACTTTAAATATCATTAAGGATTAATGTGGGCCTTAAAATTCACAATAATTGCTCAAAATGAGCTCCTCTAACTTCGACACATTTTCGGCATCTACTCTTAACTGTGTCAGTGGCATGGCGTACAAAATTCGTATTGGCTCGCAAAGTTTCACAGGCTTGCTCTATCCTTAGAATCAGTTCTTCTGTTTTATGAACTGGTCTTGAATAAACTAAATTTTTCAAATAACCCCACACAAAGAAGTCGACAGGTGTGAGGTCAGGGGAACGTGGTGGCCAGGCTGTAGCTCCTAATCGTCCAATCCACCGTTCTGGATAATTATTGTTTAACCACTCGCGATTAACAAGTGCAAAATGCGCGGGAGCCCCGTCCATTTGAATCCAGAATTCGTTTCGTTCGTTTGTAAGATTTAGAGGAATATTTTCTAGATATTGAAATAACTCATTTTGCAGAAAATCATTAAATAACTGTCCATCTAGGCGTGGTGGTAGAATATGGGGCCCGCAAAAAATTTCATTTATTACACCACACCAAACATTCACAGAAAATTCTTGCTGAAATGCTCTAGTTCGTACAACACGTGGATTGTCATGGCTCCAGATTCGTAAATTATGGAAATTTACTGAGCCGCTTCGGGTAAATGTGGCTTCATAAATTTTTTTTGAGAAGTTCTCGTCTTCCTCTATTTGGCGCAAAAACCAATTACAAAAACTGACACGTTTTTCGGCATCACCAGGTTGTAAGTTTTGAACTGGCTGCATCTGAAATGGCTTCCTGTGATCTTTCCTCAAAACGCGATGAACCTTATTTTTAGAAACAAAACTGCGTTGCCTTGTAAATTATGAGCTGCTCTTCGTAGGCTTAATGTCCTATCGTTGTCAAACTTATTTAAAATTACGTTTCGATATTGTTCATTTCTCCTACCTTCGTTTCTCGGATTCTTTTTCAGTCCAAAATTCCTAAACATTAAATGCGTTTTAATGAAAACTTGTTTGCAAGGTAATCTTCTATTTGGAAATCTTCGTTGGTATTCCCGTACTGCTGTATTTGCATTTCCATTACAGAAACCATAAACGAAATGAATATCAGCATACTCAAAGTTACTGAATAACACCATTTTGAAATCACTAGTTAGACTGATAATTACCTTTTTGTATAAACTGTAATGTACCTGACATTTATTTACTCTAAAAACTCAAATGTCACACTTTAAAGACGAAACTAGCAATTCTTCAATTGTCACAAAAATGCAATCATGGCATACCAAGATGTTAAAGGTTTTGCCACTGAAATAATTAACAATAATGGAAATTTTAACTACGCCATACATAAAAATAGTTTTTAGTTTTTAACTCGAAATCCTTGCATCGCACGAAAAAAGGCAAGGGATCAAATTTGCTACAAACTGAGTGGGGATTTTAGGAATGATTTTTGTTTTCAGAAAAAGCAGTAGCGTACCATTTTTTCTTCAAGAATATTCAATAAAAAATCCTGTACGGACGCCACTGATAAAGAATTAAAAAATATTTCAAATCAAAAAATGCCTTTTGTTACTCAAATGCTGTTTACCAAATTTAATAACAATATCTCAAGTACTAAAAAAGTTATGACTAAATAACAATTTTTTTCTTAAAACTTTAACACCCTGTATTTCGAAAACGAAGCATTTGCCGATATATGTTTATATAGAAAATTAGGGCTTATTTTGAATGCAGAATGCGCTGTTAAAGTTTGGACACTGCAATTCGGGACACCCTGTATATATATATATATATATATATATATATATATATGATAGTGCTCGATAAAATAGGAAAAAAATGCCAATACCTACATGGTCAAAAACGCACCATTTTCGTTATACAAAGTGTCAAAGTT
The DNA here is from genome assembly GCA_030620095.1 of Kuschelorhynchus macadamiae. Lineage (NCBI taxonomy): Eukaryota > Metazoa > Arthropoda > Insecta > Coleoptera > Curculionidae > Kuschelorhynchus > Kuschelorhynchus macadamiae. The sequence continues at coordinate 608,414 of JAUTXW010005167.1, forward strand.
TTAATTTTTTTCTCGTTTTTTGCGTTTCTTCCCAGTTCCTTCTGAGACAATTAGTTCAAATTTAGAACGTGTATTATTTTTAAAAACCTCTATGATAAAATATCAAAATCGTGGATGGTAGTATACAGGGTGTTACATATTTTTGCATCACCTACAAGTTTATCTTGCGGAACTTTTTTTTGCAGCTCTCTGTATGAATTCTGATATAAAATTTAAACTCTTTCTTCATTTCTTTAGCTCTTTCTTATTTTGCATTATTCTCGTATCTATCACAGTTTTCGACTTATTTGCAATAATTGCTATAGATGCAAATTAAGTGTAAGCTAAATAATGAAACTGGAAAAAGAGGCAGTAGGCTGAGGCAGGTCATTTGTTAATTCTGTTCTTTAATCTGACATTTTGTAAGAAATATTTTTTTGTTTGACGTTTCCGTAGTTGTTTCGAGTTGTTTAATAATATTTGAATTCACAAATCAAGAATAATATGCAGAAATTCATTTCATTTATGGACTTGCCAACGGCAATTGTTATGAAGCCAGACGACTCTATGAACAGAAATATCCAAATCGCATGGTGCCCAATAGACAAACATTTGCAAAGGTACATAATCGGCTATGTGAAAATGGATCATTCAAGAAATCCACTCATTTAGCAGAAGCAAATAGAAGGGTTAGGACACCTGAAGTCGAGGAAGCAGTCCTGAATGCAGAAGAAAATGATCCTGTTAGCAGTACGAGGAAAATTGCAGCAACACTTAATATTTCATTTGTGCTTTTATGGAAAATTTTATTAGACAACTTAATGTATCCTTACCACATCCAAAGGATTCAAGCTCTTCTCCCACGTGACTTTCCACATCAATTTCTCGAAGACGAACTCTCGGTATTGCTAGAAGACGTGCCAATTCTTTTTAGAAATCAAATGTGGTTCATGCGCGATGGTGCACCAGCATATTTCAGCATAGAGGTGAGGGAGTTCCTAAATAATAATTTTGACAAACCTCAGCCATGGCCCCCTAGATCTCCAGATCTGAATAGCCTCGATTTCTTTTTCTGGGGACACCTGAAAACATTAATGTATCAGACCCCAATCCAGACAGAAGAAGATTTAAGAACCAGAATAATAACTTCATTCGCAATACTCCTGGAATATTTGACAGAGTCCGTCAGTCCATGAGGCGAAGACTTGACCTTTGCATTCTAGCAAGAGGCGGACATTTTCGACAACTTTTAATATTTTGTTTTATTTTTAATTTAACTATAATAATTTTATCTGATTGTGCATTATCATGTCGTTTGATTTAAAATAAAACCAGTTTCTTAATTTTTGCTTAATTTCGCCTACATACCATCGACGCAATGCATCGATTATTGCAAATAAGTCGAAAACTGTGATAGATACGAGAATAACGCAAAATTCGAAAGAGCTAAGAAATGAACAAAGAGTTTAAATTTTATATCAGAATTCATACAGGGTGTCCTCAAAAAAAGTTCCGCATGATAAACTTGTAGGTGGTGCAAAAAAATGTAACAACCTGTATACTACCATCAACGATTTTTATATTTTATCGTATAGGTTCTTAAAAATAATACATGTTCTAAATTTGAACTAATTGTCTCAGAAGGAACTGGAAAAAAACGCAAAAAACGAGAGAAAAATTGAAACTTTGACACCCTGTATAACGAAAATGGTGCGTTTTTGTCTATGTATATTATTGTATATATTCACATATGTATATATATATATATATATATATATATATATATATATATATATATACCAGTGTTAAAATTTTTCACCGCTAATGCTGAATTGTAAATGAAAATAAACATAAAATTCTTTCTAAAGTAAAGATACTAGTAAAGATTTTCGAGATATTAAAAAACATTTTTCAACGCAGTGTCTCGAAAACGACGTTTCTTTTTGTGTATGTTTGTTTTTGTAGTTCTTCGTAAACGGTTTCTTTTATTACTCCTTTGTTATAGCACATTAATGACTTTCTAAAAAAAAGTAATTGATGGAAAAGTGTTTCCCTAATTTGAATATTCTTAGGATAATTTTTATTTCATGCTTAAATATAAAATAATGTATAATGAATATTTAAAACCTGCGTGCTGCACGCCACTAAAACTTGTTAGTGATTAGTTTTCTACCTTCTACATACATATTATATTTGCAATAATTAATACTTCCACCAGGCAAAAACATCAAGATTTTATAAAAACTAGCTAGCTATTAGAAGAAATAAACTTAAATATCTGCTGTTTCTCTCGTGAAATATACACAATATTAGAGTTACGCAAGTGTTTGGTTTATTATGTAAACTTCTAAACTATCAGCATATTATAGTAATATGTAAGACTTTCCTAACTTTCTTGCAAATTTTTTCAGATTTTTGAATCTGAAACATTCAAAATCGATGTAAATTTTACTTTTGTTAATTTATGTGTTACCCAAATAACATTAAATGTATTTCGACTTGCTAACGTTTTGATCTAAATTGCATAATAATCATTTAAACATATATTTATTCATATAGTAAAATTAATATTAAATTTTAATGTTTTGGAACATGAGTAGCCTGTAGTGGTATTTTTTAATATTATAGTCAAAAGAAAACTAGAAACCAGAAAATAGGCTTTTCTTAGTAACGCACTAAGAATGTAGTTTTATTATTCAGTACATTATGTGCATTTAATAAACTTGTTACTCCTTAATGTTCAATTATTATCCCAAAATATGTTGGGTGTTTAATTGAAATTAATTAAAAGTACATGCTTATCGATGAAACGTAACCAAAAAGCGCACCACCCTTTTTGTTATAGTCACTGATCATTAAGAAGTGAGAAGTTTATTAAATTTAGATCATGTGTTGAACAAAAAATACATAATTTTGTATTTTTAGTGCGATACTGACAAAAGCGTGTTTTCTAGTTTTTAAAAGCTTTTATTTAACGTCACTTATATGTTAGTTAGTCTGTATGTTTGGATCATATAACTTTTGAAGCAGTTCTAGTTATCGGACTTAACTGAGATTTGGTTTATATACATAAACCTAATGACAATACAACATTATGGTATTTAATCGGGGCCAGTTTCGTTCACTTGAAATAAGTAATTTGAAAAAAAAATTAATTGCCTTTTAAAAGCTCTCCTTAACAACGGGAAATAAAAAAATCATTTCGATTATTTACACTTTAGAAAACTTGAAATTAGTTACATGAAAACTTTGCTTTGCATCTCATTCCAAACACTAAAATGCCAAAATGTTCCTGCGGAAATTTGTCGTTTCCATTTTGTGGAAATTTTGTACCCATTAGAATACCCGAAATAAGTTACATAAAAAAATCAGCTTTCATTGCTTTCTAGAATTCATCCGATAAACTTTTTCGTGTGGAAATGCATCATTTCCATTTTCCACATTTTAGAATACCTGTAAGTAGTTACATGAAAACTTTGTTTTGCTTTGCATATTAAACATTTTTCTGAACATAAAAATGTAAAAATAATCTTGCGGAAATACGCCATTTCCATATTTCAATTTCAATTTTCCAGATTTTAGAATAGCTAAAACCTGTTACGTGGAAACTTTGTTTTGCTTTGCATTCTACACTTTTTTCGGAACATAAAAATTCAAAAATGTTCCTGCGGAAACACGTCATTTCCATTTTCCGAGGGCATTTTGTAAACTTTAGCTGAAATGTACATAACATCCAACTTTTAATTTTTTGGCTTCTCTAAAGCCTCCTGAATGCCGTGAATTCAAAAAAATTCTCTACGAAAACTCTCATTTTTGATTTTATTTATTTATTCCATTTTTAACCTTTTTCTTCACTGAAATGTGATATATTCACAACACATTTTTTTTAAACTTCGATAAAGCCTTCTGAATGTAGAATTTAAAAAATTGCTGTGATTTTATAACTTAAATGATGGGTTATCGCTTTAAAGATGGTTTTATCCACGAACCTGGGCTAACCTAACACCTAACGGGATAGATCTACCTAACAGTATAGATTTTCTTTAAAAAAATCCTTGTTTTAATATATACTCGGAATTTTGATGACTTCCTTTACAGCAAGCCTAACCTATTCTAACCTAACCTAGTTCATATTTTTATTATAGTTTACTTCTATAAAGCCTACTGAATATAGAACTTAAAAAATTAATGTAATCAATCTAAAATATCTATATGTACCTGATTTCCTTCCATTATTGCATTTTTATGTTCAGAAAAGTGCTTGAAATAGCAAACAAAGCAAAATCTCCATGTAATTGATTTCAGGTATTCCAAAGTATTACACATAATATTTTTGCATTTTTATGTTAAGAAAAAATGTTCAAAATGCAAATTTTTTATGTAACTGATTTTAAATATCCTAAAGTGTAAAGAATTTCCTGGGAATATGGAAATAAAAAATTTTCGCAGAAATATTTTCGGATTTTTATGTTCAAAAAATTGTTGAATTGGCAACTAAAACAAAGTTTTCATGTAAATGATTTAAGGTTTACTACAGTGTGAATTTCGCACAAAAATTCTTATTTTCCGCTATTATGAGAGGATTCTAGAAGACCTAAAACTAGTTGGATTCCTTATAACTGAATTCAGGTGAACGAAAGTTGATCCCTCAATTCTTTTTATACATGGTGCATAAAAAATTGTCTTATACATGAAATGTTAAAAAAAATCAGTATTAAAAAACTATTTATCCAATTGACAGAATAAAATGTTTATAAATTGGGTAAAGTTCTATATCTGTAAACGTTTTTTTGTGAAGCTGTTTTGCGTTTTTATAATGGGTATAAATTACTACGTTATTTGCATGTGGCGTTATTATAAGGAATTAGCTAACTAAAGGAACGATTATAGAAGGAAATCCTGAAAAATTGCATTTATCTTACGGCGTGTCATAATGACATTATTTTGATGGTCATTTTTAGTATCAAAATGACACATTGTTTTCGGAGTACTCTAATGGATCCTCTGTAGACCTAGGACTATAACGGATTCATTATAGTCCTAAAACAACGAAAACGACTTCCTGGGAATATTTTTTAGCAAAATTTCCACAATGACTGACTCAATTGACATCAGAAGAGACATTTTTGAATGTTATTCGGACCGAAAATAATCATTGGAGACACGCCGCGGTAACAGCCTCGGCTGACGCCTCGTCTGATATTTGCGGCTAGTATCATAATGATCGTCATTTTGATCCTAACGATAACATAAATAATTATTATTAATATTCCTATAAAACGTAGTCATTAACACTTACCAGATGTTCCAAAAGGAATTTTACACATTAAATTAGTAACAACTATTTTACTTTTGGTGTTTTTTTTTTGCTCAAAAGAAAAACTAAAAGAAATACCTAGTAAAATGTTTTTAAGGAATAAACAAATTAGTCCTTATAAAAAAAATGACAAAATACTAAAAATAACGATTTTAGGTTTTAGACAGTGTGTACCATATATATATATATATATATATATATATATATATATATATATATATATATATATATATATATATATATATATATATATATATATATATATATATATATATATATATATATATATATATATATATATATATATATATATATATATATATATATATATATATATATATATATATATATATATATATAAAACAACTGTAAGATAACCTTAAATCATTTACATGAAAACTTTGCTTTAGTTGCCAATTCAACAATTTTATATATATATATATATATATGTTGATTTTTACTCCTTCACGGATGGAAAAATACAATGTGTTTTCATTCCGGGTGTACATCCGTTCACTACTGTCGTTCTGAAAAGAACAGTTTTGCTGACGTTTCGCCAAAATCACATTTGGCATTTTCGAAGCTTTCTTTCTCGCGTCCGAATAGAGACTGAAGTGTTGGTGACTGCGACGCTTCCTTTTATACCCCCACTCGGGGCCGAAGGTTATATCTGCGCAGGCGTTGGTCGTTATTTATGTTTTCCGGATGGTGCTGTTGTTGTTGCGCTAATTGCGCTTGAGTTTTTGCGATTTTAGATTTGTCGATTATTGTCTTCCATACTGTTGGTAGTTTTAATGATTCGTCCCTTTTATTCAAATCAACTTGTTTTTCAATTCCTATGGCTTCTCGGATTATTCTGGTATATATATTATATATATATATATATATATATATATATATATATATATATATATATATATATATATATATATATATATATATATATATATATATATATATATATATATATATATATATATATATATATATATATATATATATATATATATATATATATAATTTCATGTATAAGACAATTTTTTATGCACCATGTATAAAAAGAATTGAGGGATCAACTTTCGTTCACCTGAATTCAGTTATAAGGAATCCAACTAGTTTTAGGTCTTCTAGAATCCTCTCATAATAGCGGAAAATAATTTTTGTGCGGAATTCACACTGTAGTAAACCTTAAATCATTTACATGAAAACTTTGCTTTAGTTGCCAATTCAACAATTTTTTGAACATAAAAATTCGAAAATATTTCTGCGAAAATTTTTTATTTCCATATTCCCAGGAAATTCTTTACTTTAGAATATTTAAAACCAGTTACATAAAAAAATTTGAACATTTTTTCTTAATATATATTATATATATATATATATATATATATATATATATATATATATATATATATATATATATATATATATATATATATATATATATATATATATATATATATATATATATATATATATATATATATATATATATATATATATATATATATATATATATATATATATATATATATATATATATATATATATATATATATATATATATATATATATATATATATATATATATATATATATATATATATATATATATATATATATATATATATATATATATATAATTTCATGTATAAGACAATTTTTTATGCACCATGTATAAAAAGAATTGAGGGATCAACTTTCGTTCACCTGAATTCAGTTATAAGGAATCCAACTAGTTTTAGGTCTTCTAGAATCCTCTCATAATAGCGGAAAATAAGAATTTTTGTGCGGAATTCACACTGTAGTAAACCTTAAATCATTTACATGAAAACTTTGCTTTAGTTGCCAATTCAACAATTTTTTGAACATAAAAATTCGAAAATATTTCTGCGAAAATTTTTTATTTCCATATTCCCAGGAAATTCTTTACTTTAGAATATTTAAAACCAGTTACATAAAAAATTTGCATTTTGAACATTTTTTCTTAACATAAAAACATATTTTTAATCTTGGAATATATATATATATATATATATATATATATATATATATATATATATATATTCAGTAGGCTTTATATATATATATATATATATATATATATATATATATATATATATATATATATATATATATATATATATATATATATATATATATATATATATATATATATATATATATATATATATATATATATATATATATATATATATATATATATATATATATATATATATATATATATATATATATATATATATATATATATATATATATATATATATATATATATATATATATATATATATATATATATATATATATATTGTATATATATATATAATATATATATATATATATATATTTTATATAAAAATGACCATATAATGTCATATAATCGTTCCTTTAGTTAGCTAATTCCTTATAATAACGCCACATGCAAATAACGTAGTAATTTATACCCATTATAAAAACGCAAAACAGCTTCACAAAAAAACGTTTACAGATATAGAACTTTACCCAATTTATAAACATTTTATTCTGTCAATTGGATAAATAGTTTTTTAATACTGATTTTTTTTAACATTTCATGTATAAGTCAATTTTTTATGCACCATGTATAAAAAGAATTGAGGGATCAACTTTCGTTCACCTGAATTCAGTTATAAGGAATCCAACTAGTTTTAGGTCTTCTAGAATCCTCTCATAATAGCGGAAAATAAGAATTTTTGTGCGGAATTCACACTGTAGTAAACCTTAAATCATTTACATGAAAACTTTGCTTTAGTTGCCAATTCAACAATTTTTTGAACATAAAAATTCGAAAATATTTCTGCGAAAATTTTTTATTTCCATATTCCCAGGAAATTCTTTACACTTTAGAATATTTAAAATCAGTTACATAAAAAATTTGCATTTTGAACATTTTTTCTTAACATAAAAATGCAAAAATATTATGTGTAATACTTTGGAATACCTGAAATCAATTACATGGAGATTTTGCTTTGTTTGCTATTTCAAGCACTTTTCTGAACATAAAAATGCAATAATGGAAGGAAATCAGATACATATAGATATTTTAGATTGATTACATTAATTTTTTAAGTTCTATATTCAGTAGGCTTTATAGAAGTAAACTATAATAAAAATATGAACTAGGTTAGGTTAGAATAGGTTAGGCTTGCTGTAAAGGAAGTCATCAAAATTCCGAGTATATATTAAAACTACGATTTTTTTAAAGAAAATCTATACTGTTAGGTAGATCTATCCCGTTAGGTGTTAGGTTAGCCCAGGTTCGTCGATAAAACCATCTTTAAAGCGATAACCCATCATTTAAGTTATAAAATCACAGTAATTTTTTAAATTCTACATTCAGAAGGCTTTATCGAAGTTTAAAAAAAATGTGTTGTGAATATACCACATTTCAGTGAAGAAAAAGGTTAAAAATGGAATAAATAAATAAAATCAAAAATGATAGTTTTCGTAGAGAATTTTTTTGAATTCACGGCATTCAGGAGGCTTTAGAGAAGCCAAAAAATTAAAAGTTGGATGTTATGTACATTTCAGCTAAAGTTTACAAAATGTCCTCGGAAAATGGAACTGACGTGTTTCCGCAGGAACATTTTTGAATTTTTATGTTCCGAAAAAAGTGTAGAATGCAAAGCAAAACAAAGTTTCCACGTAACAGGTTTTAGCTATTCTAAAATCTGGAAAATTGAAATTGAAATATGGAAATGGCGTATTTCCGCAAGATTATTTTTACACTTTTATGTTCAGAAAAATGTTTAAAATGCAAAGCAAAACAAAGTTTTGATGTAACTACTTACAGGTATTCTAAAATGTGGAAAATGGAAATGATGCATTTCCACACGAAAAAGTTTATTGGATGAATTCTAGAAAGCAATGAAAGCTGATTTTTTTATGTAACTTATTTCGGGTATTCTAATGGGTACAAAATTTCCACAAAATGGAAACGACAAATTTCCGCAGGAACATTTTGGCATTTTAGTGTTTGGAATGAGATGCAAAGCAAAGTTTTCATGTAACTAATTTCAAGTTTTCTAAAGTGTAAATAATCGAAATGATTTTTTTATTTCCCGTTGTTAAGGAGAGCTTTTAAAAGGCAATTAATTTTTTTTTTCAAATTACTTATTTCAAGTGAACGAAACTGGCCCCGATTAAATACCATAATGTTATATTGTCATTAGGTTTATGTATATAAACCAAATCTCAGTTAAGTCCGATAACTAGAACTGCTTCAAAAGTTATATGATCCAAACATACAGACTAACTAACATACAAGTGACGTTAAATAAAAGCTTTTAAAAACTAGAAAACACGCTTTTGTCAGTAACGCACTAAAAGTACAAAATTATGTAGTTTTTGTTCAACACATGATCTAAATTTAATAAACTTCTCACTTCTTAATGATCAGTGACTATAACAAAAAGGGTCGGAAGCTTTTTGGTTACGTTTCATCGATAAGCATGTACTTTTAATTAATTTCAATTAAACGCCCAACATATTTTGGGATAATAATTGAACATTAAGGAGTAACAAGTTTATTAAATGCACATAATGTACTGAATAATAAAACTACATTCTTCGTGCGTTACTAAGAAAAGCCTATTTTCTGGTTTCTAGTTTTCTTTTGACTATAATATTAAAAAATACCACTACAGGCTACTCATGTTCCAAAACATTAAAATTTAATATTAATTTTACTATATGAATAAATATATGTTTAAATGATTATTATGCAATTTAGATCAAAACGTTAGCAAGTCGAAATACATTTAATGTTATTTGGGTAACACATAAATTAACAAAAGTAAAATTTACACCGATTTTGAATGTTTCAGATTCAAAAATCTGAAAAAATTTGCAAGAAAGTTAGGAAAGTCTTACATATTACTATAATATGCTGATAGTTTAGAAGTTTACATAATAAACCAAACACTTGCGTAACTCTAATATTGTGTATATTTCACGAGAGAAATAGCAGATATTTAAATTTACTTCTTCTAATAGCTAGCTAGTTTTTATAAAATCTTGATGTTTTTGCCTGGTGGAAGTATTAATTATTGCAAATATAATATGTATGTAGAAGGTAGAAAACTAATCACTAACAAGTTTTAGTGGCGTGTAGCACGCAGGTTTTAAATATTCATTATATTATTTTATATTTAAGCATGAAATAAAAATTATCCTAAGAATATTCAAATTAGGCAAACACTTTTCCATCAATTACTTTTTTTTAGAAAGTCATTAATGTGCTATAACAAAGGAGTAATAAAAGAAACCGTTTACGAAGAACTACAAAAACAAACATATACCAAAAGAAACGTCGTTTTCGAGACACTGCGTTGAAAAATGTTTTTTAATATCTCGAAAATCTTTACTAGTATATTGTTACGCTGAAAGCGATCGCAAACAATCTTTAGAAAGAATTTTATGTTTATTTTCATTTACAGTTCAGCATTAGCGGTGAAAAATTTTTAACACTGGTGAAACGAATAATTGCATTAATTGCAAATAAAATAAATTTAAAGTATGCTTTGCTTGTTCAACTTTCTTTTCCTTCTTCACCTTTCAAATTCGCGGAGACATTTTGTATATCTTGTTCTCGATGGGTTTGTTCTTACTGGCCAGAGTTGATCGCCGATCTTTTACAAGCTTGTTGGTGGAGCTTCATTGATTTACTTATCTAGCAAATTTAGGATATGACAGAAAAGAGTTCCAAAAGGCGACCTCTACAAGACTGTATAAACAACTATAGCCATATCGAGGTAATGCCATATAATAAATCATTATTACAAAAAAAGTTTACAAATGCTAATGTATTAAAGTGCAGGTCCTATATAACGATGGGAAAAGTTCAGGAAAGAAAATATTTTTTAATGGGTTTATTTAAAGTTATGAAAAGATGTAGAGAATATATCTAAATCATTACAGTGTATGTTAAACAAAAATTGTATTATAACTAAAACTGCACTTTGTCTCAAATCTGTCCTGTGAAAAGAGATGGTAAACAGTTCATAGACAAAAGTATGATTATCTCTGCTTTAAAACATAATTTTGGTATCATATTTCTAAACATGTAGATCTAAATGATGCTTCCGGTAACACCGAGAATATTGAGAGATTGGTATGACGAATTGATTATTTTCAAATAGAACCCAAAACCGACGATAACTCAAGGATAGGTAAACAGGGACGCACACTTCTCGCCCTGGGGCCAGCTCAGGACGTTTTATATTATGTAAATAGGACAATTAACAGGCAGGCCCGTATAGGTATGATGTACATATAAGGAAAAAATAGAGGAAACAAAGCTAACTAGTGTACTAGCTTTAAATATTTTAAGCCTAAACCCTTACCCTGCATCTTTTTATTATTTTTGTCTATATTTCGCATTAATATTGATTGTGACATTAGGAGTCATTTTAATTGACCTAATTCTGAAATTATACAGGATACAGCTTGTTTGTTGAGTTTGCAAGAGCATAGAGGGCTATTGCTAAGACTCATTTGGAAAAGGTGACTATAAGATACACATTAATGTCTTGGAATATTTATATAGTGAATCAAACGCTTTTGGTTGAGTTCAGGATATATTGATGTGTATACATTTTGGATATTATTGTAGTATTCCTAATAGTTTTTTCCCAATCTTGATGGTTTTTACTTCTAATATACGCAAATATCTCAGAAAATGGCACATGCTTCCTTTGCAGCCGTATAAACTTGTTCGTTGCCAGCTACACCAGTGTGGCTCTTGACATACATAAAAAATAATTCCACTTCATTGGAATAAAGTTTTAAAAGGCAATTGGGAATGTTTGCACAATTGGATGTTTTCAATATAAATTGTTTTTAAGGGATAACAATACAGATTTTGATTCCGACAAAATTGTAACCTTTTTATGTGATTATTAATGTAAATAGGCTCTAGTGATTTTAATATTGTAAAAGCCTCAACTGTATAGATTGATGACATGTCATTAAATTTAAATTATTGAATTGTGTTGTCTTGAGGAATACTGAATGCACACTTTTTCACCTTTATATTATCTAAAACACTTTTCAGTATCTATGAGTTTAATAAGTGAAAAACTTGTGTTTTTATATGAGTTATTTCTAAAGAAGCTTCAAACACAAAACTGGCATCTTTTTTAATTACAAAATCATGCGGTCTGCTAATAGATGTATATGCTTCGGCTAATTTTGGTCTATTTTTATTTGACCAAAATGATAAGGTGAGGTTAGAAATACTTAATTTGTAAATAACATAAAGGTGGTTCATTACATTCCGCTAGAAGAGCTTATGTAGCAGTCGAGGGCATGGCTCCCAGTATAAGTCTGAGGACCCTAAATTTAATATAGTCCACTTTACTAAGTTGTTGCTTCGTGGTAGAGCCATAGAAAACCAAGCCGTTGTCAAGTATGGATCTAGTAAATGCTTTATAGAACATTAAAGCTGTCCTTTGATCGGTACCCTATTGATGAAAATGCTTTATGTATGGTCTATTCGAAATATAATCCCCTTTGCTTAAGCTGAAAATTTCAAATTTCATCTTTTTACTTTAATAAAGTATACAAATAATATATAAAAAAGATATCCAGTTTTATATTTCATTATATGTTATAATAAAAAACAACGCTGCCTATTTAGTTTTTAATTTTTAGTAGATATTACTCTTTTCAAAGTAAAAAAACTAAACAAGAAACAATAAATGGTATATTACCAGAGACTACATTTACTTTCTTTAATTTTATGGGGGCAAATGCGACACATTGGTTGCGTTCACTATTATATAAGACTACGCAGGGTTATACATTTTGCATTCTTTAATTTCACTTAGTTTCTTGGAGTAGTAGGTTATTTTCTTACCAAACTTGTTAAACAGTAAAGTTTCACTTGAATACTGGTTTCAGAATATACTAATTACCAAATTAAGAGAAGCGGTCTAAAATCGTTTAAGTTCTTTTCTGAATACATGTACCTATATTAAAAATTGAAGGTAAAATGTCATGCTATCATTTTTGTACCTAGCTGTTTATTTTCTAAGATAAAAAATTTAACCTCATGAAGATATTAGTGTCGCGATTTAGCTAAAATTAAAATTCCTACGAGATCTTGCTGCTGTAAAAATTTTAAGTATTAATGTAGAATTTAAACAAAAATTAAGAATTTTAAAACCTGAATATCTACACCTCAGTAACAAAGATTTACCAGTCCAATCTACATAAAAGCTTTTTCCGGTTCTGTAAGCTACCTACAGCTGTAGAAATGCTTTAAGATAAACTAAGTTAATAGATAATTGCTTTAAATATAATTATTATTTAAAAACATGCTAATGATGTTTTTAAACTAAGGTATAGTTAAGTATACAAAAATAGAGAAAATTCTAATTTACTTATGTTTTCCTCTCCTAGAGCTTAATTATAGCATAATTAGGAAGGAAAACAAGAAACTCAAATTTCTTAGAAAAAATCACCGTGCTCTTTGGTATGTTTTCGTTTTGAAGCACTAGCTGAAAATTGTTCTTAATTAGTTAATTAAATTCGTTCTCCTTGAACGAATGTTTAATAATGAAATATGTCGGATCAATAATTGTTAACATAAAAATTACTTAGTATTATATAAAATAATAAAATAAACTTCTCCAGGTCCATATAAAGTAATTTCTCAGTCAATTTATCAATCTTGACTGCCCTTATAAGAAGGAAGTATTTTTGAAAATGTTTGCATTTTAGGACCCTAGATCTTGAAAAGCATGTTCTGCCATTTCTGAAGGCCTGTCGTTCTAACTGTGCATAGCTAAAAACCCTAGTTTAAGATTGGATTTTGGTCGAAAATGAAGGTTCATATGTAGATGGAATGTTAACATATAGGTATCAATCCATTATAGTGGAACAAAATGGCGGTCTAATAAAATATTAAATATTCGATAAAATGGTATTTCCTAGAACAGAGCCTGAAAATTGGAAAATTCGTCTTTACCTATAGCTCGTACCGTCACTCTCGTACAAAATTCCATACAGATAATAGTGTATATTATATGATACATATTATTATTGGGTAATACATTTATACAAATTCTATAAACTGTAATTTATTTCTTTTTTTTAGTTATTAAATATCGATTTAAAATGTGTAATCTGTGTATAGAGGAATTATGTAAGAGCGAAACTGTGGTCGCACTTACCGATGTTTTTAATGGTTTTTATTTTATTTTTATATGTAGAATTTTTTTTCCATAACTTTATTTACATAGTCTATAAATAAGTTATGTTATTTGTTTTTTTTTCTCCATAAAAGGTTTTATTCGAGTAAATCGAATTTTACCGAATATTTAAACATTTTGTTTAGCCATACAGAATTCATACTAACATTTTACCAGATTATACCCGTTTTACCCTTGATTTTTGTGCAAAATTTTAGGTCAGTTGCATACGTACTTTTTCGGTAATGAAATTTATATCTGAGTGAGCGTTGGTCGTTATTTATGTTTTCGGATGTTGCTGTTGTTGATTCATTCTTTTTATTTAAATCACTTTGTTAAATTGGTTTCTCGGATTATTCTGGTCTTATAAGGCACTATATTGGCAATATCTCTACACACAGCGAAATTTATTTTGTAGAGCTGAACTTGTTTGTTTATTTCTGATGATGAGTATGTGTTTTCTAATAATTCTTCCGATTCTGTCTGTTGTGCCTTTTACATATGGTAAGACCACTTGGTTCCCCACCCCGGTTCATAATTTTTATTGTTCCTTGTTCGGAAACCCTGTGCATTAATGGCTTTTCCTATGGTGCGACTTGTGTAGCCATTTTTCTTTAAAGCACTAGATATTATAATAACTTTGTTTTGTCTCGTTTGTGTTTCAGTTAATCGCACGAATCTAGATATTAGGGCATTGGCCACAGCTTGAGTTTGTGCTGGGTGCATCTGAATATCTGTCGGTATGTGTGGGTGTTTCTATACTCGAAATGTCCGTTATGCAATTTTCTGACCCGAGCATCTAAAAATAGAAGTTTTTTGTTTTCCTCTAACTCTAGAATAAATTATATTCTGGGATGCATTGAATTTACGTGAGTCAGAATTTTTTCGAGCTGTTGCCATATAATAAATATGTCATCCACATAGCGAATCCATAATTTGGGCTTCAAACTTGCTTTCTCAGGAACTTTTTCTCGAAGTAAATTCGCGACTACTGGTGATAGCAAGGACTCCACTGGAGCACCATCTATTTGTTTATACATTTGCCCGTTAAATGAAAAATAAGTATTTTTAAGGCAATGCTCCGAGAGTTGTATTATATGTTCATAGCAATCCTGTCCAATGCTTCGTCGATCGGAATCGTGGGATATAAAGATTTGACATCTAGGCTTCCTAGAATTTTTTACAAATGAGTCAGCTTTTTTGATAGCTGGTTGGATAACATAGCATCTTTACTCTTTTTTGGCTCGTCCTGTAAATTTAAGAAATGACCCACTGACTGATTAATAAAATATTTCTAAAACCGTTAAAGATAAAATGTTTAAATTTGGTATGGACCTTCTTTTTGTAATGCAAGTGCGAGATGAGTGTCACCAAGTTTCACGGCAGATATTTTTTTCCCTTGTTTCTAGCAATTTAAACCTATCGATCAAAACAATTTCTCTTCTAATTAAAATATTTTTGTCCCAACAGTCATACGCCAGTGCCACAAACCCGAAGCAAAGCTTTCAAAAAATTAAGCGTTTTCATCTTCCATAAGTGCTCTACACCTTAAGAACAAACCTATTCACAGTTACGCGAACGATAGAAAACTTGAAGGCAATAAACTCGGACACCTTCTATTAATACGTTTCTCTTCAAAAGCTCGTAAATAAATTTCGTCGAGCAGGCACCGCAGCAGTTGTAAAGAATCGATAAATTCGCCTTTACTCACAACTTCCCTCGTACAGGGTTTTTTAATTTAATACCAACAATCATTATATGGATCTATAAAATCTGTTATCTATATGTAGTGTATAAAAGGTCTTATTACAAGAAATGGAATTTTATCGAATATTTAAACGTTTTTATTGGGCCGCCATTTTGTTTTGCCAAACAGCATTCGCATTAAAATTTTACCAGTTTATCTTTATTTCTAATTTGATTTTTGTGTAAATTATTAAATTAAAGTAATTTGGAATAGTAGTTGTTTGGTACCAAATTTTAAAACATTTCATTAGGTGGCTATAAAAGCTGTGCCAAATACATTTTTATGCAACCCGCCGTTTTGTAATATCTCCGTTTCTTTCTATATTATTGGGTTAAATGGGAATAAAGGGGCAAGATTTTATAAAACTTTATAATTGCGATTAAATAATATACAAATGGTTCATTATACTATAGAATATATACCGTCTTAACAATTGATTTAAGAAAAACAGCTCTTTATATATTATTTGAAGTAATTTGAAATAATATAATATAGCAATAATCTATAATAATGAATAATAATAATCTTTTAACAACTGCAAATATATATTTTTATTATTTTTTTTTATCAATTAGATTTACAGATGTTTAAGAATATTTTGTTACACTAGAGGGTGAAATGTGGTTTTCCTTTTTTTATATTATTCTTTTAACCAAATGATTTTTTAAAATATTTCATTCGTCAGTAGCTTTTGAAAATTATTTTCTAAATAAAAATAAAAAGGGGTGGATTATGTTTTCCATTTTCCACAATATCTCTTCAACTCAATGTAATGTTTTTAGGTTTGTACGTAGAGCTTTAATATAGCTGTTGGCGAAACAAAAAAAATTGCTTTGAGTTTTAAATAGGTGTGTATTTAGATTTTACAGTAAAATCGTTTTCTATGCTGAAAATCTAATGACCAGCAAGTAAATTATCAATGCAGAACAATAATCAATTGCACCAATTACTTTAAAATGGATAGGTGTTAACTTTCACTGGAAACTTCAACTAAAGCCACAGATATACTAATTTTTTCAGCACACTCGAAAACTTTAATTACTATTTTATCGGCACAAGAGCACTTTTAAACAAAAAAGCAAACGAAACTAACTAAAAGTTGAGCCCAAAAAGTTTTTATGTAAATAAACCGATTTAATGTTACGAGTGAAAGCGAGACCACATAATGATCTTTGTTACATTTGCCCCTCACACGCTTTTAGAAGATCTCGAAAATGATCGGGGCCCTTCCAGTTCCAGAGTATAGAGTTCATTGGGAAAATGTTTGGCACCAGTTTATCGTAGAAAATTTCCTACCGCCATTTTGTAACCAATCGGATATTGTTATTCTAACTTATTACTATAGCAACCAACAAAATTTCCGGAAATTTTCGTTGACCTGACTGAAATTAATAAGTGGAAATTATTTGACATATAATGAAATGTCAACGACTTGCGACACGACTTTTTTTAATAATAATAATTGTGAGTATATGTCACATACCTTATGATAAATTAAAACATTTATCTCTTATTTATTTATTTTAAATAGATTTTCAAAATAACAAAAAGATATACTTAGGTAGGTAGACTTCAATTTTGTTTAAGTAGGTACTTAAGAAATAATACTTTGTACAGGGTGTTCCAGCGAGGACTGAACAGGGACCTATTTTCGACCTTCCTTGTATTTTGGAAAAATTCAAAATAGCCAATCGATGTATTTTTTCTTGTAGAATCCAAAAATGTCATCGAAAAAATATTTGAACCAGAAACAAAAGAGTTACGCTATGCATCAGGTGTTTTTTAAATGGAATGTATCGTTTTTTATACGATTTTTGGAAAGAGTGATTTTTTTTATGTCCGTTCTGATTAAAAGATTTGATTTTGCGATAGCTGTTTATATTACATTTTAATGTTTTACAAACTAAAATTTTAGCTTCACCTGTTTAAAATATACGATAGGTTGGTATAGGTGATCAAGGTAAAATGACGTTTGAATTCTTTGTCAATAAAAATTGACATTATTAATTAATTATTGTCGAAGTCTTCACCTAAAAAATATATATTTGACTCTGATCGAAATGAAATACCTTGGACGAGAGACTACAGATTGTTATGCTATTTTACAAGTGCCAAGAAAATGCAAGAGAAGCAAGAAGATTTATTGCAAATTTTCATAGAAATATATCCATCAATACAATTCTAAGGATAAAAAACCTATTTGAGGAAAATAAAACTTTACATGATAGAAAAAGAAATTCAAAAAAAAAAATTATTAAATAATAAAATAAAACTACTAATAACATAAGTTTTCAATGTGACCGCCGTTTTTCTCGAAACAACATCGATAAGCCCTTTGTAGCCTTTCTAAACTTGCTGTTACAATATGATTTTCCTGGTTAAGGCGGTTTATTTCATCGACAATTTTTCCCATGATCTCTTGAATATTTTCGTTTCGTTGTCTGTATACGACGTTCTTCAAATGGCCCCAAAGAAATGTATCCAAAACTGAGAGGTCGGGCTATTGGGCGGCCAAGCATATGTTCCATTTCGCCCTATCCATTCGTTATGGCGCCGATTTAAAAATTAAACCACATCATGCACGGCATGAGGAGGCGCCCCATCATGTTGCCAAATTAAATTCTGATATTCTGCCAATGGTAAGTCTTCCAAAAAATTTTCAATTTCGTTTTCTAAAAACTCATAATATCTATCCCATTTAAAGTCCCGTTAAAAAATATTGGTCCCAAAATTTTATTGTTTTTTATCCCACACCAAACATGAATAGAATTCCTCCCTTGAAATTTAATAGTCTGGAACTTTTTTGGATTTTCAACGGCCCAGTGGTGACTATTATGTCTGTTGAATACTCCCGATGTTGTGAAAGTAGCTTCGTCGGTCCACACAATATTTTTGAATAAATCAGGGTCTTCGTTTTCTTGCCGAATTACCATTTGAGAAACAAATTGGAAGCGAAGTTCTTTTTGTGCCGGTGTTAGGTGCTGAAGTGGAAGGATACGAAAAGGCCTAAATTTATGAATTTTCAGAGTCCTGTGAACAGTCCCTCGGGTAACTCTTCTGCGCCTTACACCGCCACCGTACTGAACTTCCCGAACTGCATCCGAAATAGATTTGGTTGGATTAACTTGAAAATAATTTATAATGGCCTGGTCTCGATTTCTTCTTCTTTGTATATTTCTTTTTCTATCATGTAAAGTTTTATTTTCCTCAAATAGGTTTTTTATCCTTAGAATTGTATGGATGGATATATTTCTATGAAAATTTGCAATAAATCTTCTTCTTGCTTCTCTTGCATTTTCTTGGCACTTGTAAAATAGCATACCAATCTGTAGTCTCTCGTCCAAAGAGTATTTCATTTCGATCAGAGTCAAATATATATTTTTTAGGTGAAGACTTCGACAATAATTAAAATAATGTCAATTTTTATTGACAAAGCATTCAAACGTCATTTTACCTTGATCACCTATACCAACCTATCGTATATTTTAAACAGGTGAAGCTAAAATTTTAGTTTGTAAAACATTAAAATGTAATATAAACGGCTATCGCAAAATCAAATCTTTTAATCAGAACGGACATAAAAAAAATCACTCTTTCCAAAAATCGTATAAAAAACGATACATTCCATTTAAAAAACACCTGATGCATAGCGTAACTCTTTTGTTTCTGGTTCAAATATTTTGGATTTTTTGGATTCTACAAAAAAAAATATATCGATTGGCTATTTTGAATTTTTCCAAAATACAAGGAAGGTCGAAAATAGGTCCCTGTTCAGTCCTCGCTGGAACACCCTGTACAAGCGAATTGAAATATTCCATGAACTCCTTGACTTCTTCTCTTTCTTATGGTGAATAATTAAGACTTGCAGTGGTTGAAGAACTGGCTCTTAATAGGTGTCGGTGTTTTATGAAGTAGATATAATATTTTCCCACCAAGTGATTTACTTTCCGCTTAGACATCCTAGGGAACTTCGGCGAAATCATCAGCAACACGCTCTGTATTCTTTTAAATAAGTTGTCTTCCATGGTTTGAATGTGACAATTTTCAATTAGATCAGTAAGATATTTCAGATAACGATGGTACATCTTAAAATGGTTCACTTTTTTGCAATATGCACATAAACCATATTTTTCAAATAGTTCCACTTTAAATAACATAAGTATATATATCTGCTATTTCTAACTCGGAGCTTTGTTGATTGGTTTGATCTGGAAGATTAGCTTATAGTCGTTTGACAGGCACAAAATACACACAAACTTCCATAGCCTTCTAGATTCAATTATCCTCTTGTTTTAAGTTACATACTTTCATTTACCGAGATGTATAATTAAAATTAAGAATATATTAATTCCACCAATCTTAGTAATTTCAAATGAATCAAAAATAAAAGAAAAGAGCTCCTTCGGTACATGTCTGACCAAATTATTAAACTAAAATCGGAATTTTATCTCTTTTTTGGGAAAAACCAACTTTTATCAGTAGTTATAAGTGTTCTAAGAAATGAGTTTACATAATTTTCCACTACTTTTAGTGATTTGAAATCCACTATATATAAACAAATATAGCTTCCTTGAAATATGTATCATTATATTATTGTACTAAAGTTGGTAGTTTTAACTTTTAATAATAATAGTTAATTATAGTAATTTGGCACTTTATAATTTACATGTTTGGAAAGATTAGGACCTAATAGGACAATCCATCATTTTTAGTGGCTTAGAATTAGCTTGAAATGATGAAATAAACTTTATTATACACATGTATTACTATTTAATTGAACTAAAATCAGTACTTGATTGATTGATGTACAACCAAAACGTCACTTTTAATGCTTTTTTTTTCATCTTGTATGAAAATTTTTTACCGAATTTCCCATGTACTCGAATTAATAACCGAAATTTTTTTCTCGCTCACGATTTTTTTCTGAAAATTATCCGTGTCTTGGAAAAAATTTTCGGTAATAATTAAAGCGCTAGGGAGATTATAAGTGATAATTCCACTCATATGTAAATATTTCCATTTGAAATGTAAAAAAATCGTGTTTTGCTAGTGGCTAAATAAGATGAAGAGAAAACGCAGCTGGATAAAAATATCGGATATATTTTCTATTCCTTGAATTGTTACCGTAGTATATAGTATTGTTCTGCGTGTCAATGAATCCACTTTGACAAAGTGTGTCATAAAATGTATCATAGTTTTGGTCACTTTCAAAATAGTTGTATGGTCATATTGCGGTTGAATTGTTATTTTACAGCTGTATTGTTATCTCAAATTTGTATTCTGCGTTGTATAAAATTTTCATTTAGTTTTATTCGCGGAATTTTCGCACCAAATACCTTACGTGCTTAGATTTTGGGCAGGATATTGTTCTGCGTTGTCACTCGTACTTGCTTTGTGGCAATTTTACCTGTTTTTTAAAATCATTTGAGCTCCTCCTTCGAAGTCGAGATTTTATTAGTTCTTGACTATACGCATTTTTTCATTTATTTAATAAATACCTTCACAACTATTTTTTTGAATTTTTTTTTGAAAAATGGTTTGCCCTTCTTATATTTCTTATCAAAACAAGGGACCGTTTTTTCAAAAAAAAAAAAAATTGAGTGTAATACTTGGAAAATCAGCTCGAGCTATTTTGCTTTATAGTAAAAATTAACTTTTGTTAGAATAAAACAGGGGCGAGTAAAAATCGCCAATAATATACCTAGCGCATAAAAAATTATCGGAAATTTTTGAAAATTTTATCTCCAATCTTTTGGCGGTGTGCACGATTACTTTTGTTCAAAAAAATTGGGTGAAGACTAGTTTTTCAAAAATTTCCATTATCAATTATTTTATATACGTGTTATGATTTGATATAAAATTGCCCGAGGTTAAAGAAGTTTATTAAGTTGTGAAGAATTGATAAGTGGTCGTTCAATATTCGAAGGGTGATACGTTTTCATTGGTACAAAATTTTCAATGTCAAAAAATGACAATTAAATTTTCCGAGGATATTTCCAAAGATTTCCATTTATTAACCTTCGAAAATATTCGGGTAAAAATTTCAGTTAAATTTGCACAAGGGATATTTCCAACAATTTTAAGTTTTATTTGACTAGAAAATTATACGAATAAAAGAAGTTAATAAATAGGTACTTCTATAACGCCGTGTTTCCTAAACGGACCATTTTTTCACCTAATTTGCAAATTTACGAACTGACAATGAATTCAAAAATTGATAGCAAATATGTAATGTCATCGAAATGGTAGACTTCGATCAGTTAGTTGAATGATTTTTACCATAGTAGAGATAGGAAATTATGTATTAAGTACAACGAAATCGACAGCTTATAAATGTTTTGTAGCTGTAATAACGGTTTGATTGGTTGAAATAGTAAAAGGGTCATTTTTTCATGAGTTTGCCTTTAATGGATGAAATGGTTAGTCCCTACAACTTGATTTTCGTGCAAAATTTTAAGTTCATTCGATAAGTAATTTTTAATTAATAATTTTGCATTTTATGAGGGAACTAAAAACTGAAGCTTCTGACCTTAAAAGTAATTTCTACCTACTAAATTTGAAACATTCTTGTTCGACGAAAAAAAATATACTTAAATATTTTTGTTGAATATCTTTAAGTTGTAAACGATTTTAGTTTTTTTACGGAGAAAATGAACTTCACAATGGGAGAATTTTATCTTTATAGTCAGGCCAGTTAGGGACACCTACGTTCAACTGGAGAGAAAAATTAACTCTTATTCCTACAGGCTTCTGACCCTTAACCCTTTTCTAGGTGTATTTTCTTTCAACTCTAGTTTACAAATCTTTAACCTTCGTATGAAAAAGAGATCCTGAAGTTCAGTTAGAGCATACTCGAAGCGTATTAATTACGCTCTTTACGTTAAAATGATCTTTGACATTACCTATTTTATTGCCCTCATAAATAGTATTCGCGAAAAACAAATTAATCCTAATCGCCATTTACTAGGCCAACCAGGACCCGACTCCGGATCTGACTGGTGAAATATCGTTAGTACGCCGCGAATTCTTTGTTGCAAACAACTACATACAACAAGAGAAGGCGACCAACCACGACGATGCCAAATTTATTACTATATTTTATTTTAAATTGTACTGTCTTAACAAAATGTTTAAAATTCATTTTCACTTAAAAAGTAAAATAATATGTACAATATACTTGACATATGCAGGTTATTTTACTTAAAAATGTCGGAAGAATATTTATCGAAATTTAAACATACATGCCAATGTAAGTCAACACTAATTTGGACTGCAGTTTTTATTTTTAATGTAGCTAGTTCTTAAATCCGGTTTATCTCTATCTTTTTTTGTATAAAAAACTGATAATAGTAGTAAAAATACTTTAATTTGCGAAATTGGCTGTCGAAAAATCTCTTAAGCTTAAATATTGTTTGAACTACCTTGCCTTTGCGCTGCAAATTTTAGTAGCAAATTAATTGCAGCTCGGAAAAGGTATTATCACTCAAAGAGTTTAGAGCACCACAAATGAATATTTTTAGTTTCCTAATGCCCCGTTATTTTAGGAATGCTATGAATAGGATGCAAATAAAATTAAAAATGTAATAAAAATTTAAGATTAAAATATAAAAAATCGATAAGATATAAAACTTATAAGATCATAGCCTAATACATGATGTTCATAATTTTATTTTTAGTTTCTTAATTTATAGAAGGAATATAAGAATATACAAATTTTCCGATTTCATCTTTAATAACATCATGTAGTTGTTCAAAGTCTTCTACAGTCATTCTTCTGTCTTTCATCTTTGCCCAGTAAATTCATTACACCTTTGGTGCATATTTGTATCGGATATTGATGACATTCCTTATTTGTGTCATCTAGATATATTTTTACCTGGCTGCCTTAATCTGCACGGCACGTAGACCTAGGAATAATATTATAAATAATTCACTATGAATAATATTTCTCGAGAGGTGGCACCGTATCAATAAATTTCGTAGACTTTTTCAAAATTTGAACTATAAAATTTTCACACAGTTAGCGGGCAAATAACCATTATTGCCACTACTACATTAAAAAGCGTAATATTAACCATGATTCTCACTTTTGGTTAATTTCATGTACCGAATACCTATTACAAACGCCTCTTTTTTAATACAGTTTCAGTTTTTTCTTGGGGGGTGGGGGACAAACCCACTTTCCATACTCGATGAATGTCGGCCATAAGCCACTTCATAAACTTAGTAATTCTATAAAGGTTAAATTAAACTATGGATATATTTATGTTAAAATCGATGAAAAAAAATTAAGTATATAAGAACAATTTTTACTTTGATTTTTACTATCGTATAAAAAAAATGCAAATATATGCAATAGAGAAAAATAAAAGTGAATATATAGAGTGGTCCAAAAGAAACCGGAATTTTGTTTTTCCCCTGTAACTTATTTGTTACTTGACCGATTTCATTGGGCTTGTTTAAAAGAGAAATAAATAAGCTCTTGGCTCAAACATACATTTTTGACATTTTAAAGAAATTCAAGATGGCGGATGCGCCTAAAATTTACCATAATTTAAAAGGCGTTGGAACTTTTTTGTGACAACCTGTAAATTTGATTTTTACATAATCCTAAAGTCTATTCACTTTTGAGTAATTTAAGACTTTGGTGAGCAAAATCGGTCAAATAACACGTGAGATATCAGCAATTTACTAAAGGTCGTTATAACGTTCAATGTGCCAAACGAAATGTTTACCGTTACTGGGATTTGGTTTTTCCTTTGTAACTTTTTTGTTACTTACCCGATTTTATTTGTTTTGAGCTAGTTCAGAAGAAAAGTTAATAGGCTAGAGGCTCAAATATAAATTTTTGACATTTTAAAGAAATTTAAAGATGGCGGATGCGCCTAAAATTTGCCATAATTTAAAGAGCGTTAGTAATTTTTTATTACACCCTGTATATTTGATTTTCACAGAATATTAGCCTATTAATTTCTGAGTAATAAAAGACTACGGTGAGCAAAATCAGTCAATAAACACGTGAAACATCAGCAATTTACCAAAATGGAAATATTTTACATTAAATTTGGCTCAACAAAAATAAAAGTCTTTATGGATGAGTAGGCCATGCACATTGCAGAAAAGATAAAAACAAACGAACTGCAACTGTCAAATAATAATAATTTTAAAGCATTTTATTTATTCATAGCTATTTTTTATGTGAAGGTAGATAACTATGGTATTGTCTTTTGAAGAAAAAGTTGTGATAAAAAACCTTTTTAACCGCGGATACAGAGTGTGTGAAATTTTAAAGCATTTTAATAACGAGTTAAGAAAAAGTACAGTGTATGATTTTGAAAAAAGTTAAGAGTGACGGGATCGATCGAGAGAAGAACAATAGAGGCAGACCTAGAACTGCACGAACACAGGTACTGTATACATAGATAAATACTGTTCTCTCTAATATTAATAATTAGAAAATTTAGGAAAATATAGATCGTGTAAGAATCTTAGCAGTTAGTTCAGAAAGAGCACCTAGTACTAGCCTAACGGTTTCTCAACTAGTAAATGAAGTACAGATTTCTAGAAGTTCAGTAAAAAGAATTAGTAACAAGGATTTGGAGTTGAAACATGTTAAACGAGGCTACGTATTTAAATTGAATGAAGATATGAAGTAAAGACGACTAATCGGGTTTAGGCGTTTACTTAATAAATTTCGAACGCGTGACAAAATTTCGAAGATTTCGTTTTCTGATGAAAAAATCTTTACGTTGTGGGAAACAAAAAATTCACAAAACGATCAGAGAGAGAGAGAATTTTAGGTTGACACGGGCGCATCAGCATCTACGGCCATTTAGCGCCCAGTCTATAGCGTAGTTTCTATAGAGTAAGTAATAGTGATTATTATATTTTATCGATTATTCTAATTTCTTGTATAAAATTAATTACGGATTCCTTGTTATTTTCAGAAAAAATTTCTCTCATATTTCCTAGATCTATGTTATGTTTTTTCCTAGTAGGTCGAAGGTGGTTGCATTCAAGAAATATATGTTTAATGTTTATAGGGATATTGCAAGAAAAGCATGTATTTATGTCTCCATTATTCAATAAGAATTCATGAGTTAGTTTGCTGTGTCCAATCATTAGTCTGTTAAATAAGAATTGTTCTCTTCTATTAGAGGAATTAAAGGGGATACTTTGATAAAATACTGGTTTAATTTCGTGGAGTTTATTTTGACCTTCATACAGGTCCCAGTCAAGCTGCACCAAGTCTCGTATAATTTTTTTAATGTGGGGGGTTATATCATTAGGATTGAAGATATGAGGGCATGAATTTTCTAACTGAGCCTCTTTGGCAAGGGAATCAGCTACTTCATTGCCATGGATACCGATATGACTAGGGATCCAAAGAAAAGTTATATTTTAATCTTCTCTCTCAAGATCAACTATTAGGTCTTTGATTCTTTGAATCAATAAATGATTGTTATGAAAGCGATTTATGGCTCGAAGAGAAGTCAAGGAGTCTGAGACAATTATCCAGTGTTTGTGTTGGGTTGACCGTATGTATATTAGAGATTGGAAGATTGCGTATAGTTCGGCTGTAAAGACACTGTTGAGTTTGTTCATTAAAACTTGACTCTGTTTAGAGGAGCTGTGGAAGGCAGAGCCGACTTGATTAGGAAGCTTGGAGCCGTCAGTAAAGATTAGGTTATGTGATACAGGCAGGTTATTGATAATTTGGTTAAATTCTGAGATTATTAGTTGCGGGTTTGTGTTATATTTGTCGAATCTGCAAAGGGAGTAGTTAAATTTTATAGTAGGAAAAATCCAGGGGGGGAATTTATGAGTGGAAGGATCAGGAAAAGAAGGGGGGATTAGATTATGTTCATTGGCGAAAATGTGATAACGTACGTTTGAGCTTAAAGTGTGTTTGGTGTTTAAATAGTAGGTTTGAGGAGGAAGATTATGGAAGAAGTTTAGGTGATCGGGAAGAAAAGTTTTGAACCAGGAGGTGGTAGCGAATTTTAAAAGTAAGTACAATCTTCTGTAAGGGAGAGACATGGTTTCTGTAATACTTTGTAGGCTTATTACTGGACTAGTACGGAATGCTCTGGTGGCGAGACGGAGGCAGTAAGATTGTAAAGGTTCAAGGCGATCAATGTATGAAGTCCTGGCTGAGGAGTATACAATAATCTAGTTTTGATCTTATTAGGGACTTTAAGAGTTTAATGATTGTGAGACCGTCCGATCCCCAATGAGAATGAGATAGCATTTTGAGTATTTTGATGTCAGCCGTACATTTGGAACGTAAATAATTAATATGGGTTTTCCAGTTCAATTTGTTATCAAAATACAGACCAAGAAATTTAGAGTTTTCTTGAAGGGGAATGGGAGTGCCTTTAATGGTAAGAACATCCATTTTTGAACAGGATCTTATATTGCAGAAGTGTAAAACTGAGAATTTTGACGGGGAGAAACCGAAACCGAAGTTTTCAGAGTAATCTGTGAGGGAGTTAAGGCATATTTGGAGTTGGCGATCGCATGTACGAGGGCTGTGAGAAGAATAGTAAATAACTAGGTCATCTGCATAAAGCCTATAAGAAATTTGAGAAGGAATATATTTGTAGATATTGTGAAGGGCAATTAAGAATAATGTAGGACTAAGAACAGAACCCTGAGGGATGCCGTTTTCGAGAGGAAATATATCAGAAAAATAGTTCCCTACTTTAACTTTGAAAGATCGATTGAGGAGGAATTGACTGATAAATTTTGGAAGAGAACCTCTGAGACCCCAATTGTGCAGTGTGCTTAAAATGTTATGTCTCCAGGCAACGTCGAAGGCGTTGGAAAGATCTAGGAAAATCGCAACTAGGTGGAGTCTTCTGTAGAAGGAGTTGTGGATGTCAATGTCCAGGCCAACTAGATGATCGAGTGTTGATCTGTGTTTTCGAAAACCATACTGATGTTTATCTAAAAGGGAGTGTTTCTCTAGGTACCAAATAAGTCTGAAGTTTATCATACGTTCTAATATTTTGCCAAGGTGGCTTGTAAGGGAGATGGGGCGGTATCCCTCTGCAGAATTTTTGGGTTTATTAGGTTTATGAACGGGTATCAAGATAGATGACCTCCAAGATTCAGGGTAAATATTATTTAGCCAAATGTGATTGTAGATTTTTAATAAAAAATTTAGAGCTCTATTTGAAAGATTAGTAATCATTGGGATAAGAAAAATGAAAGTTTACCTGTGGACGAGCTAATAAAAGTTGGAGTTCCAGTATTAATTATAGATATATTATGGCATGACAGGAAACCCTCCAGAATTGAACCTCTGGGGTTTAGATCTAGAGAACCCCAAAACGATCAGTTGTGTATTCCGATGGATTCATTAAAAACAAATGTGCCCTTAAATCGTTTACAAAAAGAAAGAGAGAAATTTGGCAAGTATGTTATGGTATCGGCAGCAATCTCGAGAAATTATAAGGCAGAACTAATTTTTATTGAACAAGGAATAATTCTGGATTCACATACTTATTGTGAACATATACAGGATGTCACAAAAAAGTTCCAACGCCTTTTAAATTTTGGTAAATTTTAGGCGCATCCGCCATCTTGAATTTCTTTAAAATGTAAAAAATTATATTTGAGCCTCTAGCTTATTTATTTCTTTTTTAAACAAGCCCATAACAAATGAAATCGGTTAACTAACAAATAAATTACAGGAAAAACAAAATTCCGGTCTATATATATATATATATATATATATATATATATATATATATATATGCGAGATGAAAAAAATATAAATACATATTACATGAAATTTTATATTACATATTGGAGAAACAAATCACATAAAATAAAACAAAGTATGTATCAACAGTAACAATATTGGGATTGTATCTATTACTGAGTTTAAGCGGATAATACCGAGGCTTCATATCGGCAAAGTTATCCACTAACTTATCTAAATCTAAAGATTTAACGAGTTCTGGCTCAGGTGCCACCAGCATCAAAGATCTCAGCCGCTCATCGTTTATCATTATACGCAAATACTCTTTAATTTAAACCCAGAAAATGGTGAGCTCATACTGGGGCCATACTGGAGACATTTTTTTACGTAACTTTAAAACTTTATTTCATATAAAAGTTTGATAACTAACTACAACAGTACACTAAAGTTACAAAAAAGAAAACTCGAATTTTTACTATACCTCGAGCGTAATAGCGAAGTGGATAACGATCAACACGGCAAGAATATTGCTTTGTCAGTGAGTATTTATGAGCAAGAGAGCCATGTGCATACCCGACGCAAGTCGGAACGGCAACGGTGTCGAATGGCGATTGGTTGGTGGAGACTGAGGAGCCGCTAAGAATGCGCGCGACTATAAAATCCATTTGGTTAATGTTTATTCACGCGAATTTTGAATAATTAGACTGATTGATAGATTATAGATTTGAAAAACGATATTTGATGAGTTCTAGTTTTTAAATTTATATGTAGAATTTTGCTTATTATGTTGCCATATGCCATATGTGCAGAGTACGTTATATGATGCGAGGCGTTGCGTAACGTATTGCTGGGTGTCGTTAAGCAAATATATTTCAAATTGTATAATTAAAATAGTCGTAAAAAGTAAAAAGGAAAATATTTCAACTTTTTAGATTTGTTTAGAAAATTATACCCTATAAAACCCTACTTCATTCTTCCTAACTAGACTTTCATTTAATTAGCGCGTCACTAATTTGAAATTTGCAGTGAAATATTATAATTGGATAAAATGTTTTTTAGCTCTCAGTTTTATATGTGGGACTGCAATGAATAAGAATTTTGTGCAAAGCAAGCATATAATTAAAAAGGATTAAAGTTTGATAAATGTATTTTCTTTAAATTGTAATGTGTATGATTATAGTAGCTTTTCACTAACACCGGAGTAATATCTTCTATTTGTGCAAAAAAATAGTGATAATACAGAAGTAAAAAATACTTAAATATGCAGATTAAGAGCCGACTTATCGCTTATGTTTAAATAATATTTGAATTATCTTGCATTTGCTTTGCAAATTTCAGTGGCAAATTAATTGCACCTCGGAAAATCTATGATCCCTTAAATAGTTTAAAAGAAAAGCCTAAAGACGACATTTTCCGTTTGTGTTATCTAAAGATATTGTTAGAAGCACCGTATTAATGAATGTTGCTAACTAATTTAAGGTTTCAACTAGGGATCGTTCGCACAGTAAGCGGACACATAACTACTATGATATGGTCAATATATTTATTAAAGCTTGGATTCAATCATTCTCGCTTTTGGTTAATTCTATGTACCGAAACACTATTGTTTACATCATTAAAATGTTTTGCAATGACATTTTCTTAAAATTTCGATTTATATATAATATTATGCAACGCAATGTCCAACGTTTCGTTGCGTATCGTTTGGTAATTTTCATTTTTTTAAGCTGTATTTTTTCATTATTTTCATTCACCCCGCGCAATCTCTTCCGTTTGTGCAAAAAATAGCAATAATATAGAGTTGTAAAAAATACTTTAGTTTGCGAAGTTAGTTGCTGACAAATCCCTTTAGTTTAATATTGCCTGAATTATTTTGCCCTTGGGTTCCAAATTTCAGTGGCTAATCAATTGTAGTTCAGACATCACCTTCCCCAAAGTTTAGAGAAAAATCCTAGAGCACCATAAATTATTATTTTAGGTTTACTAATGCCGCGTTATTTAAGGAATTCTCGATTTACAAACTAAAATTTAAGATTAACAAATAAAAAAGCGCTATTGCCTAAACCTTATAATGTTATATAGCCCAATACAAAGCGCTTATAATTTCTCTTTTATTTGCTTAATTTATAGTGATAAAGAAGTTACACCCTTTCAGACTTCTTTTTTTGATTACATCATGAAATTGGGTATCCCTCTTTTCTTATTTGTTCAGTGTATTCATTACACTTTAAGTGCCATACCTGTCAGGTGTTGATGACATATCTCAGTTGTGTCTTCTAGAGATGTTGTTAGATATTTAGACCTTATCAAGAACAATATTATTAGCATTCCGCTATAAATAATATTCTATGAATTTTCGTTGACTGTCTCAAATTTTAAACTGGGGATATTTCGCACAGACTATGGGCACATAACCTCTATGCTATGCTCACTTAGTAGTTTAAAACGTGAAATTTTCCACCACTCTCTCTTTTGGTTAATTTCATATACCGACACACCCTTCTTTACAACCCGCATACATACAAATGCCGCTCCTTATTTTTTTTTGTTGTTGCCATATGCCATATGTGCAAAATATGTGACCTGATGCGAGGCGTTGCGTAACGTTATGGCGTGTCGTAAGACAAATATGTTTCAAACTTTATAACTAATATAGTAGTAAAAAGTTGGCTCCAAGGAAAATATCTCAAAATTTTAGATTTGTGTAGAAAATTATTTAGAAAATTACGCTTTAAAAGTTCGGATTAAATAAAACCCTATTTTATTCTTCGTACCTAGACTTTCATTTAATTAGAGCATCACTAATTTGAAACTTACCGAGAAAGAATATAATTGGATGGAATGTAATGATTTCTCAGCTGTCAGTTTTATATGTGGGACTGCAATGAATAAAAATTTTGTGCAAAGCAAGCATATAATTAAAAAGGATTAAAGTTTTTTGTTAAGATTTTTTTTTAAGAATATAGCAGGAGATTATTTAGTACAACATATAATAAAAAATTTTGGTACTTAATTCGACAACTGCACTGACGTTATTTTAAATTTAAAATAAAAGGTAATATTTATAGACATAATTATCGACAAGTATACAATCTTAATAAAGAAAAACACAAACTTTTTTGAAACAGAAAAAAGTAAAATATAAAAACTGATGACTTGCCGATAATCTTAACAATAAAACATCATACTCTTACTCGGGACATTTTTCTCTTCGTCGGTAAGTAAGGTGTTGAAAATTTGAAGCTTTTTAGAGTTACTCCGATATCCTATTAAGTTTAATTTGTATCATATCGTATGCTTGGACTAAATAAAATTATCTGTTAAAGTAATAATAATGATAATAACAACAATAATAATTATTGCTGTGCATCTTTTTGCTGACCTATACTGTAATGCTATTACTTACTTCGTTTAAGATTTTAGCAATATTCTCAACATGACGTAATTTTTGAAATATAAACATACTTTTAACCTTTAAATTTAAAACTTCAATTTTTTTAAACTATACTTCATAGTGAAATGTCATTTTTTAATTTGTAAATATTTTTAAAAATGTTTTCGTTTTCGTTATAACGTTCGGACACATTTAGTCGACCGTTATTTTATAAGAAACAACTTAACATCTAGTTGCTTTTGCAAACAAACTTTCAATGCAAACTGCCAAATTTAAGCAAAGTTATGGCGTATAAACTACATATTCGAAAAAGTATATATAATTTAGTTAGACGGGTACGAAAACGTGAGATTGTAAATATATTTAGGGATCAAAATATCGCTGTTTCGACTATTTTTAAAATTATTTGCAAATGTGAGGAAGGCTTACCATATGTAAATCTTTCTAAAAGTGGGCGACCTAAAGCATTAACTAATGCCTAGTCAAATATGTTGATGGAAGCTCTAGAAACCGAAAAGACATCACTTTACAGAAAACTGAGCTGTGATAATGGATGACGAAAAATAGACAATATAGAAAATTTCCCAAATAAAACTGAGGATAAAGTTTTGGTCTGGTGTGCCATATCGGTCGCTGTTATTTCACGTCTATATGTTGGACATGTAAGGGATGAAGTGGTGAATGCAAATATTTATACAGCGAGATGCCTTCCGAAAATAGTTGATTTTGTAAATAGGCACCTTCCTAATGATGAAATTATATTTTGTCCCAATCTAGCGTCTTGCCATTACACCAAAATATCCAAAGACTAGTTGGGGGCTCATAATATCCCATTTGTTCCAAAAAAATTGTAACCTACCAAATATCCCGCAAGCACGACCGATGGAAGAGTTTTGAGCAATACTGAGTAGAAACGTGTACGATAATTGTTGGGAAGCCGAAAATGAACAACAGCTTTGACGCAGAATATTTCAAAGAATTCGTGAAGTGGATAGCTTAATTGTAAAATTGCGTATTATTGAAGAATAATGGCGCATTAAGTTTAACTTAAATGCTAATTCGTGGTAACTAAGCATTAAGGAAAATAGTTTCTTGATATATAATTTTAATAGATTGAATCAATATTTTCCAACTGCAGCAGAAAAAATTCCTAAAACTTCTGTTACACGTACATAACAGGTGGCTATTTTGTATGGAATCGGTCGATTATATCCCAAAGTACTAGGATTTTTAGGTTTTTAAAAATTTGGTAGAGTAAATAGAAACTAATTAAAGGATTAGTCGTAAAATCGCGGGAAAACAAAATTGCATTTTTTAATGAAATACCCTGTATATATATTATATACATCTTATTGGTCTCTTCTTGCTAATTCTAAATATAGTAGAAATAATACATTTATCTTTAAAAAGAGATACTAAAGACGCTCTAGTATATTATCTTTAAAGATAAAGGTATCAAATCTAGCATGTCAGCAAAAAGAGGACTAGTTAATTAATATAAAATACACAGATTATTATATTTAAAAAAAATGCAACTTTGTTTTGTTGTCGCTTTATGACGAATCTTGTATAATTAGTTTTTTTCTTACCCGAATCGGCTTTTAAAAGCTTTAAAACTTTTATATGCGACATTTTTGCTAACTTTCTTACTTTCGGAAATAATCAACTGTGCCACTTATACCAGCGGCCCTCTTATGTGCTTAATAAAATATGATACAGATTCTCAGTTTTTACGCCTAACCATTATATTATCATTATGTAGATTACACTGAATTTTGAATGAATTTTAACGCATAGCTGTCAGTCGGTGTCATGTAAGTGACATTTGCTAGCTAATGTTAGTTAATCTCCTTTCAAGACCCTTTTGCCTATCGAATACCATGTGGAGCTCTGTCATGTTAAGCAACAATTATCTAATAAGTTTTTTATTCATGAATATACCACAAAACTGTAAAGAAAGAGAATTCAAATACTTTAGAGGATGTAAAGAAAAATATTTGCCTGCAGGTATTTTAATCTCCAAATTCTAGGAACAAAGAGGGGAATAAATTAGAAAATTTTAGTCTCTAGAATTAGAGAGTCAACACATCATGTGTGCAGGTGGATTATCTGGTCATCTAGACAGACATGGCTAAAGAACGTATATGAGACATATTTGCCTTGTGATGTTTGGATCGTTAGTTAAGCGAATATATCTTTTTTGATATAGGCGAGAATGGCGATGTGGCTGAATAAGAAGCTGCTATGAAAAGAATATTCATAATTGAATCAGATTTTTTTATGAGTAGAAAGTAAGTTTCCATGAAAAAAATATCTTTTGACTAAGATGAAAAAATTATTTATATTTGCGTCTCCTATTGTAACTAATGCGATGTGGTGGCCAGTCAAGCAATACCAGTAACGTTAAAGGAATCTCTGGTACAATCGTGTAGGTTATACATATTTTGATCATGGTGGATTCCGATTACGTTAGTAGAAACAACATTAAAATTAAATGTGTGAAAAGAGAACTTAGAAACAAATATAAAGAAAACTAAAAGATACATTTCAAACAAGGACAATAATTTACAAAGTAAAACGGTAGTAGCCTTTTTAAATGTATAACTGTAGTAAAATTGCGGGTAACAGAGAAATTTTTAATAAACAGCCCAACATAAAACGTAGCAGTAAATAATCTTTTAATTGAATCATAAAAAAAAACATAAAACAGTGGGTATTAAAATATTTGTTAAGCATGAATTAATTTGCACTCGGAAACCTTTTAGCGTAAAATGCAGAATTTTTTATTTTCATATTTTAAAAATAACGAACAAAAGCCGCTTAAAGAGTAAAAGCATTGATACAAATCAGGCAAATAAAAAAGCATCCATACTTCAAATGCCCATCAAAAGAGTCCACACGTCAATATGAGGAAAAATATTATTTCAAAGTTCTAGTATTTTGGTACTTAATTAGCCATCGCAGGATAGAAAAATGCTCGGTAGTTTTGTCTACCACAGCACAAAATTTACAATATGGATAGTTGCCGAGTTCGATTTTCTGTGGCCAATGTCCAGTTAGAATTCCGGTAAAGGTTGGCATATATTCAATTTGAGAAGCCTGTTAGTCTCAAAGCGGCTAAATGGGTCTGACATAAAGAATCTAGACTGTCTGATATTGCAATTTCTAATAGTGGTCCTGGAAGTTGAAGAAGCGGCTCCAAGAATGGGTTTCGGCCCAGTGAAAACAGTGCTACTACATTCCTGAGTCAGCTAATCTGCTTCTTCATTACACCCAAAGCCTGGGTGAGCCTTACAGAGCCTCTATGCTCTTCTAATCGAGTGTAAGCAACGAATTGACCCTGCTGGAC
Organism: Kuschelorhynchus macadamiae; assembly: GCA_030620095.1. Lineage (NCBI taxonomy): Eukaryota > Metazoa > Arthropoda > Insecta > Coleoptera > Curculionidae > Kuschelorhynchus > Kuschelorhynchus macadamiae. The sequence continues at coordinate 644,145 of JAUTXW010005167.1, forward strand.
GTTTGCAGTTTAATCGCTGCTTGACAGTGATGTCGGTATATTATATTGTTAAGCTTGTCATAATATATACTGAAAAAGGTTCTCCTGTACGTAGGCTAAGATTAACGTAATCCCATCCTGATATAGAGTAGCAAAATGTCCAAGATTCTTGCCCCAGCTCGTTCTTCAAATCCTCTTGCTTCAGATGTGTTAGTGAGCCGTCTGTGTACCAAACAAGATCCTTCGGTTTCAGGAAGACGGGGAGGAGTCCTGCAATTGCTCCTTGTCAGGAAAAGTGATATATACTGTTACAGGTTATTGACACAGAAATGGTAGCATTTTTGCTAGCTAGAAGGAGATCGGATTTAATCTGTTAAGTCCAGACTCGTGTATGTCCTAAATTCCAGTCTTTTTGTGTCGAACGAATCATTTATACTGATATTTTAGTATTTTTACCAGTTTATTATACTTTTGTCATGTTATTTTACAAAACTTGCTGGATTGCTGAATAAATTTAATTTGTTCACACTCATGATGGTTTAGTTAGACTTACATTCTGTCCTTTGCTATTCCGGTTAAATTTTTGATATAAAAATAAAATTACTGCTCTTATTTTTTTTAGCTACTGAAGAAGGGGGAAGCTTTCTCCCGAAACATCCAAAAATGTCGATATATTTCAGTGTCTTTCCTCGGGTAGCTTCACAGTGGACCCAGAACTAAAAACTACAGATTAAAATTTTAAGGTAATTTAGTACAATTTTTTCTGATTAATTTGCTATATTTTGTGGCGTAAAACCCAAAAATAATTTTCTTTTTAAATCATGAATCCGCAACTACAATTTCATATTTTTTTACTATTATTCTGTATTTAGATCTGGATCTAGCCATAGCCTCTAGAACTTTAGTTATATTAAGCCAGCATTCTTCGAAAATAGATCATTCGGTTATGGAAATATTAACAAAAATTTCGTAAAATTGCATTTATTTTATGTATATATCCTCTGCAAAAAGGGGAATCACTTTGCTATATATTGCGAACTAGGAAATGGAGGATCCCTTGGATCCGATGTCAGTACGTAATCGCAGGAGGAGTGGTCACTCTACTGCTGAAAATGTGGCATTATTTTTATTTAGACAGGATATTTCTCTTTCTTCATCATGGCAAAAAACGAAGCCATCTCCAGTAAACCACCTAAATATGCTTGATGTTGGAGCTGGAGCTTCTATGGTTCACCTAGAAACTCGATAAGGAAATCAGTCTTTAGATACAGTTGTTTATAAATTCATAAGCTACGTGAATGATTAGAAATATTTCAGTCGTAAATAAAAAACGTTACGGTTCAAGCTATATGAATATTATTATTGTTTTATTTTGGGTGCACCTACTATACGATGTGGAAAAAATATTATTAACATCGCTTTTTTAAGTGTAAACCGCTATTTTGCTTTTATTATTTAATGGTTGTGTGCATTTAATACAGTCACATCAGGTAAAAAACCCTGGATTTGTATCACTTTATACTATATATATATATATATATATATATATATATATATATATATATATATATATATATATATATATATATATATATATATATATATATATATATATATATATATATATATATATATATATATATATATATATATATATATATATATATATATATATATAACTTTAACCGGGGGTCTTTTGAACCAACAAGATAGATGGTTTAGGCACTCTATGCCAAATGAAGTCTCACATGTTTATTTGTATGTAGCGTAATTAAAATGGTTGTGCTTTGGTTATAATAGACCATACTGTCATTGTTTAGGTTAACTATCGTATATTTGATTAGAATTCTCAGCAGTATCGTTTTTTTCTCCATTTAAAATCCTATCGTAAAGTTAATAAAAAAGGTACTCTTAGTCACAAGTTAGATAAAACAAATTTAAATTCTTTTTTTGACCAAGTTTTAAAATTATATTGTTATATTGTTATTGGCATTTTCGAAGCTTTCTGTTTCGCGTCCGATTGAAGACTAAAACTGTTAGTGACAGCGGATCTTCCTTCTATACCCCCACCTTCGGCCGAAGTTTATATCTAAACGATTGTGCGTCATTGTTTATATTTTCGGGACGTTGTTGTTGGACTAATGCCGCTTGATTTTCTGTGGTTTTTGTTTTATATATGATTGATTTCCATAGTGCTGGTAACTTTAATGATTCGTTCCTTTTATTTAAATCACCTTGTTTTTCTATTTCTATGGCTTCTCGGATTATTCTGGTTCGATAGTGCTCTATATTGGCAATCTCCTTACACCCTTCGAAGTTTATTTCGTGGCCTGTTTCCTGATTATGTAAAAATAAGGCAGATCTTTATTTTTATTTCTGATGCTGAGTTTATGTTCTTCTACTTCTACTTGCTGATATCGTCTGTTTGTTTGCCCAACATACAACTTTTCACAGTCCTGGCACGGGATGCTATATACTCCGTGGTTTTTCAATTTTATTTTATCTTTTGGATTTCCAAGTAGTTTACCTATGGTTGTTTGTGGCTTATGAATTGTTTGTATATTGTGTTTTCGAAGAATCGTGCCAATACGGTCTATGGTACCATTTACATATGGGAGGACTACTTGTTGTCTTCCGGGTTCATAATCTTTGCTGTTTGTTCGGGAACCCTGTTTATTAATAGCTTTATCTGTGGCATGCATGTGTAACCGTTTTTCTCTAAAGTACTAGATATTATATTAAGTTCATCATGTTTGTGTATTAGTTAATCGCACAGATCTAGATATGAGGGTATTGGCCACAGCTTGAATTTGTGCTGGATGGTGATGTGATCCAGCATTTAAATATCTGTCAGTATGTGTTGGTTTTCTATAAACGGTATATTCAATAGTCTTAAGCATTACGACTGATAAACTTTTGACGCATATGACAATCTACTAAAGGAGTCAAGTCAATCACAAATCTGATCATTAGACGCTGATAGAGTGGTTCACAATAAATCGTGCTACACCTATCTGAAAATGAGAAATGTTTATTACATTCTTATGAATGTGATAAACATATTATATATATATATATATATATATATATATATATATATATATATATATATATATATATATATATATATATATATATATATATATATATATATATATATATATATATATATATATATATATATGTTTATCACATTTATAAGAAACAAACTTTACCTTAACACAAAAAAATCAACATTTACAACAAGATTTCTATTTTTTGAGCAGCAGAAGTTTTTACCGGAAACTATTTATTTTCTAAAAATTATTTTTGATGATTTTGTTAACTTTTCTCCTCTATCCATTATGCCTCACAAAAACAAAATATGCGAACTATTAACTCATCTACTTTGTCACGATTTTGGTACGATATCCTTAGGCATAAGCAACTTCGTTACTATGGATACTTGTGAATAAGGATATATTTATCAATGAAATAATATATTACATAACAAGTATTGAAAGTGGTAGGGAAAACCTTCGAGTTTGAAAACAATAACTTTGACACGAGTAATAAACATCAGTTATTCTACGACTACTGAAAATATTCGGTAGAATTATTGTATTTTACATATTGTAAATTCCAACACTAGGGTTGAAAAAAATGTTTTAACACTAGTGTTGAAAAAATTGTCACTCGTTACGACAGCTGTGACACTGGCACAAGATTGTCGTCTTGAAAAAAAAATTTAATACGGGTGTGTTATATAGATTTTTCCCGCCCAGTTAACAGTGTGCTTTTTATCAATTTCGTAAGTGATCGTAAAACAAAAATATAGTACCGAATCAAACACAGTAATCGCACAATACCATGTACTCATATTTAACTATTTTAAGTTTCACATTATAAAATAGGCAATAAGTAGATACTTACGAATAATTACCGTGACTCAGGAAACTCACAATAACTACACGCACAATAAGCACATGTCTTGCAACTTATATTGTCACTAAAATCTAAATGATGGCCCCAATATTCGAATCGAATATGACCTCCTCCCGCGTTATCGATATTTAAATCATTTTCTATACTGATCTAAACAGATTTAAAAATTCTTTTATGTCCATACATGGAAAACTGCAGTCATTGCTAAGAAGACTTAATATTTTGTTTAGTTATATTTTAAAAATAATACTTAGAGTGTTTTTAGCTCCCATACTAAGACATTTAACAAATGACTATAAAGTATTGTAGAGGCTACGAGTTAAATAAATAAATAAAAATCAGAGCAGATATAGTATTATAACCCTACAACAACACAGCAGACTTAAATGTAAAATAGAATTTGCGAAATATGTTTGATGACTTTGTTTTTAAAGACCCGAAGAGTTTGAAGTGGCTAATAATATAATAAATAATGACTTAAATGTAACTAATACTTTATCTAAAGAACATAATGTAAAATTAAGTTCAAAAAAATGTAATGTGATGATATTTTGTAATAGCGACAAATGCAGCTTTTTAACTTTCAACCTGAATATCTCCATCTATAATAATGTATTCAATTTTTATTAAATGAAGAGTGAAATTTGGGTGTAATTTTCGACTTTAATTTGCGTTTCAGCAGTCACGTGCAGGAACTTAGACGAAGCGTTTTTTAAAGTGAAAATATTATTTTTCAATGGTTATATTCTTAATTTTCATTTGAGAAAATTTGTATTTTCCATGTCGGAATTCTTTGGACAAAAATAAAATACAGGTCATACAAAATTCATGTTGTCATTTAATTTTTGATATGTCTAGAACATATTTCTCTTGGAATAAATGAATTAAATTGGTGACGTATGGAAAATCGATGGATACATCATCTAAGAAATTTTGTTTTTAAACTTATTAGTGATCCCAAATCTAGTTGTTCTTTGAATAACATATTTCAAACTCGTGAGTCACAGCATTCAGTTAATGTGAAATTCAAGGATAAATACACAATGCCTCATTTTCGAAAAACGTTGTTTAAAAGATCTTTTTCATACATTTCAATTATCCTTTTGAATTTATTGCCCAGAGAATTCAGACTTTACAATTTTAATTAAGAAAAATTTAATTTTTAAGTTTAAATTTAAATTGAAGCGCTTTATTATAGATAGGCAGAAGGCTTGCAGGACTTTTCTGTTATAGCTTAAGCTGATTTTAATCTGTGGGCATGGATCTTCATAAAGAAACACCTTAGCTATTTTATACTCCCTCCGTACTTCTTTAATTTCGTTGTCCCCGCACAATTTGTAACCTTGAATATTATTTAAATTGAGAAGTATTTTTAAACGTGTACTAAAATCATTCATAAATTAAAATTTCATGACTAAGATTTTTCAGTCGGTATACAATTATGAACCAAAGTTATATTCTTTAATAAAATTTATAGACATTAATTTTTATTTTTATTTTATTTTCAGGTATTGTTTCACCCCTTAGAGCTTTTATTACTAAGAGGTCCTATTCAATTTTCCAGTCCGTATCCATCATCTAAATAAATACTAAAATATTTAGTTCCAATAATGTTCCAGTGCTAATATGGTATTCAAATCGTGTTTCTCTCGGTTTGCCTCATTTTCTCTACATCAGTAATGGCATTGAACATCTGTGGGCTTTTATCGAGACAGAGACCAAGAATTTATTGAAGCTTGAAAATTTGATATCCAATCAACACGAAGAGGATAAGTTCCGGTCTACATGTATATAAATCATATTGTATTGTTTTGCATTTCATCAGCATCATTAAATAAATCCAGACTTATGCAATATGTCATAGTTAAATAAATTGCGAAACTACTTTTCGGTAATTTATAAAGCGTGGTAGCTTTTTTATTTAAAATAATTTAAGAACAATCATGACTAAGATAGTTTTTGTTTATAATAATCCTAATATTATTATATTCAAATTCATAAAAATGAAGCAAAAATTTTATTTTACCGAGTATCAAAGTGCTAAATATATAAATTATTTGCACTGTGCATATACAAGGTGTCCAGATTTCGATGGTTTTACATTTATAAAAAAACTGTTGCAGTAATCAGTCATTTCTTTGTCATTGCTAAATGTAGTTTCATTATATATAATATATATGTTTTTTTATACTTTGTTTCTTTGTTTGTTTGTTGCCTCTGAAACTATTTTCTAGATATCTTTAATATTTTTTCATTTCTTTAAATTTTGTTCTTAAAATAATTATATTTATATTTAGCTTTTTTTTTTATTTAAGGAATTAAGATATAATTTATACCGATTTTTAACTCTTCATTGTAAAACTGTCGTATTCTTTTTTTTTATTTTATCTCATTTTTTAATAAAGCTCATTAGATCATTTGTTATCCATGGTTTTATCTTATTATACTCCTTAATTTTAACGGTTTTAGCTTTAGTATATAAGTGCATGAATATGCTATAAAAAGTGTTTGCGGCTGTTGCTGATTCGGTACAGTCCAATATAGTTTGCCAGTCTTCAGTACCAAACAGCTCAAGTAATTTGTCATAGTCGATTTTTTATATGTTTATATGACTCACTTTTTTTGTGTTTTATTTCTCTGGGTAGTCAGAAACATGTTTCGCATAACAGGGTAGTGGTCAGTCAAATCAGTGTCCAATACGAATGGTTGATATTCCAAGCTGTCAGTTTTTAACTTGCTACGTACAAAAATATGGTTAATATATGACGTTGACTCTGATGTAAACCTGGTGTAACACTTAATAAGAGGGTCAAATCCTAAAGCTTTTAAAGTAAATAGATATTAATTGACTTGTTCGTTATTACTATCGCAAAGGTTTATATTAGTATCACCAACAAAAATTTCAATTTGGTTTTTTAAATTACCTTCAAAATATGTAACAATATCTTCAATAAAAAAATGTATGTTAGATGAGGGAGGCCTGTATAAGCAGGTGATGCCAAAAGTTGCATTCCAAAGGGATAATCAGAAATTTGAAAATTTAAGTTTTCTTTGGTATAGATAAGCATACCATCACTGTTGTTATAATTTGCATTATTATAATGTACATTATATCCAGGTATATTATAATAATTTTTGATATTTAAAAACATTTACTTAAGACTAAGATATCACAGTACCTTAGATCAAACGCATTTAAGAATATGAGGAGACTGTCATTTTTTTACACTTCTTATATTTATATACACTATAATTAAGAATTTATCTTTAATATTTATTTGAGTTTTTAGAATATCTCTACTTATGATTTCTTTTGGAAGTTGAACATTTCCTTCAAGGTCCTCTAGATTCTTGAGCCCTTCTACTTCTGGTTGTATAGCTATCATTGCACACCATAATCTATTTTACTTCTGACTATATCAAGTAAATATTTGTAGGACAGGCATCCAAAGTTGCGTGCCTCATGGCATGCGTTGTGATTGGTTTTGAACTTTTCATTCGCTGCTACACAGTTGGTATAAATGTTCAGTGTTTTCACCCATGCAGTGCACTTTTATCGAGACAATAAATTTATATTCTGGTGAACATTCTGCAAAAATAGACATTTGTTCGCTTTTGGTATTTTCTTTATGTATGTTACTGTTAGATTTAACACCAATTCTCAATTCTGCCGGTTTTATGTTTTTGCATAAATCTTCTTTTGTTTTTTCACAGTTTTTTTGAATTTTAAGTTTTATAATAAGAACATTTTTAATTTGCTTAATATGCTATTTATTTGCAATGTTTGCACATGCTGGCGAAGACAAAATTCCAGTATTTGTCGAGCCTGAGATTGTTTCCATCTTGTTAATTTCATGTTCTTCTTTGTAATTTATTTAACTGTTTAATGTAGAGTACCAATTTAATTTTTATGAGAGGTGACTATTTTAGTTTTATAAGCATCAAAATCTTTTTTATAGTTTCCACCATCTTAATTACTAATGGCATCTTCTCCAGGAGCTTCCTACACGTTTCACACACAAACCACAATATACGTTTTTGTAGTAGTATTATTTCTGAAGTAGATAAAGTCATATATTGCTTTTGTATTTTTTCCAGACAGCAATCAAATTCATAATTTCTTTTGAACATTTAAAACATTTTATTTTATTGCTCTCCATAGTTTCGTTTCTGAAAGTTTCAACATTTGAAATATTTAAGCCACTAGAAACTAGTTACTAGTTACTAGTTACACCTTCAATCACAATTATTCTTATGAAATATATGTTTCCAAATATAGAATGGTTTTTAATTAGTCCAGATTGAGTTTAATAATATGAAAAACACTTGTAATTTTCGCGATGACCGCGGATGTTCCGGGAATGACAAAATTAACAACATAAACAAACGGCGAACAAACCTCAATATGGGTGAAATTGAAAATGTTGCATTTTAGGACCCCCCCCCCTCATATCTTGGTTATCGTTTAACTTAGAAAAATAAAAACTGATTCTATAATAGTTTTTTACGTAGAATCCAGTGGTTTATTTTGATTTTTGCTGTGGGTAGTCATTTTTATGATATGACCCAAAGTTAGGTTTTTTTAAATGGGACCCCTATATATTTTTAAATATTCTGTTTTTGTTTTTACAAGCTATTCAAAAATATATAAGATTCTGTTTATTTTAAATACTAAGTTCAATATTAGCACTTTTTATATTAAAAAATAAAAAAATCTTAGCAGGTCAAGGTGGACATTTGAAATAACACAAAGGTCGTATAGTCATAATAGCCAACGTCTTTGCTGTATTTTTTCTCGATTTGCGTTAAAACTTTCTAATAACATTAAACTTCCCAACTATGGTGGACAATGCAATATTCAAAAATTATGAAAAATACGACCTGCTCGTCACTTATATCCAGTGCGATAAAAACGCCTTTGGAACTATATTCTGTGGGCCTAGTCCACCTGTTGAGATATTTAATTTTTTTTAATATTTGTTTTAATCAATTTAGAGTTAGATATTTTTATTTAGTTTCAAAAAAACCAAAAAAAAATCTAAATGCCATAAATAATCTCAACACATTTTAAAAAACTATTATGTCTTTAGTTTTAAGGATAATTTTCAGTTAGCTGAGGTACGTAGTACACTGAAGCCCCCTATTCACTATTCGTCCATTCGTCCATTCGTTTAGTCGTCCGAATAGTGTGGAGGTTCCAGTTCATCCGTTCGTTTCGCTGCGCGACAAATCAAGTAGGCTTTAACCTCAGCGAACCATTCGTCCGAATCAAAGCTTTTGTTTTTTGTGTGTTATTGTCAAACATTGGAATGAATGAAATCGATGCTAATGAATTAAATAAAAATTGATGAATAGTGTGGATGAAATATTCGTCCATTCGTTGATTTGCCCATTCGTTCATTCATACGAATAAACGAATCGAATTAACGAATCGAACCGACGAATCAAGCCGATTAGTGAATAGCGACGTAGAAGGTATTTTTAGTTTAGTATTTTAGCCTACATTTTCGAAAAATATAAGTTGAGTTTGATCAACGTGTGTGTATGTAAACAAAATATGGGCCAACGATAACTTCAGAACAGTCCAACCGATTCATTTAAAATTTACACCAACCATAATCTGGGTCAGTGTTTAATTTTTAATGAACATTAAATGTAAAAAATTTAAAATAGAAGTAGTTGGGATAGATGTTCTGAAATTGAAAAATTGCGGAAGTCATTGGTGAAGATACTTAATTTTTTCCGATTATATACATTTTTTAAAAAATTTATAACAAATAATTCTTATCCAGTATACAAAGTAGCCTTAAAAGGATAAGGCAGCTTCCTCGAAATAAAAGAAAATTCAAAAAACGGTTAAACATGCAACGCTTCCCGTTAACGATCCGTTAGGCAGTACCGAACACATCTCTACTAGTAGCTGATAGCGACAAAAACCAAGATTATCCGCAAAGAAGATTTGGCGAATGAGAGGAACGCATATTTATATACAACAAAAAACATAATAGGGAAATAAAACGGGCTGACATAAGACAAAGAGGTATTTTTTGAATCTTGAGTTACTGACCAACACATGTAAACAAAAATCAAAAAGCATCTTAAATTAAAGAGCAAATAAAACAAAAGAGAAAGACAGAAAACAAAGTAACTATTTCCACCTTTATTTGGATTACATATTTTTGAGAAGAGGGATTATTTTGTGCTTGAAATTTTAATTCCAAGATAGGAAATCTCGACATCGAAAAACATGGAGAACGATGTCCGAAGATACAAAAAATGTAAAACAAATTTATAATATCTATTTATATTTGTAGCTCGTGAAGCCATCTAAGGGTTCAATTTCTGGTTTAAATTCAATAAAATACCAGTTCTAGTTCTGTCCAAGTACGCATTCTAATTCATGGCACATTAACATGGTAACAATTTACTGAAGTATCCTACATGTATTTCTGTTAAAGTTGGAGGCCATTGACCTTAACCCAGCAAGGACAAGGTCACCGAGAATAAAAATCAATATTGCACTACTATCAAAACAAAATATCCAATCGGTTCCTGTTGTGGAAATTTGGGGAATTCCAATAGGGAACTTGCATATTTTTTTTATTACATTAATATATTCTCTTACATATAAAAATATAACGCTTTAAAAATCAATACTTAAATTGTAATAAAGTTCTAAAATTTTGTGTGGAACGGATCATTTCAGACGACAGCATTTGAAGCAGTCTATAGTTTGACGTCACATCGTACCGCTAGGGCAACGTCCCCAAAGACAGGCAAAAATGCAATATCAGCTGGCTGTCAGCTGTCATGGTTGATGGCAGTATTGGCAGTTTTGTTTGTTTTAATTTTGTAATTTAATTTTTATGTTTATTTAGAAGAAAAGGGTGTATTACTGAACAAAATAAACTCGAGACTAACAAAACTGAAATCACAAAACGTCGTCAATGTCGTCCATTAACCACAAAAAGGACAAATGTCGCCTGTTGTTGTTGAACGTTGCACCAATTACCAGATTTAGCGTATACGTGATGACGTCACGCCCCGTTTTTGGTCGGGTAATGTAATTTGAATTGTGGGGCTTATTAAAACTTTTCTCGGCCGGGGAGGCAATAATTTTTTTTTTTTAGATGCATGTTTAAATACCACGTGGCCTTATAATCTTTAGTATTTTTTCGTATTTAAAAATTTATTCAAGTTCCCTCTTTTGGTGGTTATTAACCGAAGCAAAACAAGCATTAAGATAACTACCTTTTTTTTGGACCCTTTGAGGTGAACAATATAGCATACAGTGCAACAGCTGAGTATCATTTCTGATTTAAATTTAGTTAAAATCAAATAATTTATATGTTCTTTCGTAAAACTTAAATAATTTCTTGTAAAAAGGGTGGCACATAAGAGGGGGTTATTTTAAATTAGTATAAGGGAACAGGGTTGTTTTTGGGGACATAAAAATTCAAATTTTTAGTTATATAAAATAAAAGGCAAAAAGGTTTAATATTCTAGATAAGCGTTTGGCTAAACATCCTAAAATTTAAATAGCTATAAGACGATATAACGGAACCTATAAATAAAAGTTAATTTGCGGTGTAACACACACTTGTTTGCTATTTTGTACTGTCGTCTTCAATAGATTTGGAGATTATTCACATTTTCAGTTTTTTTATTTTTGTTAGCTAGGTTCGAATGTGAAACTTAGTGAAAATAAAACAAAACTGTTTTGTATGGAATAAAATTAATCCAACAATAGTTTCCGACAGAATGCACAAAGGCTTTAACAACAAATAGCTGTTTATTTCAAGGTATGTACTTTTGTAATATTTATAGAAATAGTATTGAAATCTAAATTGTAAATATGTTTTAGCATTTGGCAGTGTTTTATATACAGCCTGTCTTATAAGTGTTGTCAGTTGTTTTCTTAGTTGTAAATATCATTATTAAATATTATATTAATTTTAAATATTAACGCAAATGCTTTTTATATTTTTAGCATTATTAAAGAAAACTGAAGATACCCAAAATATTTGTTTAATTAATCAAATTAATAAATAATTTAAGGTTTTAGTATTTCAGTCGAAATTAAACCCAAGAATTATCTACAGTTTATACAAAAATGGTTCAAGAAAACACAAGAAATCTTATATATATATATATATATATATATATATATATATATATATATATATATATATATATATATATATATATATATATACACGTATATACTATTTTTCATAGATTATAATTAACAAAAAGTTAAGGATATTTGCATGTATTCATTCAGCTATATCTTTTTTAAATTTCTACTAACTTTCATCATCCTAAAAGTAAATTTTACTCTATGCAGATCACTGGTTCTATCCTTTTTTTATCCAATTCGGTCATTTATCTGATTACAGTTAAACTAACCTTTCAGTTGGATTTATGGTGACATATTGTGCTGAACGGAGCGGAACATTTATTCCGACGTGACATAAATGCATTTTGACAATTTTCGTAGAGATCTGGGAGCAGGTATAAGTTTAAAATCGAATATCTTTGACATACAATACACAAATTTGATACATTCCAAACTTTTTTTTAGTACAAAATATTCGCTGAATAATAAATCATTTACGTGTCATTATATCATAATTCAGTTTCGTGGTAAATTACGAGTCTGATTTATTTTCTAATCTAATCCAATCTAATAATAATATAAAATTCGATACATAACTTGGATGTTGCTAAAGGCTTGTAGTCTTTAAAACCAATAGATTAGGATTTAAATTTTAAAAATGTAAACTGGAAAAGTTGCAGTAACCTCCAATTTGCAACCAGGAAGATAAGAGAAATATATGTTTATAAGACATAGTGCAATAATAAATCGAAGATAAAGGAAACATATGTTTATAAGACATAGTGCAATTACGAACATATGTTATAAATATTGCTTATAGTTTTTAACATAATAATATAAAAATATGAACGTACTGCCCAAAGCATGGACTATCTAGGAGGCACTCAAATATTTGCTTGCTTGGAATTAGAGAGAGAGGGAGAGAGATAATGTAAAGCCATTAAAATCTGCTATTAAAAAAATATTTTTCGCCACCGTTCATCACAACATGCACCACCAGTAATACCAATTAAAAAAGTGCAACCAATAATAATGGCTTCTCGTTTGTATAAACGAAAATCAGTTATCAGTTTATATCTACATTAAATTTATATTATGTTGCGCAGTGAAATTCCTAGTTACCTCATTTTCGTTTACGTGCACGCCCAAACAAAAATTGTATGATAGGTAATTTTTATTAATAATAGTATCGAATAAACTGATAATGCCGACTAGATAGTTTCACATTTTAAGGACACTTCTTTTATAAATTACTAGTTTTAATTAATTTGCGCTGAAATATGATCACCCAAACACAAACATTAATTTCATCTTGCCCGGAGAAACAAAACAAATGTTTTTATGCAGTAAGGAAAACTGATACTTCTTGCATTCACGTTACATTTTCTTCAATTAGAAAAGTATTATAAGATGAATTATGCCAATTTTTAAGCTATTTTCATTACAAGCATTTAGTTAACTTTCTTTCTTCGTATATCTGTCTTTCAGGTTCAACATGTATGAGCCATTTTGCAAGTATTGGAACTACAATTTGGCATGCTTATGTAACTTCGGTGACAAAGTAATAATAGCAAGTCTGATGATGGAGCCTAAAGGTAGCTAGAGAAACTCCTCAACAATACAGTATAACCCCTTCGTACGTTGGATCGTTGGATTTGTCTTGTACTATACACTTAGGTGGTGTCCAGGGTCTGATGATGGAGCCTGAAGGTGGCCATAGGAACTCCTCATCTCGTTGAATTTTGAATATAACTTAATAATAAACAGATAAATACGCACATGTGAAGATATTAGGACAGATGATAGTTAGACAAACTTTAATGCTAAAAAGGACAATATAAAAAATGTAGAGAATATTAAGAAAAATCGGTAAATTTCCAATACCCGGAACTTCCCTCGTTATGAATTTTTCCTTTTATTATTCAGTACATAGTCATTACTGTCTTTTCAAACATTTGTATTGGGCGCCGTTTTAATCCATCAATTAGGATTCCTACCAATATTTTACCAGTTTCTACCTATGCACACTTGATTCTTGAACATAATTTAAAATAAATTCAATAAGTAGTTTTTACATTGACACACACCGCCATTTTGTAACGTCATGTTAAGTTCCTATCTTTTTATCCCTATATCGCATTTATTTTTGCTAATTTAAAATTCAATTGAAAAAAAAAAATTTATGTTAATTTTTTTTAAATTTTTATTTGGCCGTCATTTTGTTCCTCCATCTAGAATTCATACCACAACTTTACCAGTTTATGTCTATATCATATTTAATGCTTGCCCCAAAATCTAATAAGCACTTTTTTCAGGCTGATTTTTTAAATATTTTATTAGGCCGTCATTATGTTTTGCTGTCTTACATTCATACCAAAATGTTACCAGTTCATTTCTGTGCAACACTTGATTTTTGTGCAAAATTTAAGAAAAATTGGATAATCAGATTTTTTTAGTAATATTTCACTAGACCGCCATCTTGTTCCGATATGATTTTTACCAAAATATTACCAGGTTCATTCGCATATAACCCTTAATTTTTTATTAAAATTTAAAGTCAATGTGATAAGTAGTTTTTAAGGTATACCGCAAACTGACAGAGAGAGAAACAATCCGAAGGAATTGATAAAAAAAATGTTAGTATCTAGGGGCGCTAAAACGTGAACATATGTAAAACCTGAGAATTTTTCTACGTTTACAAACATTTCATTTGTCCGCCATTTGTTGCATCTTCAATAAATACCACAAATTTACTAGTTCATCTCTATACTACAATTAGTTATGTTTAGTTAGGTGAATCGGGTAAGTAGTTTTTCAGCTATGCTGCGTGTCCGATAGACAGACAAATCCACGAAATTAAGAACACATTTTTTTCGGCATCTTGAGATCTTGAAACTTAAAGATCCAAAAAAATATCGGAGGATGATTTGTCACTATTACAATACTTCCCTTTTACGAGGGAACTAATAAGGTATTATTTATAAACTACAACAGGCAAAACTAATAAAGCTGCAGAAGAACCCCACCCTAACTGATTACAGACGCAAGCAGTACATACTTAATAAAACTTACATAAATAGAAATGTTTTAAAAAATTGAATATTTTTTAAATGCTTGAGGCGTGAGGCGGCACCACACTTGAAGTAATAATTCAAGCTTGTAAAAAAATATTCAAATATTCTGTGTTTATGTAAGTTTTATTAAATATGTACTGTTTGCGGCTTTTATCAGTGAGGGCAGCTTTACTATTTAACATACACTTATTTTTTACTTTTTAGTTCAATAGTTTATAAATAAAACCTGGTTTTTAAAAATATTTTTTACGTTATTGTATTAACTACATTAACTCTGTCAACCACGTTTTATTATAGAAGAAAGTCCTTGTATAAGAGGCAATCGATTGAACATTTCCCGTTAGTAATGTACTTGATTGAGTGTCCGCTAACCAATAAATTCCATTTAGTTCAGAAATTTAATATCAACTCAAACATTGCGTGCCGTGAAACACAAAAAGTTTTATTTTTAGCACATTCTTTTAGATATTTCAGCACGAGATATCTGATATTTAATTTATTTCTTATTATTTAATGAATTTTTGTATATATTTTACAGTTGCATACGGTTTTGTTGGAATATAATCAGAGCCGTGCGAATGGGGTGACAGGGGCACAGGCCTCGGGCGTTTCTATAAGAGGAGCGCTAAATTAAATGCCCTACACCAGCATCTAAATTATAAAACTACAATCAATGATAACTTCATTAATCAGAAACAGATTACTAACATATATAGCCACATAAGAGTCCAGCAACAAAGTTAGATTTCTTGCAACAGGGGGGGGTCAAATCCTCTAGTATAATATCATAGTATACCCATGCTAAAATAATTTTAGAGACGTGATGCTATTAATAATACTCTGGCTAAGGACTATCTGAGATCATGCCATTCCTGTTTAGTTAAGTAGTTTATTGAGAGATACATTTACTTTAGGTTTTTTAAAATAAATCGTAGGTCTTAAAATCGAAAATATATCCGAAATATTTGTACGAAACATGATTCCTATATGCAATTAATCGTATATTAATAATCAGAAGTAAAGAGATAAGATACTACTACTATTAATACTATTTTTTAAAATGGAATTCTGAACTTAACAGTAACAGCCGATCAGATGCAGTACGTCGCGAATTCGGGGTCAACAGCGTCGGCCCCGGGCTGGGTAATTTATTTAACATTCGATGGATCATCTATTCAAAGTATGTATACTGTATATCACTTAAAAAATCGGGAGGTCTCCCGATCTGTTTTCGAATAGAGAAGGAATGAAAAAGAAGTGAGAAACAATTTGACAAAAAAATGAAATGTCTGTTGTCATTGTTGTCATATTGGTCTGTACTAACGCTACTTAATTCTTTTAATCTTCTTTCTTTTGATTATGGTTCATACCAATGAAGATAAATTCGAACTAATTTTTGATGGACAATGTAATCCAAATTATAGTGGGGCAGCCAGACAGTTCAATAAAGCAATTTCTGCAAGTATTGGTAACACATTTTAGCATTGAGGATGCTCTACGATCTGGTCGTTCTTCTGTTAAATCTGAAGATCTTGAAATTCATGTTCTAGGAACATTTGCTGTGAACTTCGAGTAGTAACTGCTATTGTGGGTGTGGGTAAATCAACAGTTTACGAAATTAATAAAAAAAACTCAAATTTCACTCGGACAAAGTTCAGATTGTACAAGAACTTAACCAAGATGACCCATATTGCAGATTACAGTTTTGTGAAGAAATGTCTATCTAATTGAAACGCAATTAAAATCTTTTTAACCGACTTTAAAAAAGGGGGATTTGATCCTGTGTATTTTTAATGTATGTACCTTGATTATTTCGCGATGGTTTGACCAATTTGGATGAAATGTTCAGGGAATATTCAGGATATTAACGGAGTTAGCTCCATGGAAAGCATATTGAAAAAAATGATAAAAATGGCGAAATGACGCCATTTTAAACTGGTTTCTAGATGTTACATTAAATAATATATGCGTTCACTTACACGTTCACCATTCTGTCAGGAAGAAAAAGTACGTATGTTTCCGTTTTATATTGTTTAATAAGACATTTTAATATACAGTAATGTTACATAATGTGCTGCGAACCCAGTGTCCTGTTAAATTGATTTTTAAAAAAAACTTGTTTAAATAGATATAAGAAGGATGAACTTCGAAAAATGCACTAAAAAGTGAAAAATAATATTTTATCTGGTTGCATTTGTGTATATTACGATAAATGTGAATAGTATTATTGTTGTAGTAGAGAGCTAGCTGTTGATGTGATCGAGTTAGGGCTTTGATTTGGATATCTTCCGTGTGCGTTATAGTATATGTGGGTGCCGCAATTTTTTCTGCCTCGATTTTAAGCGGTTCATAAAACTAGAAGTTGATATAAGAAACCAAAGAAGGCATCTTCTAATATGTTGTAGTGGCTCGACCGAGTCACAGTCTTTAAGTCTCATTAAGTTTCTTGTACATCCTCTCTAATCTAAATGAAAAAAATAGGTGATTATGTTGCCTGGGGTCCTCCCTTCCATAAAATATATGTAATATGATTTCATCTTGTTCTTTATATACTCTTTAAATTGCGACGATGAAAGATCAATTAGATCCGTTGTAAGCAACTGCGAGCGTGCTCACTATGGCACTGATACAAAATATATGCGGTCTGTTGCTGAAAATTGTTCTAGCTTTTATGTTCATCCATTAGGACCAGAATGTTACCGCAAGAAAAGACAAAATGTGTACTCTCGTATCGTCTCGGCACCATTAAATCTTGGCACTCGAGACGAGATTCACGTCTTGCCTCGACCCTTGGTAAAAAAATCATCATCCTATAAGTATAGTTACAAATTTATTTCCATTACTGCCAAATTGTTCCTAACACAGGTTTGTCAAATACTGAAATGTCTTATATTTTTTGATGATTTTAAATTTTCGAACATATTGATTTTATGCCTCTAAATGATTTTTAATATTAATATCAGAAAATGTTTTATAGTTTTATCTAAACCACCAGGATTTGCTAAAAAAATTAACCAATGACCATTGAAAAGAAAATAATTAGCATGGACTTTGTTATTTTCTATGGAACACCCTGTATATTATTGTTTCATTAATTGGGTATTTTCTTGCTGATCGTATACAAAGTTTGACAATTTTATCTTTAAACATAAGCGAGATAATTCACAAAAACCCTGTCATAAGAGACAATGTATTCCTACTGACATCAAAGAAACACACACACCTAAGTATGTAGAAAACTGGTTTCGGTAAAATTGCCTATGTTGTAGTTTATAACCTTCTAAACCAAAGATATCAAAGGCACAATCTAATGTTACAAAGTTTTTAACACACAAGATGTTAAATTTAGCCCAAATTCCATATAAAATACACGGATAACGGATGACATAAAAATAGTTTTTAACATATTTAGAGAAGTAATTCTCAAAATAAGAAGAAGTCCCATATGAACATAGGTCTGCAAATGTTTTATTCTTGACATACAGAATCTTATATTGAAAATGTTATTTTTCCTATATATCGGAGCTAACGGGTTTTCGAATTCACTCTTCTTTTCGAAGTACTATACGCTAAATATGTTGAACGAACTAATTTGGGGTATTCCGGGTGTTAGAAGTTAGAATGTTTGACCTCCTTCGAACACATTACTGCTTATGGCAAAGTTTTTGTCAATTATAATATTTATAATGAGCAAGAAAAAGGTCCATTTACTTTACAATTGTCATATTTTTACTTTCTGGTGGAGCCTCAGATAAAAACTTAGAACTTTTATTTTTTTATGTTCCAAAATATAAACAGAAACCTTATACAGGAGCACAATAGATTTTTAACTTCTTATTTTTTCTTTATGTAGATTGGTCTGAATTGGGTGAAGAACAATAATACATATTTTTAATATATCTGCTTGAATATTATTAATTTCTAAATGACCTTTAAATTTCTATGAAAATTTGGAACTGGGAAAATTTAAAAGTCAAATAATGCTCCACCAAGTATAAATAACTTCTCAAAGCCCCTGTTTGATGATCCCTATACACCTAATATTTAAAATGTCCTTGATAAATCTAACAATTATTTGTTAATATGTTTGTTCTCTTCAGGTAAAGTGGTAGTCCATTTACAAATGGAATACCCATCTTGTTTTAGGAAAGACGATTTGCAATCTTATGTTTAAAAGTTACCATAACTCTATAATCTTGGAGATTCATTGTGTAATTAAAATTTAGATAATAGAAGGCACAAAGTGGAATCACAGAAACAACTAATACCACGACCGGTATCGAATTACACTTTTCATTCCTGGTTTTCGTTGGGACAAATAATGTTAATGTATTTTTGATTCACGATTCACAATGATCCATTTCAGTCAAACGACGAATGCGATTTCGCTCTTTTTAGAGCTCATCAGGCCCCCATAGACTATCGAGTCCCGTGTCTGGCAAAAGCACAAAATGGAATCACAGAAACAACTACTCCGCTGGCTAATGCCACGCCCGGCATTGAATTACGCTGTTCATTCCTGACTTTCGTTGGGAAAAATAATGTTAACGTATTTTTGATTCACGTTACACCAACGCCAAAACAAGCATACCGAGTTCCCTGTCTGGAACATGTTCTACAATGCCGCAGGCGTAATGATCCATTTTAGTAAAACGACGATCACAATTTCGCTCTTTTTAGAGCTCATCAGGCCGCCATGAAATATCGTGCCCCGTGTAGGGCAAAGGCACAAAATGGAATCACAAAAACAATTACTCGGCTGGGTAATACCACGACCGGCATTGAATTACACTCTTCATTTCTGACTTTCGTTGGGAGCAATTATGCTAATGTATTTTTGATTCACGTTACACCAACGTCACAACAAGCCTACCATGATCCCTGCCTGGAACATGTTCTACAATATTGCAGGCGTAATGATCAATTTCAGTCCAACGACGATTGCGATTTCGCTCTTTTTAGAGCTCATGAGGCCGCCATAGACTAGTAAGCCCCGTGTAGGGCAAAGGCACAAAATGGAATCACAGAGACAACTACTCCGCTGGCTGATAACACGGCCGGCATTGAATTACACTGTTGATTCCTGACTTTCGTTGGGAGAAATAATGTTAATGTATTTTTGATTCAGGTTACACCAACGTCACAATGAAATCGTGGATGACATATATCAATTTATATTTCCTGATACAAACGGAAGAATTTCCGATGGAGGTACATAATACTGGGTTTTTCGGAAAAGTGCAGGGGAGAGCATAAAAAATTCCAAGCACAGAGTGCTTCGAAAATAGTTTGGATTGTCTTCCATATTTCTTTCTACTGATAACGCAATTTCCGGAAAAGACGTTATGCTAAAGCTATTTTAACAAATAAATTTGGATCCAAGAGATCTAAACCGTTTTGACTCATGCAAGTAACAAACTTAGCATTCAAAATTTATGTCGACGAAATTAAGGAAATATAAACCATGGAGAAAAAGGAGTAGGTAAGGCCTCTACCAAATTTGGCAATAATATCCTAGTGTATATTTCTTAGAAACCTTGCTAAACATGTGTCAATTAAAAAATTGCTTGTAACAAAAATTTCAAATTTCTTAAGAATTTTTACACTAAACGTAAATGATTAGCAGGAAAATTTGAGTGTCCTTTGTATGCAGACAAAATCTCCATTTGATATAAATATCAAGCCAGAATGACTTAAACCTTATTTAAAAGGTTACGGATAAAAAGCTACAAAATGAGCACTGCTTTTCATGGTGTAAGGTTTTACAACATTCTAGCTTTAATGTCCACATATCAGATCAATATATATATATTTTTAGGAAAAACTTTTCGGAACGCGGATTTTAAGTTTTAAAAGCCCACCTTGCTATAATATGCGAGCAAAATGATTTTATAAATATTTCCGTGCATGTAAAACTTCAAAAAGTTTGAGTGTTTACCATTTTGACAATAACAAATTTTAAGTTTTTCAATATGGTATGTTACCAAGGTAATATAAATATCTCTAGACATATTAGTAGTTTTTTAAATCCTTGATTTTGCACACTAAACATAAAAAATTTAGCATCAAAATTTTCAATTTGATATGTCTTGAAAAATTAATTTTGACGATTTTTTTATTTTCCGAAGGCATATTTGAATAAATAATTAAAATAAGACAAGTTATTGTTGTGAATTGACCAGTATCTGTTTGTATTATGCAAAAAATTGACAGTATAAAGTTATAATCAATAAGTGCGAAAAAAATATGTTTATCCATTAGTGTCGTTTAAGTCCATGTATATTCCTCGATAAAATAGGCGTTCTTTATTATGAATTTATATACCAATTGCCATTTGGTAAAAATGCTTCAAACATTTCAAATATAATCGATACACAGATAAACTTTTTCGAGATATTGATTTGAACTTTAAATTGTTATTTTTTCAGCAATCAGATATTCTGCTGAGTTCACAACAGTCGTATCTCCTATTTTACAAAAAATACTTATTACTTACTTTTAATGTTTGTTGGAAATTTTAACCCCTAAGAAAACGTTTCTGAAATATAAAAAATGTATCAAAATCCAAGCTGTTTTCAAGATATGCCATATTGAAAAATTTTTAAGAGTACATCTCCTGTCAAAAGCTCGTAAGTAAAAAACTAGCAGAAACGTTTAAATCTATTGATATGAACTTGGTAAATCATATTGAACTTCACAAATTTGTTTTTGGTATAATAAAACACTGAAACTCTGAACTTTTACATGATTTAAATGATCATCCGGTATACCACAGAAGTAAGAACTTTTTAAACAACATTTTTTTGTAGCATAGTGTACAAATGACAGTGATAAGCTTTAAAAATTCAAAATCCCCATCGAAAAAAGTTGATTTTAAAAAATGTAAAAAGTCGATATTTTTGTTGATCAACTTAAATAGGCAAACACCTCAAATTATTAAATAGACTCATATACGCTTAATAAATATATATTTGAGATTTGGGATAGATATTATTATAATCCAAAATACAGCACTAAAAGATTAATGTTAGATATTTCCATAAAACGAAAAACATTAGGCGAGAAACCTGTTAAAGTGACTTGACAGGAGGAAAGTACAAAACTGACAATTCTACTCTGACAAAATGAATTAGCAGGATATTAACAACAAAATAGGCCTTCCAGTGTACTAATTACTCACAAATGTTATCCCCAAAAGAGTTACCCAGGCATGGATGTTACTTGGAACAAAATACGTTATATACGTCTTAATTTATGGTAATCGTCCGTTCTGTACTGTATACACGTATCATTAGGGGCGTATTTTCTTTTCACATTTGTGTAAATATAAGACAATTTAATTTTCATTTTCAGTCGCATTTGTTAAAATTTTAACTTTATTTTAATATTACTCAATTTATTACAATAACATTCAATTTAAGTTTATTTAGTATTACGTAAAGACATATTTAATATAAATTTAACTTATTGAAAAAAGAAAAATAAATATGCATGCCTAATTACATGAGGTGTAAATATGTATGCTATAAAACTACACTAGTTGCTTTCCTTTCACTGATTTTAATTAGCTAAGCTCGAGAGAAACTGAGCGGAGCTTAAGTTATTAAAGGATTGAAATAAAAACGGTGAGTTTTATTGCACATTGACGCTGATTTTCGGTGTCTCTTAAGATAGATTTAGTTTTGGTTAACACTTTATCGCACACAGGCATGTGTGTGCTGTTTCGGTAAATGACGACGCACGGGTAATCTGAAATCGCGACAACTATATCTGTTACATATACTGTTTTTTTTATTTTTATTGGGCGCAATTTTGGATTCCTACCAATATTTTACCATTTTCTTTCTACTTATGCCACACTTAACTTTTGGGCATGATTTAAAATAAATTCAATAAGTAGTTTTTACATTGACACATACCGCCATTATGCTACGTCATATTGAATTCGTACCAGTTTATCCATCCATTATTATAGTTTATATATTTTCAAATTTAATTTTGCTGCAAAATTTCATTGTCAATCGAATAAGATTTACATTGTTTTTTTAAAAATTGTATTTGGCCGCCATTTTGTTTCTCCATCTTAAGTCAAAACCCATATTATCAGTTTTTACTTACTCCGTTGGTCCGCAGATATTTCCCAGATATTGAGTTTGTTAATGGTTTTCGTTAACGATCCTCTTGTTGTTATGTTAGAGTAGTGTATTAATTGTTGTTAGGATTCAGTATAAAAAACAAAACCCTTTTTTAATTTGTCGATATTTCGCAACTTTATAGTTGCATCCTCACATATATAGATTTTATATCCCGCATGAAACTCATATTATCAGTCTTTACCTACTTGGTTGGTCCGCAGATATTTCCAAACTCCAAATAATACCCCACTGTAACAACACTACGAAAAACATTCAGAAACTGAATATCTGGGAAATATCATCTATGAACCAACGGAGTAGGTAAACACTGATAATATGGGTTTCATGCAGAATACAAAATCTATATGTGTCCTGACAATGAAACACTAAAGCTGCGAAACGTCGACAATTTAAAAAAGACTTTTGTTTTTTTTACTGGATCCTAACCCCAAATAATACACCAACTATAACATAAAAACAAGAAGATCGTTAAGGAAAACCATTTAGAAACTTAATATCTGGAAAATATCTGCGGACCAACGTAGTAGGTAAAAACTGAAAATATGGGTTTCATGTAAGATATAGAATCTATGTGTCTATTTTTGGATTAGTACCACTATTTTATTAGCTGATCCCTCCTATACCACAATTAGTTATGGCCAACAATTTGAAATCAAACCATTAAGCAGTTTTTTTTCAGGCTGAATTTTTAAATATTTTATTAAGCCGCCATTTTGTTCCGCTATCTGGATTCGTACCAAAATATTACCAGTTGATTCCAACATAATACTTTATTTTTTTACAAAATTTGAGATAAATTGGATGAGTAGTTTTCTAATAATTTTTTTTAACAATTCACTAGGCCGCCATTTTGTCTCGCCATACTGGATTTTTACCAAAAAAACCAGGTCATCCCCATAGGATCCTTATTTTTTTACTAAAATTTGAAGTCAATGGGTTATGTAGTTTTTTCAGCTTCGCCGCGAACATACAGACAGACAGACCGACGGAATTGAGAAAATATGTTTTCCGTAATCTAGAGCCCTGAAACGCGAAGATGAGAAACAATCTAGGAGAGTGATTTTTTCACGATTACAATACGTCCCTTTTACGAAGGAAGTAATATATTTTTCAGGTCATCAACGTCCGTCTTAAAAGACTTAAGAAAAAACTTTAAAGATACCAAGTATCATATTTTTGGAATTACCTTTTAGTCACAGATTTACATTGCGATACAATTAACCACTAATATTATAAACATAGACATAATATCTGCTACAACTTGATCGAATAATACCTTTTGATACCTACATCTAATTGCTTAGTAATTTAGTTGCCCAATTATCATATAATGATTATATTTGGCAAATTGTATTGATATTAGATTTATTACCAAATTAGGATGGGTTCTAATTTCATTATGAGGCACTTGTGAAAGTGCGATGCCGATGTATATTTTCAATTTTAACAGAATTACAATTTACTGCAATAAAGATTAATAAAGGATAAATTTTTCGAATTTGAATGTGATGTGCAGCAGAAATAGGATATGAAATGCAATGATAGAAATTGTGTTAACTTGATTTTTGTCTAAATTGGTCCTTCTATATTACCACATCCATTATACTTTCATATATAATTGTTAACAAAAAAAAAACAATTATACAACCATACATATTATAAGATGTTTCAAAAAATATGTGCCATCTCGCTCGAGTCGAGATTCCTGATCCAAAAATAAAACTAAAACTCCATATCAACATTGGTCCAGTCTCGCTTCGTTTCTGAGATACACAGTGTTAAAGGTTTTTTGTTTTTTTGGGTTATTCTAAATTTCTTCAAAACAACTGTAGTAATCCGAACGAAATTTGAAGGTGGAAAGTTATTTAAACTTTCCCTGATAAAAATGCGTGGACAGCTTCTCAGGGGTGTGCGCCTGGACTGTCGCTGCAATAATTTTCTAAAAAAAAGAATGTGCCCCACTGACTTTTTTATCTTTTGTTAGCGTAGTTATGTAGGCTGATTACGGCCTGTTAAAAGTAATCTCATGATATTTTGTCGATTTCGATCTCCTTTATGAGAAAAATACAATTTAATTATGTTGTGTACTAAAGATCTTTTTTTAAAGGTCCTTAGTTTAAATTATTTTGAGAATTTTGCCGAACTGTTACATGTAAAAGTCCTTTAAATGTTTTGACTGGCGTCTTGTATACGTAATAGTTCGGGCAGATCACTTATCGGATAATTTAAATATGACACATGATTCAGCCTATGTGGCAGAATAATTGGACCAATAATACCAGCCCAAATACATAAAACTCAGACTGCTTGTTTGATTGTTTTAATAAATGGGGATTTTTCTCAGACCAATTATATAAGTTATGGAAATTTATTCTTCCCTTTCTCGTAAATGTTACTTCGTCTGTAAAAATAACAGGACGAGAGAAATGAAGTCGTTTTCTTCTTCTCTTTCCTCGTGTCTGTTGCAATGTTTACAACTATCTGGGCATGGTCTTCTTGATACAGCATCAGCATTTTTATGGTTTAACCCTTTGCGATGTTCAACTTTAAAGTCATATTCCTGTAGGCGCTGCAACCACCTGTCTTTTTGTCCTTCGGGATTCTTAAATTGTAGCAACCATTTGTGTGATGCATGATCCGTCCTTAAAAGAATTTTTGCCCGTACAGGTACTTATGAAAGTGCTCTAATGTTTTAACAATAGCCAGTAGTTCTTTCCTTGTTACACAGTAGTTGTGTTCAGGTTTAGAAAGAACCTTGCCGAAATAGGCTATCACTTTTTATTCGCCATTTTGTACTTGTGAAAAAATACCCCCAATAGCGGTGTTGCTTGCATCGATGTCTACGATAAACATTTGGGATGGCTCCGGATATGACAACTCTAGAGATTACACAAGGCTTTCTTCAAGCGGTTAAATGCTTCCCCACATTCTTCGGTCCATACATAACTGTGATTGTTTTCAGTAAGTCCATGTAACGGTCTAGCGATATTAGCAAAACCTTTTATGAATCAAATTTAGTATGTACAAAGTCCCAGAAAACTCCTTAGTTCATGTCTGTCCTTCGGTACTGGCCATTTTTGAATGGTCTCAGTCTTCTCTGGATCGGTTTTTACTCCATGTTGGGTAATTACACGGCTTAAATAGTTCACTTCTTTTTTGAAAAACTGGCACTTCTTACGACTGAGTTTTAAACCAGTCATTCTCAGTTTCTAGAAAACAGCTTCAATATTCTTCAAATGACCTTCAAATGTTCTTCCAAGAATAATGATGTCATCTAAATATACTAGGCAAGTTCCCCATGTCATTTCCAGTAAACTTTCAAAAGTGGCTAGGGCTTTGCATAATCCAAAAGGCATAACTTTAAACTGCTACAGTCCAGTTCCAGTAGAAAACGCTCTCTTTATCTGCTGGATTAAGCTTAACTTGCCAATAACCACTTTTCAGATCCAGGGTCGAAATCCATTTTGACCCTGTTCAAGTGTCCAAGGTATCGTCCATTCTTGCTAAGGGAAAGCTATCTTTCTTTGTGACGTCATTAAGCCTGCGAAAGTTGACGCAGAATCTGGTGGAAAAATCTTTCTTCTTAACCAGAACTATAGGTGACGAACAGGGACTTTGCGATGGCTCTATAGTCTTGTTTTTCCATGGTCAACATCAAGCCGCTTTGCCAAAGTTATTCGTCTTGGAGGCTGTTTTATCGGCGCTGCATCACCAGTATTAATTCTATGTTGAACCACGTTGGTTTATCCTAAGTCGCTCTCAGACAAAGAAAAAACATCTTGATTCCTTCTCAGAAGTTCTTCCAATTTGGTCACCTGCACTCAATTCAGTAAATATTTTGATGATATCACCACGTCTTGAAGTACCTTAGGGAGAATATTTGCAGGTCCTGAGGAAGGCAAGGTTGTACAGGTAAATATGGTACTGGCAGGTTGGCAAGTTTCAATCTTGTCACCTTTTTTTACTTGCTGGGGATGACCTTTTAAGTTCATCATTTTAACGAACATCATGTTTCCCCTGCATTGAGTTAAGGTTCTTGCCGGTAAAATTCCCTTTACATGTAGTGGACAGTCTTGAACAGGTTCGAATAAAATTACTTCTTCCTCGAAATCATCAAGCGTCGCTTTCCCTACACATTCCGAATAAGCAAGTAAGACAGCATCTTCCAGTAAAACCAGTTCAGATAGTGGAATTATTTCTTCGTGGCAGGTTCATAACTATTTCTTCATTTTTCGTACCGAGGACTCGTTGAGGTATGTCAATTTTGGTTCATAACATCTAGACCAAGTATGACATCATCCATTATATCTGCGATAAAAACAGTGTGTATGAAGGTAGTGTTCCCAGAGTTACTTCAGATTTATGGATGCCTTTCAGTATATTTTCCTTAACCTTTAGTTATAATTTCACCGATGGCGGTTTCCAAGACATATTTTTGTATGGATTTTCTGTCTTGCAAGGATCTATAATATCTGACCTTACGATGGTGTGGGTAGAGCCGGTATCCAGTACTATTTCACAGTCCCGACCGCATATCTTCCCCGGTCCTACCAAGCTGGAGCCATTATTCTGCAGCCGGGATACTTGAATTTTTATTATGAGATGTCCCTCTTTGCCACATTTCCAGCAACGGATGCCTTTTCTTTGTCGGAAAGTTAAAGATTTATTTTCGTCTTTCTGATGTTTAAGAAGAATCTCTTGCATGTCTTTTAAAATGAAGCATTTTCATTTGTGGTCCGGTATTCTGGAGTGTACTGTAGTCTTCGTAGTTTTCCTTGACTCCTAGATGTTTGTTTAGCTGTTTCGAACTGAAGGGCATATGCCAGAGCTTCTGAAATCTTCTTTATTCTAGCCATTCTTAAAGCTTGGTTGGTATCAAGATCACGAAGGCCTTCAATAAAAATGACAACTCTTGCTTGATCTCTTCAGGGTAGGATGGATAAGTCAAGTTAATTAGTCGCACAATATCTGCGTCGTACTCTTGAAGACTTTTGTTATATTTTTGCCTTCGACATTGAAGTTGAGCTTTATAAACCTCCTGTAGATGTGCTTTACCATAATGCATTTCCAGATGGCTTACTAATGTCCCAAAGTCATTCTGTTTATCTTCAGGTATGTTCCTTAGCACCTCCATTGCTTTACCATGAAAGGAACAAATCAGTGCTCTTGCCTTTTCGATGGATTCCTAATTATTTCCAGTTGCAGCAGCTTCAAATTATTTAAGGTAAGTAACCCACGGCACCTTACCATCAAACGTAGGTGGTTTTATCATATGTGATAAAGAGAGGTCGGATTTTAAATGACTTTGGTTTCCAAATTTCTGCATCTGGGAACGTAGACTTTAGACTTCTTGCTCCATTTGATTATGAACCTCCTGAACTTTCTCCCCCATTTAGTGTCAGTTCAAGCAACGTTTTTCTAGTGATTTCTTCTTGATTCTTTTCCATTTCTTGCATTTTTTGTTTTACGTCTTCTTGGTGCCTCCTCATATTTTCAAGTTCATTTTTTATGTCTTCTTGGTTCTTCTTCATGTCATCTGTAAGTCCTTGCTTTAGTTCTTCTTGTATCCTCTTTATATCTATCTCGTCGAAGTGACCGTACATGTGTAATTTCATGTTTTAAGTGGTTTTATTCAAGATATCTATATTGAATTTGGTACGATCTTGTTCGTTTTTATACGGACAAACCAATTTGATAGTTGTTAGTGTAGTATATTAATCTGTTAGTGATTTAATCAATGTATATTGCCTAGTTTGAATTATATTAATCTCGACCCCGAGTTAATCCGTAGGAAAAAAAACTTTTTTTGTGCTTCTCGATGCCTGACCTCTGCGGACAGTGTACGACACCGATAAGTCGGTCAAATCCGGGTGTCAGGTGTATTGCACGATGCGGGAAGTTTTATCATTTGAAATGTGTAAAATTGCCTCCGAGCTATGTTGACATTCCTGTGGATTCTGGAGTTTATTGGAAGTGTTCGGCCTGCGGAACTTCTGAAAAGACGATCTATGAACAGCAACTTCTCACAAAAATAGACTCCATACAGAGCGATATAAAAATTATAAAAAACGAACAAGCCGATTTTAAAAGGTCACCTAACTTTTACGGTGATTTTGGCAAAAGAATGGAAGGATTGTAACATTTAAATTTCGTCACTACATTTTAATGCATAAAAATCCTTAAATCCGGTACTGTAAGTCTCCTATCGATATAGTAAGGTGCTCGCGGTCTCTGCTTAGCGAAATCTTCCACTTCATATTGAGGCAATTCACTAGTCTTCGTGTAGATGGCACCTTAGTTTTGTTCAATTAGTAATTTTACTTTCTTCTCCTTTAAATATATTTTCTTTCCTGTGATCCAGCTCAGGGATTGGCTGATCTATTGTCCCGATTTTAGTAAAGTGGCACCACTGACGGATTGTCATTCCTCTACTGCTGCTTCGACCGACCTGGTGGTGAGGTAGGTTAAGCTTCTTGTCTCTCTGGAAGGTGAAGGTTAAGTGTGAAAGTTTGTCGGCGAATTGATCCTGTTTTAATCCAGGCCATCTTTTGGGATTTATGTCGGCAGCTTAGTTAAAAAGACTCCTATGTGTATTTAATTACGTTGTACCTTAAGATTTTTGGTTGAGGAACCATTTATTACTCTCTTGTGAGGATTTAACTGCACTTGACCACCTACCATATCTTTTTGATGGGACAAACTTTACGAAATGACTAATAAGAAACCCTTTATCATCAAATAAGGTTTTCTATTTCTTCTTTTCCCTCCTCTTTTACTTCTTGTTCCTGTTCTCCTAACCAGGGTTTGAACCTAGATGTGTCATTGTAAATGGAGCAGAAGTCTGTTACCTAGTACATAAGTGTGTACGTACCCAGTTTTCCTGCTGGAAATGCCTTCGATGACACTTACATCATAGACTGCTGATCTAAGTCACCGATGCTGATAGACACTTAGATAAGTATCTTAATTTTAACATCCCTTGTGCTGAATTGACTTTATTGTTTATTGCTGATCAACTTTATGACTTTTTCTGTTTCTTTTGAGTGTAGAGTATACTTTTTGATATAAAGTGCTAACTGCTGGTGTGCATAAACCATGATTATTGGTGTTGTCAATAAGATTATTTTTACTTTATAACTCATGCTGATACT
This sequence comes from Kuschelorhynchus macadamiae, assembly GCA_030620095.1. Classification (NCBI taxonomy): domain Eukaryota; kingdom Metazoa; phylum Arthropoda; class Insecta; order Coleoptera; family Curculionidae; genus Kuschelorhynchus; species Kuschelorhynchus macadamiae. The sequence continues at coordinate 674,548 of JAUTXW010005167.1, forward strand.
CAAATATCACATTATAAGTTTAGGACACAATAATCTATAGGTTTATGTCAACATTTGACCGTATAGTAGGCTTTAAGATACAGAACGTCACAGTATAGGTTTATGACACAATAATCTATAGGTTTCTGCCAACATTTGATAGTATAATATACTTTAAGATAAAGTGCGATCACATCTTGAAATTTTAACTTATAAGATCTAGTTAGTTTATACAAGGTATATAAGAAGTGTTATAGACAGGTAACACTACTGGAATATGTGACGATATTTATGATTTATTGTATTTGCTTGCTTTAGAAAGGTATTTTGATATAAAACAATGGTGTCAATTTGTCAGGTAATATTGGTGATTGGATTTGAAACTTAGTTATATAAATTTTTCTTGTTATTTGCTTGCTCTTAGATTCACATAATACTCTTTTCTTTCATTCTATTATTGTTAATTGTATTTGAATTAATGAAGTTAATTAATTGCTTGATTATTTTGCATTTTTTGATACATTTTTACTGTTAGATCAAATTGTTCGTTAAATTAAAACAACTTAAAGATTTTCTTTATAAAGATTTATAGATTTTGGAGTCTATTACTTTTACCTGTCATTAGCTGATTGAAAATTTCTTTTCTCATCCGTATTACTTAATTTTCAGGTTTTATTGAACATTTAGTTTGTTGTTTTGTGATTCTTTAGCTATTTTCATAAAACATTTTACACAGTTGATCTAATATTTGGATAGTGATCTTGATTTGAATATATTTTAGATTTTTCTCTCAGCATATGAGGTATGAAAACTGATTAACATAGGATCATTACACTGTCAATTGTCATTTAAAAAAAAAACTTCAATTAAGGCCAATTTCTTTCATATGTTATAAAAAATAACCTACAGGAGATACATATTTCTGGAAATATTTTGGGGAGCACTGAACTAGTTAATAAATGTTCTTTGTGGAATATACTTTTTTTTTGTTTTTTTTTTACTATTAACTTTAATTAATTTTATCTTAAATCTTATCATAACATCTAGAGCGGTTAACAGTCAACTGGTATAGAACTGTTGGCGCCCTTATAAATAGAAAACGAACCAATGTCCCTGAGCAGTCGGTGATTTGCACACTAACTTTACTGCCTCTCTTTCAATCAACCACTTAGTGTAGATTTATATTATCTTAAAACAAATACATACTCTCTGCTATCAAACAGAGAAAGAGTGTGGCAGGATTTCAGGCTGTTGTTAACACTATTGGTGGTTTACGTGAAGGCCGATCAAATAACGTCGAAATTTGTGGTATTCCCGAAAAACGAAATAAAGACCTAACCTCCACTGTGCGAAATGTTGCCGACAAGTTGAATTTTGCCCTGGCAGACACTGATATCGAGGATATTCATCGTGTGGCTCTTTTTTCCGACATTGATCAAAATAAGCACAAAAACATTATAGTAAAATTTGCATCTCGCTTAACTAAACGTAATTTTATAAATGCTTCTCGCAAAAATCACAAAAAACTTGGAAGCTCGGACCTTGGGTTCACAGATAGTACACCAGTGTATGTTAATGAACATTTATCTCCGTATTATAAGCTCCTTTTCAGAAAATGTTATGACTTTTGCCGCCAGCACGGATTTAAATACTGTTGGGTTAGAGATAATAAAATCTTTATCAAGAGGTCAGACGACAGTCGTGGTATACATGTTCCTAGTGAGGACGTACTAGCTAAGCTAAATGTTGCTTAGTTTTTCGCAGTGTTAATTTAGCATAACCAATGATTTCACGATAGAGCTCAATAACCTTAGCCTGTATTATCAAAATACCAGAGGATTAAGAACAAAAACTTTCCAATTTTTGGAGCCATCGTCAGCAGCCGACTTTGACATAATTTGCATTGTTGAAACCTGGCTTAAAGACAACATATATTCTTCTGAATTATTTCATGATTCGTATAATGTTTACAGAAAGGATCGTGACGAAGTTACCAGTGGCAAACGTGATGGTGGGGGCGTGATAGTTGGACTGAAATCTGAGTGTTTACCACAGTGGTCTTGTAATGGATTGGTGGAGGATCTATGGGTGTCCGTAGCTCTGGAAGGTGGTAAGTCACTATTTATTTGTTGCGTCTATGTGCCTCCTCACGCAAACGCTAACCATCTTTTATCTCATTTTAGTAAAGTAGAAGGTATTATAAGTAAATATCAGGATAATAAAATTATTATTGTAGGTGATCATAACCTACCTGGTATAAAGTGGGAGGTTAGCGTAGATGAAGGTATTAAACACTGCTTACCTTCCGGAGTGGCGGGTCTCATTGATGAAATTTTAGTTGATTATTTATGTATATTAGAACTTTACCAATACAATTTTATTCAGAACGCTCACAGAAATGTGCTTGATTTGGTGCTTGCGAGGGGTCTTACTGACATGACCATTAGGCCTGCTGAGGCAGCTTTTGTTCCCGAAGACCAATCTCATAAAGCATTGGAATTTTAATTTCATCCTAATAACATCAAATTAATACAAAAAAAGCCTTATTGTGTAAAACTCTTTCATAGAGCCGATTACACTCTTATTAATCGATATATTTCAGAAAATTGGAGCGCGGCCTTTGTCGATGGAGATTCGAGTAATAATATATCCAAATTTTATTATGAATTAAATAAGATTGTTAATAATCATGTTCCGAAAAAAAAGTCTAATCACTGTAAATATCCTATTTGGTTCTCTAGAAGCACTATTAGCTTATTAAAACAGAAAGATAAGCACCATAAGAATTGGAAACACTCCCAAAATCCGAACGTCTATAATCAATTTTCTAATTATCGAAAAAAAGTAAAAAAAGCTATTAATTTAGATTACCAAAAATACGTAAATAAAACTGAGAACGATATTAAAGAAAACTGTAAATGCTTTTGGTCTTTTATTTCAAATAAAACAAATTCCAAAACAATTTCTCAAAAAATTTACTTTGGAGATAAAGTTGCCTCGGATCCACAATCGGTTTGCGAACTTTTTTCTGATTACTTTAGCAGTGTGTTTGAATCTAATAACACACCCGTACTTATAAATCCACCATGCTCACTAAATTACTTTAACATAAAAAATATTGATATAAATGATATATTACAGTGCCTCAAGAATTTGGATGCTCGAAAAGGTGCAGGCTCTGACGGGTTTCCAGCTATTTTCCTAAAAGAATGTTGTAATTCCCTTTCAATTCCTCTGCATATTTTGTATAATAAGTGTTTATCCGAGGGAATATTTCCAGATGCGTGGAAAGTAGCACAAGTCATTTCAATCTTTAAATCAGGCAAAAAAGAGGATATCACAAATTATAGACCTATTTCACTTTTGAATATATTTGGTAAGGTTTTCGAATCTATACTAACTAACGAAATATTCTTTTGGAGTAAAGAAATAATAACTAATTCACAGCACGGTTTTTTTAGAAAAAGATCTACCTTATCCAACTTGACTCCCTTTGTACAGGATACATTGGAAGTGATTGAGAGCGGAGAATCTGTAAGCGCCGTGTACGCCGACTTTTCGAAGGCGTTCAAAAAGGTTCATCACCAGTTCATCTCGTTGCCAAACTGGAGGCTTTCGGGGTGCACGGGAACCTGCTGAGGCTCCTAACATCATATTTGGCTGATAAATATCAGTATGTCGCAATAAATAGTGTGTTTCCTTAAAAAAAATTTGACCCTTCTGGGGTACCCCAGGGTTCGCACCTCGGGCCGTTACTATTCAGTATATTTATAAATGACGTTACTCCTTGCTTTGAACATCCAAAGGTCTTGCTTTATGCTGACGACCTAAAAATATATAAAACCATTTATGATATATAAGATATTCAGCGTGACCTTGACAATTTCTCTCATTACTGTAACTAAATCGATTGTTTCTTAATATTAATAAGTGTTTTGTTATGCTGTTTTCTAGAAAAACAAGTCTCTCCCTGCATGCTCTTTTTCTGAACAATGCTGAGTTGCAACTTAAGAGTGAAATCAGGGATCTGGGTGTAATTTTGTACAACAAACTTAATTTTGAAAACCACATTAACAGTATATGCCAGAGAACGCTCCGGATCCTTGGTTTTATTCTTAGTGCAACTAGAGACTTTCGAAATCCTCAATCTATTATGATATGTATATATATATATATATATATATATATATATATATATATATATATATATATCTCTTGTAAGATCTGTTCTCGAATACGCGTCTACAGTGTGGAACCCTTATTATGAAAAATATATTCATAATCTCGAAGCTGTTCAGAAGCAATTGGTTAGTAATCTGAATTTTCGATTCCACAGGCATAGACACTTTAATACATATGAAAGCAATCTATCTTTTTATAAAATGAACAGTTTATATGTACGTAGGAAAATATTTGATAGTGTTTTTGTATTTAAAATCCTAAATAATTTGGTTGACTCTCCATATTCTTTAAATTATATTAGTATAAATTGTAAGCCTTACGTAACGCGCCATAGGAATCCCTTGCAAGCACCCCAAACAACTACTAACTACTTTTATAATTCCCCATTAATAAGATGCGTGAACACAGTCAATAATATGTGTGCTGAAAACCCAGATATTTACATTTTTCATAATGGTCTATCTAAATTTAAAAAATCCATATTCTTCAACTTCAGAATATAATATGATTCTACAATATACAAATTTTTCTATATTTATTATTAGTCAAAAGCAGTAATCTGAACTTGTGTTTGTAATTTCGATGCATTGACTTCACGCATCTTCCGGGTAACGTTAGATATTTTTTGTGTAGTCAAATGTAATTATAATTTCTGCCCTATTATTGGGTGCTCAGAGCACCTGTTGGGCCGTGCTAATAAATAAATAGATAAATAAATAAATAAATAAATAAATAAATAAATAAATAAATAAATAAATAAGTAAATAAATAAATAAATAAATAAATAAATAGATAAATAAATAAGTATCTTGCTTGATTTCTTGCTTCATGTCTTCTTGGCCCCTTTTAATATCTTCTTGGCCCCTTTTCATATCTTCTTGGCCCCTCTTTATCTCTTCTTGGGTTTTCTTTATGTCTTCTTTAAATTCATTCTTCATTTCTTCTTGGGTTTTCTTCATGTCATCCTCGAGAAAACAATCAAATTTTAAGAGGGGAAAAAAAAGGGGGGGGGGGTCAATTCTAGGTAAAAGACATCTCTTGGATTTTCTTCATGTCTTCTTGACTGTTTTTCGTGTCTTCTTTAAGTACTCCACGTGGGTGAAGCGTAGGTTAGAATTGGTCTAATATAGAGTTTAAAAAGTATGATCTTGTTTTTAATATTAAGACTACTTTTTTGGTGCAATTATGAATATAATTGAGCTAGAACACCTCTAGCTTTCTTAATACTATAGTCAGTATTCGCAGACCACCTAAAGCCTCTATAAAATATTACTCCCAAATATTTAATTTGCTTAGACCAATTAATCTCCTGTCCTTGAATTTTGACTTTTTTAGCAGTGGGATTCTACTATTTTTTGTGAAAATAATATCTTGAGTTTTTGAGGGATTAAGATCCAACTTTCAGTGATTTATCCGCCTGGATGATAATATGTTTAAGTTTTTGTTTGTAGACATTAGACCGGTATCATCTGCAAAAAGATAGAGATTGGTGTAATTTTTGGTTGGAATGTCAGAAATAAACACGTTAAATAATAGGGGAGAGAGGGGAGAACCTTGTGGAACTCCCGTCCTTACTGGCCTAGGAGTGGAGGTGAAGCCATCTATATGTACCACAAATGTTCTATTGAGTAAAAAAGAGTGAACTGCTTTAACTAAATAGTTTGAGATACCCACTTTAATGAGTTTTAGCACAAGGCTTGAGTGCCATGTTTTGTCAAAGGCTTTTCTTATGTCGAGGAAAATGGCACCAGAGCTTTTTTTCCTGTTAAAACCATTAATAATGTCAGCTGCTAGTCTAGCTGTTTGATTGATGGTGGTAATCGTGTTTCTAAAGCCGAACTGAAAGTCTAGAAGAAGGCCTTTTTTGCGACTTCTTCCTGCAGTTTAATTAAAATAATTTTTCCGTGATTTTACCTAATACAGGGAGGAGACTAATTGGTCTATACCTGTTAGTTAGATATACGCTTTCACCTTTTACTTTTGCTTGTTTCCACAAGAGTGGGCAATAGTCTAATTTAAGAATAGCATTAATAATTAAAGTTAAGTGTCTAAAAAGATTCAGTGGGGATTTTTAATGGCCATATTTGTAATGTTGTCTAGACCTGGGGCTTTCTTAAGATTTAGATTTTTAATAACAGATCGAACCAAAGCAAGAGGAATTGAGAGGTTGCAATGCCGACCGGAATTCTTTCGTAGATTCTGTTCGTGTGAACTACGTTATTTTCAAAATGTGGCCTCGTGGCGCGCTTATATAGGCTTTAGAAAAGGATTGAATGATCTAGAAAATTCTAGAATAATCTAAACACTACAGGGTGAGAAGAATTAAGCCATTAATTAACAGAACATTCGAGAACTATTTTTGACACTATCATCCTTAGTCTACGTCTACTGAAGTCTACTTCAATAAAATAACAAATAATAAATAAATTCATCTAAATCTTAACAAATCTATAACTAGGGCTAAATTTGCAACAATATAAATACACCCTTAGAAAAAAAATGGTATATTATACACACCAGACGAATGGCGCCTTTTTATTGACAGTTCAAAACGTAGTTTAAAGTAAAAAGCTTTTTTACACAACGGTTACAAATATGGCTCCCATTGTTCATTCCACCACCATGAGAGAGGAATATGAAACAATAGCACTAGTCTTGAAAAAAATTAGGTATGAAGAACAACAGTGGGCAATTTGTGTTGATCTAAAAATGGTTAATTTTCTCTTTGGACGGCAAAGTGGATATACAAAATAGCCTTGTTTTTTATTCTTTGGAACAGCAGAGCTAAGTATCAGCACTGGGTTAACCGAAACTATTCTTTAATAAATGTCATGATTTAAGGAAAACAAAAAGTAATCCGCGAAATTTTGACTGCGAGAGAAAAAATCTTGCTTCGACCCTTGCATATTAAATTGGAGCTTATGAAGTAATTTCTGAAAACTTTAAATCGAGATGGATTTTGTTTTGGTTACTTGACACGTAAGCTCCTGGGAATAGTACGGAAAATCTAAAAGCCGGCATATTTGATTGTCTCAAATCAAATAAGGCAGCTTATCAAAGATCCCAATTGACCGCATTAATAAACGAGATTGAATCTGACCATTGTTGTTCGTTTGCTCAAGTAGCACAAAATTTTCTTGGAAATCATAAGACAGAGAATTACATAGAGTTTGTGGAAAATATGTTTTGAAACTTTATTGTTTCGGTTGAAACATGAGCATAAAATTTCCCTATCTCCACAACCACCTAGACTGCTTTCCAGAAAACCTAGGTGACTGTAATGAAGAACAGGGAGAAAGATTTTATTAGGATATTAAAACCCTGGAAGATCAATATCAAGGGCGATAGGATAGCCACATGATGGCCGACTGCTATTTAGAGTCTTCAGCGAGATTGTCCAAGTAAACTCCATGCTAAAAAGTCGTATAAAAGAAATTTTGTGATAAGTAATGAATGTATGTATAACTACTTTTAGAAATAAATACTTCTTATTGTCGTTTTTTTTAACTAGCAGTCGGCGCCAATAGAAATAGTAATAACATGAAAAGTACATACATAAGCTAGAAAATAAAACGATAAATATAGCCTATCTCAAAAACTATTCTGCACCCAAAAATAACCCCGCAATAGTTGAAAAATCGTTGGCGGTTGGCCTGTGTTATTAACGACTCCACCACTGAATATAATTTTTTGATACTTTGTAATCAGAAACCGATCTATGGTATCACGCTATCGAGTATTCGACAAGATAATTCTTTACAAGAATTTTATTCGCAATATGTTTGTGGCAGAAAATATGATCGTATTCTTACTATGGTTTATTCAATTTTTTCCAATATAATCTTTAACAGTTATGTGAAAAGAAAAAGCCTTCACCCTTTTGCAAATTGAGTTTTGAAAAATCACTTCTTATCGAATCTTTACACCTCAAAAACCCGTATGCAAAAATTTTAGCTTTTTACGTCAAACTGTCTGAGCAGGATCATGATGAGTGAGTGAGTCAGTCAGTCAAAGTGTTAATTAAGGATTTTATATATTAGTATAGATTAGGTATGCAGGTAAAATCATTGCCTTAATTTTTCTGAGTTTCCCGAACAACCTGTAAAGTGTAAAACTTTGTCCCTTCGACTATATTCTAGCTTCGTAAGGTAGAAAGAAAGATATAGCTTATGTTAAAAACAAGTTAGAAGTTTTACTTGAAACGTTTACTTACCTCAAGTTCTTGTACTTAATATCAATTCTAAACTCCTTAGAATGAATGTCGAAATAATTATACTCACTAGATCTTTCACCAGACATGACTTTATATTTTTCTAGAATAAAACACTCCGCTAAAGGTTAACATACAAACGAATGTGATAATAGGTCGTTTCAAAATACCTACTACGTACATATTTAAAGTGCCAACGTCTTAATTCCGTCTTTATATTTTGCATACGCTTAAGAAACAGCTACAGGAATCGAGCCGAATAGGCTTAGCGTTGGCAGAATATAAAAATGCGGGCGGGAGCGTCCACCCTCGGCCGTCGTGCTGATCTTTTAGCTATAACCGGGACTAATTCCGATTGATTTTCTGTGGTTTTTGGTTTATATATGATTGATTTCCATACTGCTGGTAACTTTAATGATTTGTCCCTTTATTTGAATCACCTTGTTTTTCTATTTCAATGGCTTCTCGGATTATTCTGGTCGTATAGTGCTCTATATTGGCATTCTCCTTACGCCCTTCGAAGTTTATTTTGTGGCCTGTTTCCTGATTATGTAAAAAGAAGGCAGAGGTTGTTTGTTTATTTCTGATGTTGAGTTTATATTTTTCTACTCTTGCTGATATTCGTCTATTTGTTTGCCCAACATACAACTTTTCACAGTTCTGGCACGGAATGCTACATACTCCGTGGTTTTCCAATTTTATTTTATCTTTTGGATTTCCAAATAGTTTACCTATGGTTGTTTGTGGCTTATGAATTGTTTGTATATTGTGTTTTCTAAGAATTCTGCCAATACGGTCTGTGGTACTTTTTACATATGGTAGGATATATTATATATATATATATATATATATATATATATATATATATATATATATATATATATATATATATATATATATATATATATATATATATATATATATATATATATATATATATATATATATATATATATATATATATATATATATATATATATATATATATATATATATATATATATATATATATATATATATATATATATATATATATATATATATATATATATATATATATATATATATATATATATATATATATATATATATATATATATATATATATATATATATATATATATATATATATATATATATATATATATATATATATATATATATATATATATATATATATATATATATATATATATATATATATATGTGTGTAGTCTGTTTCTGTCTATTCATAGGCCTGCCTAAAATTTTAGCTAGAATATTGAAAATAATCGTTTAGGAATTGTGTATTAGTGTATTGCCATATAATTAGAAGAAAAAATATATCAGTTGCCAAAATATCTGCCTAGATAATGCATAACATTTTAAAATCGCTTTTAATTTTCTAAGAATATTGGTTTACATACTTAGATAAAGAAAAAAATGTAAACAACTAATAATGGACTCACTTTTAATAAACTGTTTTCTACTTCTCTCGTAAAAGCCATGGGTATGATCTGGTGATAGTTTAGAAGTATTACTAAAAAACTTATTTCCTAAAATGTGTGGTAAATTGGAAACCACTAATTTTGCATAAAAATCAAATGAGAAAAAAAGTGAACTGGTATTTTGGTATGAATCTAAGATAGCAAAACAAAATAGCGGCCCAAAAAAATAATCAAAAAATCAGCCCGTAAAAACTATTTACTGGATCAATTTCAAATTTTGTGCAAGCAATAAATGTGATGTAGAAATAAACTGGTAAATTTGTAGTACGAATCTAAGATGGCAGCTGAATAATTGTTTTCAAAAATATTAAAATCTTAATTAACATAACAGAAAAAAATGACGGTCTTAAAAAATCAGAATAAAAAAATTTATCCTATTTACTGGTTTCGGTAGAAAGTCGTAAAATATTGTGATACATTATATATGATGAAAAAAAATGGCGCTTAATAAAATTGTTTGAAGGGACTGTACATATACAGGGCGTTTCACGAACAACTGGACATAGTGAAATGGTTAGTATGGACCAAGGGCCTTTCATATTTGAAAATATAATAATTCCAAATTTATCTTTAACACATATACAGGGCGATTTGTCAAATCCTCCTAAATTTTTAGAGCTAAATACCTGAGGCACTTGTGACTCTATTTTAATGAAATTTTGCACAGTACTACAGGCACCTAAAACTGGTATACGATATTAGGTTCGGACTCAATTGTTTTTTTTGGTTTTTAGTACATTATTAAAATCAACACTCTGTAACTTACATACTGCATTTTTTAACATTGTACAAAAAAAACAATGAACGGTACTTAATAAAAATGTAAATAAATTGATTGCGACTCTTTGGGTTTTTTAGATAGAAAAAAATATTTTTTGTAAATAATTTTCTATCAGTTTATGCAAAACAAAACTTAATGTTATTAACAATACTGACCCGATTCTATTGAAATTTTTTAAAATGCTAAAGATTGTGTATAGTTTTTTTGAGGAGGGTATGTGGAAGATTTGATTGATAGGTATGGGATTGTAAAGGTTACCCGCAATTTTATCGACTCTTTCATTGCCGTCTACCTCTCAATCTGTCAACACTATCCCAAACTTCTTTACTGGTCATATGTGGGCCGATGGAGGAGGTGAAATTGTTCCAGGATTTTATTTTGGCAGTTGTAATTACTTTCTTAGCGCTTGCTCTGAGTTTCTTGTATTCTACGAAATTTTGAGAAGTAGTGTGGTGTTTGAATCTGTTTAGGGCACTCTTTCTATTTCGAATTGCAAGTTTTCACTCCTTATTCCACCAAGGAACGGGAGGTTTGTCTCCCTTAGGATTTAATTTAAAGGTGGTGAACTTTTTCCAATGGCTTCGAGGATTGTTTCGGTGAATAAAGAGGTAGCGTCGTTTATATTGTGGGTCTCAATACAAGAGGGGTTAAAAGCTTCAGCATACAGAGCCCAATTTGTCTTTTTGAGATTAAATTTTGCTTTTTCAGAGGGAGATTGTTACCAATTTAATGGTTCTAGTACGGTTGGAAAGTGGTCGCTTCCATGCGTATCTTCCAGAGTATACCAGCGATAAGAGTGTACAATCGAAAGGCTGCCAATGGTTAGGTCCAGGCATGAAAGAGTGGAGGTAGAGAAGGAAATGTAGGTATGCGATCCATCATTAAAGACATGAAGGTCGAGTTCATCCAATACGTTGGCTATTAGTCTGCCTCGTCTGTCAGTATGTTCTGATCCCCACGAAGTGTTATGTGCATTAAGGTCTCCTACTAGTATTAGGGGAGGAGAGACCTGTTGTAGGAGGTTTAACAAATCGTTTCTTGTTAAGGTGTTGGAAGGAGGGATGTAAATGGAACAGATAGTTGTTTTGAAGTTTAGGTAAGTGGTAACTGCGCTTACCTCCAGATTAGAAGTGATAGGAACGGGGGTGTATAGAAAGCCGTCCTTGATGAGAAGAGCTACGCCTCCTGAGGCTCTATTGCATATTGCTCGATCTTTTCTATGTATGTAGTATCCTTTGATCGGAAAGTTATCAGTAGTTTTAAGATTTGTTTCTTGTAAGGAGATTACGCACGGAGACTGTCTTTTAATTAATATTTTGAGTTCATCTTTACGGTTCTTAAGACCATTACAATTCCAGTGAAGGATAGAGCATGGCATTATTTTTTCCGGCGTATGTGTTTGTGGGAAGGCGAGTCGATTTTAATGCTATCATTCTTCGCATTTTTAAATGAGTTGGTAGAGTTTGATCTTGTAAGAGATGGGTTTATTGCTATTTTTAGCCCTTTGAGGGCTATGTGATGTGGAGGTTTTGGGTGTAGGTTTAGGTTATTGTTTGCGTGAAATAGAAGAGCAGTCAGAGGAAAGATTTTGGTTTTTCTCAGGGATTGAGACTTGTGAGAAGAGATATGTTTATGAGGGTTTTGAGATGAGTGTGATTGTTGAAGAGGTTGGGGAGGGGGCATGGTTGTGGGTTTAGTGGGTGTGAAAGGAGGGTAGGATGAGTTCGTAGGAGGAGGAGGGGCAGGGGATGGGGGAAGTTCTGGATAAAAGGTGGATGGGGGAGAGGCCGATAGGGCCGTTGAATAGAGACTGCCATATTTTGAGGGATTATTTGATATACATTTTTTGGCTTCTGGATAAGATAATTAGTAGTTTTTCAAGAGTTCTAACTTTTTGGATAAGATATTCTGATTTATATTTAGGGCATCCCTTGTATCTAGGCGAGTGAGAACCTGTGCAGTTAGTGCAGTTAGAGATAGGGAGAACATATGTTTTCGTGTTTAGCTTTACCACAGGAGGGGCATATAGGCTGCGAGTTACATTTATCAGTGAAGTGTCCGAATTTTTGACAATTGAAGCAGGTGATTGGATTCGGTATGTATGGTTTAACCCTACATCTGTTAAACACAGCAAAAAGATATTCAGCGAGGGTGGATTTTCTGAAAGACACTATATAAGAGTTAGTTTCAATAAGTTCTCTATTTACTCTTTTGTTCATGCGTACAATATCGGCAACACGTTGATCGGCCGTACCTTGGAGGATTTCTTCTTTGTGCAGAATTTGAGATCGGGGCAGTTTATTATACCTTTAACCAAGTTAAGTTTCGGGTGGGGAGTAACTGAAACATTTAAGTTTCCTATGTATTCCAATTTATATAATTCAGAGGCTTGCTCAGGAAAGGGCAGTTCCACTAGAAGGTTGCCATCACGAAGTTTTCTTATATTTTTGTAATCTTTTATTAGGAATGTCAAAGACTTATTTATTGTAAAAGGGGACATTTCTTGGAGTGATCCGTTTTCTGGTTTTATTAAATAGAAAATATCATTTTTAGATGTGTATACAGTAGGTTCATTATCATTATCGGTGTTTGTATTTAACGGTCTGTTTTGTGTATCTAAAATCGAACGGTTTCCAGTAGCATTTATCAGCTCTCCAGCCTGGTGAGTCACCGGAAGGGCACCACAGTAGCCGGCTGACGGTCGAGGGGAGCCTGTGTGAACACTCGCCTCATCGACCGGTACTAGGGTTCCGAACCCCTGCACCGTAAGTTTTGTTTGATTGAAACCTTTATCCATGTTAAGAAGAGTTTAGTAGGGACGATACATAACAAATATGGACAACACAAACGAATGGGAGCGACCCGTGTTTATGGGTGTATTGTGGGTAAGTGAGAATGTGAGTGGTGAGTGCGTGTGAATATGTGGGCGATTGTGTGGGAAGTGTGGGTGTGTGTGTGTGTGTGTGTGTGTGTGTGTGTGTGTGTATATGTGTGTATGTGTGTGTATGTGTGTGTGGGTGTATGTGTGTGTGTGTGTGTGTGTGTGTGTGTGTGTGTGTGTGTGTGTGTAGGTGTGTGTAGGTGTGTAGGTGTGTTGTGTATTGAGGGGACGAGTGTATGACTCAGGTGACCCCGGGAGCGTCGTACCCCGAAACCCTTGTGTCAGATTTGGCTTAACACAAAAGTCCCCTGAGGGGTAAAAAAAATTGAGTCCGAACCTAATATCGTATACCAGTTTTAGTTGAGTCCCAGGTATCTCTAGTACTGTGCAAAATTTCATTAAAATAGGTTCACTAGTGCCTGAGGTATTTAGTTCTAAACATTTAGGAGGTTTTGACAAATCACCCTGTATATGTGTTAAAGATAAATTTAGAATTTTTTTATTTTGAAATATGAAAGGCTCTTGGTTCATACTAACCATTTCACTATGTCCATTTGTTCGTGAAACACCCTGTATATGTACAGTCCCTTCAAACAATTTTATTAAGTGCCATTTTGTTTCATCATATAATGTATCACAATATTTTACGAGTTTCTACCTAAACCAGTGGTTTCCAATTTACCACAAATTTTAGGAGATAATTAGGAAATAAGTTTTTTAGTAATACTTCCAAACTATCATCAGATCATCCCCATATAACCCTAAATTCTTTTCCAAAATATGAAATTAATTGGGTAAGTTGTTTTGTAGCTATCTCGTGAACCGACAGATAGACAGACAGACTAACAGAAAAGAAAATATATATGTTTTAATATCTAGGGAAGATAAAATTTATTTAGCAGCCATTTTCTTCCGCTATCTTGAAATCGTACCACAATTTTACCAGTTATCTACGGCTATATGTTAATTAAATATCACACACCACTGGTCAGAAAACTCCGCCCGGGAGTGCAATTTTCCGATTTCAGACCCTGGCCTGTTCACAATTCAATCCAAGACATCTTTTATCTTCGTCTTTTCCACGGCATCCGCGTCGAAAATGCCTATTTTTCTCTGACAATAATTGATCCTTGACCGAGCCGGGGTTTTGAAATCTGTCAATCCTGACTACCTTGACGTCTACCGATACCTATCAATATTATTTTTGCTATTTTATATCAATTCGTGATGCATTAAAAAAATAATTTGAACGGACCACATAATTTTTTATCCGCATTCGTTTCACGCGTTCAGACTTATGTGCCAGACTTTACCGGTTGCCCCATGTAAGAGGTTCACCTCTTCACTTTTTTCTTTGGCAAAATATTAAAATGAGTCTTTGACTCGTTAAATAAGACTTTGCATTTACGATAACGGCATTGCCATATTTTTTAGCTTCCGAGTTTCTGCTACTAATTTTGATTTTAAATGGGTTATCCTATATACGTTTGCATGCAGAACATTTCAAATACAATTCTCGATGATAGAATTTTGGGGCCTATAATTTTTGATGGTCACCTAACAGGGAAGAGATATTTACACTTTCTGATCCATCAAATTCGGGAGTTTCTCGAAGAAATACTAGGGATTAACGGACACCATATATTTTACCGACAAGATGGCGCCCCGCCTCACAATAACGGGGAAGCAACAAATTATTTTTATACCACATTTGGCGTAGGTTGGATCGGAAATAATGGACCTATTTCGTCGCCCCCAAGGTATAACTCAATTTACGTCTAAGTACTTTGTGTCTATTATAATCGTTTAAATATTTCAGATCGCTAGACGTCACCCCCTTAGATTTTTTTTTGTTGGTCACTGTCAAAAATGAAGTGTATAATACATTTTCAGCAACCCGTGGTGAATTAGAAGACAAAGTAAGAGCGGCCATAAATAGGATTACCTCAGGACAACTAAGAGAAGTAGTGAGAGCAACTGTAGAAAAGGTACAGCTTTGCCAAGAAGAGCACAGTGGCCATTTTGAAAATTTGGAACCTTTACAATTTATTTTGGTTATAATAATTTCAGAATTAATTACATTATAAATTGTTTCTCGTTGTAACACTTTTAAAATTTTATAATATTTATCATGTTAATAAACAAGTCGTGAGTAATGTTTTCAAAGCCACCGTTTGTTTCATAACGTATTCGTCATAGTCTACTATGCTTAAAGGAATTTTATCGTGTATTTGAAAACCTGTCGCTTATAAATAATAGTAAAATACTGTCAAGCTGTCAGTTTATTTATAATTTATTAACGTTTTCCGCTGTAGCCATAGTAACACAGTCAACTGTTTGAATCATGGATCGGTTGACGATGCGGACCAAGAGCAATGATAATGTACGTAATAGCAATATCACATATATTATCAAGAAGTATGTTACTCGGAAGAAAACTGTATTTTATAAAAACCCCAGGAGCCACTTCCTTTCTATTTGAAATAAAATGAGTAAACACAAAAATACTGATTTTGCTTATTTCAAACGGACATAAAATAGTTTTTAGGATAAAGAGAGGTAAGTTTGTATTTTTCCCTTACTACTAGATCAGAAACGAATCGATTTAAGTGATTCATAGCATGCTAGATTAAAAAAAAAATATACCATAAAAATTCCTCCATCTGTCAAAAACTGACAAATCGGGTGTCATTGCACTCGCCATTTTCTATCGAAATAATTAAAAATATACAGGGTGTCCCATTTAAGAACGGAAAGTTGCCGTCATTTCCGGTCAAACTGGAAGTGGCTCAAAACAAACGAATATGTCCAAAAATCCAAATTTATGTCTTTCTCCTTGCTCGTCACTAATCGCACCCAAATTTTTGGGAAAAAATTTAAATGTGAGTGCAGGAAAAATATATTAAAAGAGACAGCGTAGCTAATTCAACATTATTTGATTTTTGATCAAACTTTTCTTGTCTTAGTATTTCTCTAGTTTGTGGTCGAACAAATATTCCTTCTTTAAGCTTAGCATCACTTAGATTATGAAAATTTTGTTTACGGTATTTAAACGCATCTCCTTCTTTATCTAATGCTTTTAAAACATTTTTCATCAATCCCAGTTTAATGTACCTTTTTTTAAATTCCTAGAAACATTACTTTTTAAAAATATGTGATTAAAAAACTGGTTAGTTTTTGTTGAAAAAATCATACATTAATCTTACATATTAGGAAGTTTTTACCATCATTTTCGTATTTAGCGACCAAAAATTAACAAAAATTTGCCTTTTACACCAAAGTCGCAAAATGGTTGTAAACTAGTGTTGTAATCGTAAAAAAAAACTTGTTAATTGCATTAGAAGTTTAGTATCAAAGAACTTGTTTAATTTTATATTAATATTCCAAAAGCCTTCAGAGCATTTTTTGTCAGTCAGAATTTCGAAGTTTCCACACGAATAAATAATTTTTATTTGTCTTTCTGTTGTATTTCTAGTCGTCTTTTCTATTTAAAAAGTTTTTTTCTGAAATGACTTAACTTCAATAACTCATTTTAAAGGTATTCCCTGTCGATTAAGCTTCGCTAGCTTGAGGGAGAGACAACTGTTCTAATTATTCGTTTTCAAGAACTTTTTTATACTTTTTTAGCATTCAATGAATAATTTATTGAACTTATTTACATACTATTTACAAAAATAATATTGATGTAAGTGTGTCAAATAATTGGAAAGATACCATTGATTATTCAGAGATTTGTCTCTTTTCAATAAACATCATGTATATGGTTCTTAAGAGAAGTAAAATAAGCAATAAATTAATACAATCTGCATCAGGAATTGATTGAATCTGTTAATTTCTACCTAGTTTCGCAATATTAAGTTTTTGTATCCTGCGCTTTATTAAGTTTAAGATCGATCGATAAGTAAATCTCACTCTTATAATGAGTTTTATTGATGCTTGTTAACACTAAGGTTTTGAAATAAAAAACGTATATGTATATATATATATATATATATATATATATATATATATATATATATATATATATATATATATATATATATATATATATATATATATATATATATATATATATATATATATATCAAATATAATAAAAATGATTAGCAGGGAATCAGTTAACCAAAACAGTAATATTTTTCCTGTTGGTTGCCAATTAGTTTAAATTTCAATTTATGTATTCACCTTAAAACTACGTTTGGTAGCTGAATTTTTAGTCATTTAATTAATATCCTAGTAGCAAAATGGCGCTAATGAAAAACTGCTAATATGCTTTCTCAGTATTCATTTTGTGACTAAATTAAAAATGTATTCTCTTCATATTCCAACGTGTTTTGTTAAACTAACCAATATTCTGTGACATCCATTAAGAAATATTGTATTTACCTGCATAGGCACAAAACAGTTATACAGGGTCTTGCATGGCAGTATAGTTATATAAAAATAAAACTTTTTTTAAACGTATATTTAGTAATGCTCTGAGAAGATGAACATTAATTTTGTTAAAAATTCTACTATTGGGACCTTTGGTTAAAAAAACGGTTCCTTTAATTTTCATGTTCTATTATTACTACCTTACCTACTTACCTTCACAATAAATCAAAAAATATAAGATACCATGGGGTATTTTACTGCTTAAACCCTTTTACTCCCTAAAATTTAACATTAAACAGATAAATGCAATGTTTCATAATAAATGGCAGGGAAAATTTCGTCCATTAACAAAAATATAGGAAATAACAGTTTTTATCAAACTAGAAAAAAATTAATGTAGCTCTACATCGTTCTGAGGTAAATAAAAATATTCAAATTTTTTTTCTCGGATTGCCAAAAAAAAAGAAATTTCACACAAATTGCAAACTTCTATATAAATAAATAGCTTGCAACCTGTCAAATCCAGAATCGAATCATTAATTCTTGAGAAGATTTCCTAAGGTCTTAAAAGCTTTGATATTTTACTTCATTTTTAAAAGATTACAGTATGTTAATTATTTTTTGCTTTATTTATGGTCTGCAGTATGCTTGTTGGGTTTAGTCCTGTTCACAAATTTTCACCCTATATTAGGAGAATATGGTAACTAAAGTTGTTACATCTTGGGCTCTATATGCATTCTTCCTGGCAAAATCAATCACCATAAACCATCAACCAAACTATCTTTAGCGGCACTTAACTTAAGCTGAAGATCGTAGGTGAAAACTCTTCTAAAGTGATTTTCCTAATTGATAAGATATAACGCGATTAAAGGGTACAAAAGCTGTATATTGTAAAAGTAGTTTTCTAGACAGCTGCGTCTAGTCAAATTTTTGTTGCAAATATCAGGTTTCCTTCTCTGTTTTTAAATAGTGAATTATTAACTGATAGCTTTATTTCACAACTGTTTAGTTTCATTCTGTTTTTTCCTTAAAGATGTACAATTGTAGCAGCTAACAATACATTAGGGTGACTAGATTAAAAATTATTTAGAGTGAGAGAGAACTCTGCCTCTTTAAGGCGCGTAAACATGAGCAAGTAAAATTATCACAATTTGCTGAGATCGCTCTACAGTTCCGCTTATTTGTGTAAATACTCGCAAATAGTATAATTGCCAGAAGTGAAAGTAATTGCTGGTAGGCAGTTGACTTGATTTGTAACATCAAAACGTATTCAAAAGAATGTTAATTCTTTAACGTATCTGTAAGTTCTTGTTAGAGTTCATATTTACCACTCCAAAATTATAGTTGCCTTTAAAAATATGAAAGACTATAAAAATCGTGGCAATAGGACACTTTCAGTTTAATTTGTATGTTAGAATAGATTGTTGCATTTACATCGACAAATATATTTAGGGATGGAAAAAAGGAACAGAAACATTTCCGAACTGTATTTGAAAAATATTACACTAGCGACAATAAGGTGCAAACAAAACTTTACAATCTACCCGATAAAAACAGAATATAATAGCATCCAAAGAAAAAAAACCCGACCAGATACCGAAGAATTCTACGAAAGTTCACTCTTTTCTTCAATTATTAATCAATAGGAATACAAAAGCAGCAGAAGCTACAATTTTTTGACGTTATATTAAAACCGCTACCTAGGTATGTACATTTGCGGATCAAGTAAGCCTTTATAAATAACATGATACGAATTATACTTACGAGGGTAATTGCTGTAAGTTATTTAGCAAATTATATTAACAGATGTAAACGTTTACGGAAGTAACTCTCAGCATTTACTCTCCCAACTTATTTGCCCATGCACACGAAGTTTAACTTCCGAAATATTGGTTAAGATATGCCGATGATGGTTCTGTAATATCGCCACATGGATATAGAAATTTAATTTTATATTTATATAAATAGATTTGCTTTTCTTAATGTGTTAGTTAAAAATAATTAGAACCGCACCCCAGGTTAATCTGTATACAGAAAACCGACATGTAAGACTAGATATTTAGCTATCTCCATCTCGGTAACAATCGGTTAGGGTTCTGTGTTCTGTCAATACGTAATGGGCAAATTTAAATCTGACGGGAGCTTTAGAATCAAACTGATATCGCACTGAATATATTGAGCGTTCGATTATATCATAATTATGAGCAAAGATAAGAATACTTATGGCAGAAAAGTGAACTATCTGAACTATGCGCAGACGCGCGCCATGTTGTCAAAAGTTAATTTAAAAAAAAATATGGGCAACTATTCAAAATTCGGGTTTGAAGAGCCATACTATTTATAACAACTCAACTTTAGAATATTAAAATTGTTATTTTATATACTTACTTCCTTCCAACTAAGTACACTTTATATATACAAATAAATAATATTAAAAGGTCGTATTTTCAAAATAAATACAGTCTTAAATAACACTGTTATTTCCATATTACTTCCAGTTTTTAGTCCATAAATTAAAAACAAATTAGAATATACCTGAAGGATGAATGGCCAAAATTTTAAATTACCATTCACTGGATAGTAGGCTCTTAGAATTTAAGCGAGTAACCCTTCTTCAATGTGTCCAACATGATAATGAAGTAAAAAAACTGTAAGGATCGTTTTTAAATATCTCTCATTTTCTATTTCGAATTTTCGCTTCTGAATTTGTGCTTCAAACTAGGTCCATAATCTCTCGATAGTCTAATTTTGTATTTAAATAGATTAACTTTTACGTATCAAAACAGTATGCTTTGTTTACATTTTTCCTATCATTGTCTATTTCAAAACTATTTGTCAAGTACGCAAATGTCATTTCTGTTCTTGCACACCGGTAGTTGGAAAGATTCAGGTAATTTTTCTATAAAATGCCTTTATTATTTTTATACGGGTTTTATGATACACAAGCTATATCTTCACACATAACTATATTGCACCAGTATTGAATACTTAAACATCATGCGGTTCTTCATTTATGCAAGAATTCTGTCCAGATATAACTTTCGTCCAATTCTCAATAGGCACAAGAAATAGGGCGTTGCTTAAGCCGAAAAACGTAATTCCTTTGCAATCAGAAAGATTTTATAAAATCCCTCATTCCTACAGTAAAGTGTCTATAGGTGAAACTAGCTCTCGCTGAGCACCATCACTCAACAGGACATATCATTATATTAAGGTTTATGCATCCCTCAGGTTATTATAAAAGGAAATTTAGTCAGCATATTGAAATCATTAACCACCCTAGAAATATTAATCACGACGTGGATCATGTGTTGCGTTATGCGTGGAAACCAATCACTAGAGTGACGTACGCATCAGTGAGCACAGGTCGGGTATAAGAACCTGAACCCTGCTCACCGGAGTTTATTCAGGGTTTTCACCACGAGGAATCATGATCCTTAAAGTGGAAAAACTACGATTTCTTAACTGACTCCATCCGTGAAAGTTTTCGTACTAAATCATTAAGCAATTTTCCCAATGAAGATTTAACTGAAACATATTATCTCGAATAATTATCTAGATAGGAACATTCCAGTTTTTATTTCGTTTTAAATTAAAATCCACAAATGAAAAGTTATAATTAGATGGAAAGATATGATATGAAAAGTAAAACTATAAAATTTTAAATTAAATATAAACACTGAAAATAACCTAACATTTGCACAGGTCTATCCGACACTCTAACATTAAAAATAATAACCTAATTAAATTGTGGAGGCCTCATAGGTGCTATTGTCAAATAAATCCGGTTTAATGAATATGTCATGTTTACGTGCAACACGCCGTTTAAACCACTCTATTTAGACCCGAAATCACTTATGCTTCTATGACTTTATCGCGTTACTGTGGGGAAAATTCATATATTAATGCGGTAATATAGCTATGTAGGTTAAATTTAAAATATTATATTATTTCGTACCATTCTGAACATTATTTACATAAGCTGTATTTACTAACGGCGTTTAAATTTAGAACAGGTCAAACTGACAGTTATAGGTTTGGAGGACGTGTATAGGAACGTAATTTTTCTAAATGTCGCAAATACAAAATATGACAGTCAGTGACATAAGCAAAAAAAAACTGGCGAACTAAAACTTTTAATAGGCTCGTTCAGCAAAATCCCAAAAATCATATTTTGTCACAGTTTCATGAAGTATTACATACCAATAAACTATATAAAAAAATCACCTCATTCCAATAAATATTAAAAAAGTTATGCTTATCCAAATTTAAAAATATATTCAGCAGGGGAAATTTAATATGTGACGTCATTGCATCCGGCAGGTCGACACTGGCTATGCAGGCGCACGTATTCGTATGTGTGAGTTATTAAATAACTTGCTGTATTATGGATAATAAATCAGTGTTTTTTGTGTTTGGTAGAGCGTTTTTAGATACTGTTTGAACTAATTGATTATATATACAAAATGTGTGATTCAGACTATATTAAGTCTGAATATGTCGGAAGTAGATACATAATAGTTATGGAGCATTTTAATGCAAATCGAGACTTTATTAATGCCGACATAAGGATGCGGAAATGAAGTAGTAAGTATTGTAATAACCATAATAGCTAAAAAAAAATACGATGATTTGTTGACAGGTAAATGTTCCAGACTTTAGACGGGCAATATGACTAGAGTCTAGAGTCTTTCTTGCCTCTTCGTACATATATGAATAATTTTTTACAGACGAGGACATTTTTAATTTTAATTGCTGTTGTATTTGTATGTTTACACCGAGAAGGGTGCACCGATTTGAACATATATATATATATATATATATATATATATATATATATATATATATATATATATATATATATATATATATGTATATATATATATACTGGGTGGTGCAACCAAGATGGGGTGGACGATTGTGGGCAAACGGAGAGGAATTTGAAAAAAAAAATTGGGATATGATTGATAGTCAAGAACGCTGTGTTTTAAAATTATACCCATTATACAGGGTGGTCTGAAAAGTTCGTGGTGAACCAAACTTGTGTTTTTTTAAATGGGATACCCGGTATATTGTTATTTTAGTTGATTCTCCTATTCGTTGCGATCATTTTGATATAAGGTCAGTTGGGTCTAAAATTTATACCAAGGGAATGGGACGAGGTTAAAGTGGAAAAAAGGGTTATACTCCGGCCATTTTTTGAAAACAATTGAAGCAGGTATGGAAAAACCAAATATTCTATAAAATATATTGTATCTAGGACTACAATAATCGCTTGTAAGTTGTTCAAAATTATTCTTTGTTATACAGGGTGGTCAAGTTTTGCAAATTTGCCTTGGATTGAATTTTTTTAAATGGAACACCCTGTATGTTTTACTTTCGTGTTAAAGATAACATTACTAGCTTTCAGAAAATACCATATTTGATACCTTTCTGACCAACAGTTTTTCAGTAAATTAGCTGTGAAATCAAAATTTCTTCATTTTAACACGAATTACTCTGAATTCACGTTGTCAAAATTAACAATTTAATATTAGGAGGCCATGATATCATCATAAATTGAACAAAAGATTGACAGTCCTGTCAAAACAGCAAAGTGTCAGAATATTGTCATCAGTAAATAAATAAATATTGTTCTTTGATGATGCGATGCCAAAATAAAAACAAGATAGAAGCTTTTGCAAGTTTATCATAGAGATTTCAAGAAACAGGAAATGTTGCTTTCAAAAAAACGTAAAGTAATTAATAAACCAGTTACCAATGAAGATAATGCTTTGACAGTATTAATAACAGATCTTTTTTTACAAAAAAAATAAATTTAATATAAATCAACAAAAACAATGTAATTAAAACTTATAAAAGATGTTCAACTAAAACACCGTTTTGTTGAAGGCACATTTCGAGTCTATCCATAAATGAAAGTTTCACTTTTCTCAAAGTCAGGTCTGAAATGTTGAAAGCTTATTATTCTCAACTTCATATCTTCCACTGTTTTCTTTATAAACTTCTTCTTTAACATGTCCCCATAAAAAGAAATCTAGTGGCGTTAAATCGGGTGACCTCGCAGGCCACTTAACTGGTCCACCTCGCCCAATCCAATGCTCTCCTTTCCAATTATTGAGAAAATGTCTTACATGCCTATGGTAATGCGGGGGTGCTCCATCATGTTGGAACCATAAGGAATTTCTTAACATTAAAGGTAAGTCTTCGAGCAATACGGGCAACTCGTTTTGTCAAAAAATTTAAATAGACTTCTCCCGTTAAATGCTCTTCAAAGAAATATGGTCCTATAACATGAGAGCCAATTATACCTCCCCAAACATTAATTGACCATTTATTTTGATGGTCCACCTGACGAATCCAATGTGGATTTTCGGTTGAATAATAGTGCATATTATGTTTGTTAACCAAGCCGTTGCTTTTAAAAAATGCTTCATCTGAAAACAGCACCCTATCTACAAAACCTGGATTATCCCAAATTGTATTTAAAAACCAAATTGAAAACTCTTGTCGTTGGACGTAATCGCGATCATACAGTTCTTGGTGTAATTCAATATGGTAGGCATGATATTTATGTTGTTTCAGAATTCGTTTAATACTAGTGCGTTCAATATTAGTAGCTCTCTCAATTTCCCTGGTACTTTTGTGTGGATTTTCTTGCACTGTTAATAACACTGTCAAAGCATTATCTTCATTGGTAACTGGTTTATTAATTACTTTAAGTTTCTTAAAAGCAACATTGCCTGTTTCTTGAAACCTCTCTAATAAACTTGCAAAAGCTTCAGGTCTTGGTTTTTTTTCGGCATCGGGATATCGTACCGCATAAACCCTTTTTGCTAGTAAAGGGTTTTTTTTGACACTCGCCTAACATAAAAGTCATGTTTATCAACTCTGGAGTACTCAAACTCATTGTTACTTTACAATTTCTCGGCTTATCGTCAAAAAACAATGGTAATTGATGCCAATTCTCTGACACTTTGCGGTTTTGACATGAATGTCAATCTTTCTTTTCATTTATGATTATATCATGGCCTCCTTATATTATAGGTAGTCAATTTAAGCAACGTAAATAATACCGCTTCTGTTAGAATAAATAAATTTTGGTTTCACGGTTAATTTACTAAAAAACTGTTGGTTAGAAAGATATCAAATAGGGTATTTTCTGAAAGCTGGCGATGTTATCTTTAATATGACAGTAAAATATATGGGGTGTTCCATTTAAAAAAATGCAATCCAAGGTAAATTTGCAAAACTTGACCACCCTGTATAACAGTGAATAATTTTGAACGACTTACAAGCGATTATTGTAATCCTAGATACAATACATTTTATAGAATATTTGGTTTTTCCATACCTGCTTCAATTGTTTTCAAAAAATGGCCGGAGTATAACCCTTTTTTCCACTTTAACCTCGTCCCATTCCCTTGGTATAAATTTTAGACCCAACAAACCTCATATCAAAATGATCGTAACGAATAGGAGAATCAACTAAAATAATAATATACCGGGTGTCCCATTTAAAAAAACACAAGTTTGGTTCACCACGAACTTTTCAGACCACCCTGTATAATGGGTATAATTTTAAATCACAGCGTTCTTAACTATCAAACATATCCCAAAAATGTTTTCCTCCCCATTTTGGTTGCACCACCCTGTATATATATATATATATATATATATATATATATATATATATATATATATATATATATATATATATATATATATATATATATATATATATATATATATACATCAGAATGTCATTTTCAGAATGTCATTTTCTATCGAATAAAGTAAAAGAATACCGGAGGACCCAAGTATAGTCCCAAAATAAAAAGTCGTTTCCGGTGAAACCGGAAGTTGCTTTATGTTAACTTAAATAAATTTATCGATCCCTTGAATTCCCGTACCCTCGGGAGCCTCTAACTGGTCTTTTTCCTTGTCTACATCAGAAAGGGAATCTCTATGCAAAATTTCAGCTTTCTAAGTCTAGGCGTTTGGAATGGGCGTTGATGAGTCAGTCTTTTTATATATTAAGATTTTTGTAATACCCTGTATAAATCTTAAAAAATCCTGAAATTGTAAGAAAATAAAATAGAACACGTGTTCAAGCGTTTTTTCTAAAAACTAACCGTTTTTTAAATTAAAAATATTGTAATATTTAAGGGGTGGTTTCACCTCCTTAGAATTAGTTTTCAAAAATTTCTTATCGAACCTCAACACTCTAAAATCAACTTGTATGCCAAAATTGAGCTTTTTACCTCAAGCGGTTTGAGCAGTGATGAATGAGTGAGTGAATATTAGTATAGGTAAAAACAAAATAAAAAAAATAATGCCAGAGAAAAAAACAAGGTAATGGTAGCATTCAATTTTAATTTCAATTGTCACTGAAAAATGGCATTGTATTTCCTAAAAATTTCAGCCCATTAGCTTTCTTCCCTAACCGAATAATTATTATTCGTTTCAAGATTTTCCAGACTTAAGTAGATAATAAAAGCATGTAAAAAAAATTACATTGAAATGATGCTCACAGCAGTGTTTTGCTGACTCATCGCCTACAAATTCTGTCATCCGCATAGCTTACTGCCACAACTGCCTTGCCTTTACATTTCTTGGCAAGCTAACAAAAAGTTTATCAGGGATAGTAACAGTTGTCTTTTTACAACTCAGAACTATGCAATATTTATAATTATCCTTCTTCCTTTGTCTTTTTCCCATGACGACACTAATTCTATTTTAAAAATATAAAAAAACAATTAAATATACATTCGATTCAACAAAAAAAATCAGAACTGTAATCTTTCCCGAATACTATGCTGGACTAAAGGAAAACCACGCGAATAGCCAACCAATGCTGACCGCCTGGATTCTATGACGTCATACCATACCCAGGCGCGGGGAGTTTGATAATTTATTAAAATATGAAAACAAATTCGGATAAATCTGAAATTTTGGATATATACTAAATTCAATACCTTCATTTAGAATTTGTAATATAAAAAATATACTGAACGAGGCCTTTGTCGTGGCAACTAAACTGCTGGCCAGATGAAACCGATGACCCAAGGTTTCACGAACATTTCAAATTAAGTTAATTAGAGGATCGAAAGCAATACCATTATGCGGTTTTGGGAGTTATTGAGAAATTTCCTTTAAATCTTGTTAACGTGTCCACCTTCCTGATTTTTTAAGGCAACAGGACGTTAAATAGGAATTTTACAATTCCTCAAAAATGTATTGCTTACGCAATTCAAAAATAATAATTTTAAAATATTACTGGTTATACTATAAAATTATTAGGAGACTTCTAAAAAAAACGGTTTTAACAGTTTCTTGACATCTCAGTTATTTTCAAAAATATAATTAATTTTTGAAAGTTTGTTAATTTTTTCAGCCACCGATCTCCAACTTACCCAAAAACATTCAACTGGCAGAGTTTTTCAGCATTACTGATTTCAACTGACATATCTTTACTATCTCATTAGTCAGCCGTTTAAATATAATATACTGGGTGTGTGCAAGATTAGTGAATTTAAGATGATGTCGATATCTACCAATTCGGCCACAACCTCTCGTGTTAATAGTCTGCCACAGAAAAGCCCATTACATTTTTTAAACTTTTGGATATAATTTCTGTAGATGTGTTTATTATGATGAGACGGTTTTGTTTTTTTTTTGACTGGGTTCATTAGTAATAAATTTACGGGAGTTGATAAAAAAAGGAAAAAAATGTTTTAAAATATTAGGTACATCAAAACATCAAGTTTCAATTTATTTCACCTCCATTTGTTCGCTGTATTTCTTGTATAATTAGCTTCATTTCAGCAACGGATATATATCATTTAGTGGCACCAGAATTATATGGCTGGTCTACAGAGCAAGTAACATAGCTCGGTAATTATAGAAAATAAAAAAAAATATTCAAAAGTTGTAAGGACTGCTGAAAGCTACAAACTAAAATTATTTTTGAGTATACATGGTTGCGAATAAACCAAACTTACTAGTTTTTAAATGAAAAATTGTATATATTATTACATGCTGTTCCATACTCTTTTTCTGACCATTCACCCAAAATAGAGTTGATCATTGTATTTTAAGATGTATGGTATTTTTTCTAAAAAATCTGATGTACATTTGACATCCTGTATCTTTTCAATACGGGCGTAGAGTTTATCACCCCAGATTAGTTGTTAATGTGTTCTTCTTCTAAAGTAAAAAAATTTACCTTGAGTCAAAACATGGAGTTGAAGTTTTCTCAATAGGGGGCCTAAAAGTTTATCTTTTCTTAAAAGCACATTATCCCATATTGTCACGTTAAGGTTCTAACGACTAATAACTATCGGATTCGTTTCCTAATCAAGCATTGGTATCTCCGGATTTCGGTTTTTTTCCCTTCCTGCATTGTCATCTTGCATGTTTTGCTTATCTGACATCTGATATTGACACGTGATTGGTTAGCATATGTACAAACTTAAATAATAACGTAGCCTACGTGGCCAAAAAATGTCTGACGTCAAAGATACCACGACAAAAATCTCCTCCGGACACTATTAGAAGTATCTAAGATACTATAAAGTAATATAAGATAATTTATTAAAGTATCTTGGGGATCACAATTAAAGTTACAAATTCAGTTGCCAAATATGTGGCAAAAGCCATGAAAAACGAAATTGTTCCGCATTCAGCAAAAAATGTGAATACTACAGAAAGATGGAACATTTTTGCCACATTGCTATCTAAGAAAAAAAAGAGTCAATATGATTAATGAAGATGAAGGTGAAGCCCAAGAAGAGAAATAAGAAATAAATGTAGTTTTATAGGTGCATACTCTTAGCAATAAAAACAATGCAGCCTGAAAATAGACACAAGAAAGCTAACTAAGAACCCTAAGCTCCTTAAACTCTCGCTATATAAGTGCACTTTTGGCGGTCTCCCATATTTTCCATTCTCTAAACTCAAAATAAATTCTAGTATTTGCGAGAGGAATTTACCTTAAAATTGCCATACAACGTAAAGCTCTCTAGCAGCCAGCCAATCTTAATCGGCGTCTCTCTAGGTCAATTATGACCAGAATATACAAATTTAATCTCAGCTACGCTTAAGAATCCGTGAGTGGTGCATGTTATAATACGTACAGGCAGAGAAAATTATAAAAAGCGGTGTGTTTTAGACGTGTGATACTGAACTAAAATCAACCTTTTATTATTTTGTATATACATACATCAATCGAAACTTTGTTCAATGATGATTATTTTGACGTATTTTTAGTAATAAAATTATTTAGTATTAGAGCAATATTTTTATAGTCTTTAGCAGATATCATGCAGTTAATATGCTGAAGTTTAAATAGATATTATATCCATATATTATTAACTAAAATATTGTTTCAGATGTCACCTTATAAATCGAGAGGCTTACGGTCAAGCGTTACCTAGACAAAAATCAGAATACGAAACAGCGTCTAGGTAGGAGAGCGATCTTGCGAGAAGAAGAAGAGAAAGGATTGGCAGAACGAATTATCAGATTTGCTGAAACGGGCTATTCCATGGCTAAAAAAATTCTCAGCACATGTATTTACAATGTACGACAATGTAGTCCATTTTTTTCGCAAGAATGGCGCTTACCTGGATGCTATTGGTTAAAAGGTTTTTTTGCCAGGCATCCCGAAATTCTACAAGATGAGCTCAAAATATGAACCGGCTAAAGAAGCCCAGAAGCTTAATAAACATATTGTTTCAGATTATTTCAAAAAACTTAAGTCCGTTTTGTTGGAATTAAGGAATTAGACGATGAAAAGAGCTGTCGTCTTTCATTACACCACCA
The DNA here is from genome assembly GCA_030620095.1 of Kuschelorhynchus macadamiae. NCBI lineage: Eukaryota > Metazoa > Arthropoda > Insecta > Coleoptera > Curculionidae > Kuschelorhynchus > Kuschelorhynchus macadamiae. Next base: position 704,268 of record JAUTXW010005167.1, read on the forward strand.
ACAGATGGTTTTAGCGAAAAAAGGAGCAAAGAGGATACACTTAGTCGCACCAGATCACGCCGAAAACGTGACGGTTGTTTCCTGTGGTAACGCTAGCGGGGGACGAATCCCTCCTGCTATCATCTTTAAAGGCAAAAGGCTGAAGCTAGAATAGTCTGATTACTTGCTAACAGACATTTCACCTCCATGACAGCGAAGGCCAGCATAACTATTGCTACATTCAATACCTGGATTCATCACCTGACCAAATACAAACTTTCTGGTAAATATCTTCTAATATTTGATGGTATATCATGCCATGTACAAATTCATTGTAGAAACTGCCGAAGCTCATGAAATAACATTATTCTGCCTTCCGAGTAACACTACGCACGAGCTCCAATTCATGGACAAGGTCATATTCAAATCTTTCGAGTACCACTGGGATGAGTAAATTCTACTAGACTGGACTCGTTATAAAAACCGTGATATTACCAAACAAAGATTTGATGAAACATTTTCAGCTATTTGAGACAAGACAGTTACACCACAAAACATATTTCCTGGCTTTTCAGCTACAGGCATATACACTTCTCACCCTGAAGCCGTTCCAGAGGTAGCGTTTGCGCCCAGTATCTTAACTGAAAAGGAACTTTCTAACTCAGAAGAGAACATAAATGGGGAGCAGATAACTTTCTCAAGTGCCTGGATGTTTGGATATAAATTCTAAGGACTATATTAAGTCCTCACCCAAAGTTAGTGGTGGTAACAAATCCTCAAAATTTGGACGAAAACGCTATCATAAGAACACTTGGTCATCGACAAGTGAATCTTCAAACGGCGATATGTCCTTGTATAGTGACATATTATCAGAAATATTTTTTTCAAAACATAAAAGAACAGCAGAAAAAAAAACTGACTCAGTAATATCTGATATTAAAAAAGTTATACACCTCCTATTACAAACCTAACTTCTCAGTGTAGAAGTTGGTATTTAGAAGCTATCTTCTCTATGTAGAAATTGTAATCAAGAAGACAAGGTAGTACCATAATTATCGTTGCTTTGAAAGAGATAGATAAAACATATTTACAAAACAACTTACTAGCCGGACTTGCATTGTCTTGATGGTTACTTTATTCACAGGCGGAGCAGCAGGAACGTTTCGACTAATATTGTCGTTCTCAAGCGCAAACTAAACCTAATCTTAAGATTTGATGCGACCCTGTAAAGATCGCCAAATATTAAGTTTTTAACAGTTAACATCCTGAAAATGACGTTATTATATTCAATTAATATCGCTTCTTGGATTTTCGTTTCCTTCAATGCTGTTCTTTGTGTATGACTTTGGCCTCGTATCATTGTATACTATAGTGTTTAGCTAAGCTTACCAGGTGACACAATATACATATAGTGGCTCCCATCTCTGCGTGTCTCTTTGTTCCTTCTATTAAACCGCACTCAAAATGGATTTGTGGTTCTAGTCAATAAGCTTCTTAAAGTATTTCATGATTTGAAGGCTATTCTTTCTCTTTGTTTTCCCAAATCTTGTTATTCTTACAAGGGAGCTTGTTTACTGGTTGTCAATCAAGCGAACATCGTTCTTCTTTTGACATTGCAAATTCTGTTAAGATTCAAATTTTCGGTAAAACCGCTCTGCATGAGATTTTTTAAATATTGCTGATGTCCGCGCTTAGACATGGCTGATCTGTGCATATAGCAATGGCTCAATTATATCGGGTCGTTACAGAATAATTAGACTTATGGTTGAGGTATTATATCTCACCAGTAGTTTTTCTGTAAACAGATGTTTCGATGGCGTTATTACTCATTTCAATAAAAAGATCAAAAAATGGTAAACATAAAACCTGCTCTATCTCCATAGTGAACTTAGTTGGGCGTATACTATTTCTAATCAAGAAACACTTTAAGTTGTTTGTGAAGTAAACTAACAATAAAAACAATGGAAATCCGAAAATATGTTTTTTACAATACCATATTTAATTTGGGATTGCCGTGATGTTTCATCGAAGAAACTATTCTAAGAGAGCTTTGGCCTACCATAGCCTACAGGTGACACTATCACATATTTTTGTAAGAATGGGTTGACTGACGGGTGTTCTAGAATCAACGGCTTAAGATATTCCTAGAGAGGATCAATGACCTACGTGTTTTTATTGAGCCGTCCTTTCCAACAGACAGATATGTTAGCTAACCATAATCTAAAGAAAAATAATTTGGCTCCTTAATTAACTATCGATATATTTTAACATCCATGATAAGTCGCAATGTGCTTTGGACACAAGTAATTAAAAAAAAACTAGAGAAAGTACTAAACTATTGATACACATTTAGTTCCTTTCAAGTATCTCTTCCGATTCGTAAGGCACTTTTAATGTTATTAAAATTAACTTTTTATATTACGAAAGCTTTTAAGTTAATACAAAGAAAAGCTCTTTTCGATATTCAACTAGAAATCAATTTATTTCATAAATTAATTTAGTTCTGAAACGTATTTTTGGCAGAGTATTATAAGCTTTAAACAGTAATTTACTGTGCTAGGTTTATGGAAGTCATGTAGACTACTATAAAGTATGACTAAATTGTATACAAGATACTAGCTGCTAAAGTTAGTTATTATTCTAAGAATGTTCCAAACTTTCGAAAGTCTATGGAGACAAAAACAAACGATTAGAATTTGCTAAACTATTTTATTTTATCAAGTGTTCTTAGCCCCATTCTCCTGTGATTACATGTATTTTTTACTGAATAAACTATCAAAATAAATACGTGAATGTCAAATTTACGGCTAGATAAAAGAATAATTTATATGTTTAATAAAAGCCTTAGATTTCTTTCAAAGTAATTTGAATAACGACGAAATTAAGTAAATCAGTGTTACAAATTTGACGCACATTGACTTACACGTCTACAAATTTTTTTGTTTTACGTTTCACAAACAAAAATGTTTTATTAATAAGTTGCATGGTTCAAACTTCACTTTTACTTCCTTCGTAAAACGGAAGTATTGTATTGTAAAAAAATTACCAGCAAAGATTTTTTCAGATCTTTAAGTTTCAGGGTCCCTAGATGCCGAAAAAACGCTTTCTCAATTCCCCCTCCTCAAAAATTAATACTAAAAAATTACTTATCCAATGTATCTCAAATTTTACACAAAAATCAGGTAATATGTAGGAAACAATTGGTAACATTTTGGTACTAATCCAAGATAGCGGAGCAAAATGGCGGCTCAATAAAGTTATTAAAAATTCAGTCTGAAAAACTACTTAGTGGATTGATTTCAAATTGTGTGTTATTACTGATTGTAGTATAGAACTGAATTATTAAAACTGCGGTACTAATTCAAGATGACGGCCAAATAAAATTTTTGCAATTATATAAAAATCAGCATCTCAGGTTTTACATATCTTTACGTTTTAGTGTCCCGTTTTATCAATTTTGTTGGTCTACCTTGTAACAGAATAGACTATAACAACGGTATAGAGTATATATTTTTATATATTCTAAATGTAATTCAAACAATATTTTACTAAAACTCGTTATGTTTAAGCGTTAACGTGAGAACGTTACAGAACAGGCTTGATTATTTCGAAGGAATTATAAGTGGATTTGTCTAATATTAGTTTCGAGAATTTTAAAACCTAAACAAAATAATAAATATCATATATCTCAAACGCTAATTTCTAGACTGTATAGACGGATTTATGTATAGATAAACTTTCTTAAATAGTTGCAATTTATGTCTCCCTTTTGAGAGTTCATGGTCCCATATGGAACTGTGGCGTAGGTAATTTAAGTTAAAGCTAATAATAATTGAAACATTTTATTTGGTTCGATTCAATTATAATAAATTGTCAACTTACTATGTTAAAAATACAACAGAGTATTTTGTAATTCACATGATAAGTTAGTTTAAGTTTTAGATATTTATATAGAAAGTACTTTTGTCCTATTTAGACGGAAATGTAACTATTTATTCAATTACATACATAAAGTAGAATTCTAGGCGACACCTATGAAGTATTTATTATTTAAGGGATCAGGGTGCGTCTATGACGACGCAATGCATTTCAGCCAACGAGAGGCAGTTCTTGTCAATTTAGGTGCCAATTTTTTTTCTGTTTTCTAAAACAAGATTCAGCCTGTGTCAGAGTTTTGTTTCTTACAGTTGATTTTAAATTCTTCTTTTGTGGTGGTTTATGGGGCTTTACGTATATAGTGTGATATTAAAGTTGAGGGATTTTCAAAGATATTTTATTTTCATTCTATGATTTATTTGGGGAATAACTTGTTTTCAAGAGTTAAATTTACGGTTTATTTAAAGATTTTTGTTTTCTTTTCTTTTGTACTAAGGTTGGGATTTTAGGTAAAATCCGTCATTTTCTACATTTAAATACTTTTTTTGTTATTAATTTTAAGTATTATTTTGTCCCGTATTTTACTTCCTTTGTTTTTGTTAATAGATTTTTAAGTTGTTTTTAAAAACCAAATCTTTGATTTAAATAAACCAACTGCTAGTTAAAATAAATCTATTCAAGAAGATACCATCGTAGTTGCAGTTTGCTGTTGTTCGAGCTTATATGGCCGTAGAATTGGTGAGATAAGATGTTTTAATTAAATTTGTGCTAACAATTATATTTGATAACATTGTAAATTATAATTTACGAAGAAGCCTACAGAGTACCTTTGATTTTACCTATCATATCTAAGTTAATTCCAGTATTGTGATAGGGTTTCCACCTATGTCTCAAATAAATAAAATAAATAAACAATTTTAAATATAATAAATAACCGCTTTATAACCTTGTTACAGCCTGTCGATCTGTGTGTCTGTTTATCAGATAGCGACATGGCTTAAAAATCACTTACCCGATTGACTTCAAATTTTAAAAATCCAATATGCCGGAACAAGACGGCGCGGCGGCCTAGTGAAACGTTAAAAAAATATTACTAAAAAACTACTTACCAATTTATCTCAAATTTTGCTCAAAAATTGAGGGTTACAAATAATAAATTCGTAATATTTTAGTATGAATCCAAGATAGCAAAACAAAATGGAGGCCTAATAAAATATTTAAAAAATCAGCCTGAAAAAACTACTTATTAAATTAATTTCAAATTTTGTGCAAGCATTAGGTGCGATATAGAGATAAACTGGTAAAGTTGTGAACTCAATTCAAGATGGCGAAACAAAATTAAAATTTTTAAAAAATCAACGTAAAAATTGTATTCACTTGACTTTAAATTTTGTAGAAATATTAAATGTGATATAGGGATAAACTGATACGAATTCAACATGGCGTAATAAAATGGCGATATGCGCCAACGTAAAAAATACTAATTGAGTGTATTTTAAATTATGCTCAAAAATCAAGTGTGGCATAGGTAGAAACTGGTAAATATTGATGGAATCTAATATGATCGAACAAAATGGCGGCCAATAAAAATGTTTAAAAAGACAATAGACATGTGTTACTAAATGACTAAACTAAATTGAGTCACGCTTTACTATTCCTAATAAAATGAAATATTCATAACCAGGGAACTTCCATGTAAAGAGAATTTACCAATTTTTATAATAATATTGTCACATAATATATGTGCACCGGGTTGTAGCTCAGATGAAAAAGTGGAAAAAACTCGACTTTTTTGTTATTAAACTGGGTAAAATACACTTACAAAAACTTTAGTCTGTAGAGTATTTGACAATATATTTTTATAGATACAGGATGTCAGAAATAAAATTACCACTAAGTATTTAGTGAATTAACTTCTAATTTCATTTTCAATACATCTCCTACCTGAGTACAAATATAATAGAAGTAACACTTCCATCATCATTAAATAAATAAAATATGCCAGGAGGTTAGTAAAACTTATGTCAATGCTAAACAAAAAAAATTAGAAAATTTCCTATAAAACGCTTACATTATACCCTTATCGTACAGTTTTGATTAATATCTATTCCAATTTTAAACAAAACCATACAACTTTCTAAATCTCCCATATTTATAGGGAATATTGGTTTTGTAGGCACTGTATTAAAAATAAATAAATAAAATAGCTGATAGATTCAAAACTGTTCATTTTAGGTATAGAACATATATATATATATATATATATATATATATATATATATATATATATATATATATATACACATTAAATGATAGGAAAGCGAAGACCGAATCAGAATGAACGAAAATATATAAGATGTATCATTACAAAAATAGATTTTTATATTTAAAATGTTGTGTATTTTGCTTAGTATATTCAACACCCTGTATATTATTTGGCAACATCTTTATGAAAACCTGTTGATTTGACTTCTTACTAAATATACCTTGTTAGTTTATTAGTTGGTTAAATTAAACTTTTATTAGGTAAAAAAAAGATGTGGAATTTTAATACATATATTAAAACAAGGGATATTTAGAATAAAGAGTAGAATCGATATATGTAATAAAACAAAGTGTATCCCATTTAAAATCAGAAATTTGATGTCTAGTCATCAGAAACCAAATACTCTATATATACAAAAATAAAATAAAATATAAGAATAGATAAATCCAAAAAACGTTTGTCTTTAACTCTTTTCGTATCTCTTACAGTTTTCTACATAGTGGGTTATAAATAGATATAGGCTTACCATATGTTAGCCACTCTGTACATGGTAAAGCTTTAAACCATAGACATAAAAACAGGGATAGACAACATATATGCTGTTTCATTTATAAAATCGTATATGTTTTGATGCAATGATTAAAGTAAATAAACATGTAATGCAAGTAAGTTTGACAAAGAAAAAAATATATTTCCCCCTTTTCGGACCTAATTTTTAGCAACGCTGTAAAGTTATAATCGCTCTATTTTTTTTCCGTTGACATATATCAATGACCATGACCGTAATATTAGTAAGGTCGAATGCGGTCTTATCGTGCGGGTCCAACGGTCACCAACATTATGAATCAAATCAGAACACACAGTGAATATCAAAATGTTGTGTGATTCTTTTATCTAGCTGTTAAATCTCGATGGGCTATTTACAAATATACTATAATAAAATAAATATTATTAAGATAGCCACTTAATATTATTTTATATATTAAATGCCGAGGGACTAAATAAAAAAAACGGTAAATACGTATTTTGTTAAAGTTTTTTGGTTGGCAAAAACCAAAATACACAAAATAGCAAGCACCTTAACAAAGTCGGAAGACGGTTCGAATCAGTGGAACAATCAGGATATGTTCTGTTTATACAGCCACTTAATGAAAGTGAAATTATTTTAACAATCACCAAAAATTATGAGCCCCGCTTGACCTAAAAATCTAACCACTTATACAGTGTCATTTATTTGTGATAAGAAAAAAATTTTATTTTGCAAAAATATTATACACTTTTGTTAAAAATACAAGATGATTAGTTACTACTTCCCTCGTGAGATTTTTTCAGATCTTTATGTTTAAGGGTCGCTAGGTGCCGGAATGCAGGCTCTATATATATATACGGAAGATGAATTAAATAGACCTATGATATTTTCACACGAAAAGAGAGGATAAACATATAAATAACAGCAGTTGCAAAATCTTTGAGCGATGTCACTTCAAAGTCAGATTGATAAGTCAGTGACAAAATGAGTAATAGAAAACAATTTTCGGGTTTTTTGCATCCACAAGCGATAAGAATAATATAAAATCTAATAAAATATTACGAAAATGAAAATTCACCGGCCAATATCCAGGAGACAGTAGCAAAAGCTCTGGGAATCGGTATAAGGACTAAGCAGAAAATTGTGCTTGAGAAAAAAGCATAATTTACTACCGAAGAAGATCAAGAAATGTACACGAAAAAAGCCAAAGACAGAAGACTTAAGTGCCAATGTAAAAATAGATGTTCGTAATGCAATTTACGATTTATACACATCAAAAACTAATATAACCCTTCAAGTTTTAAATGAAGCTTTAAAAAATCCACATATAGCAAGTTAGCGTATCCAGTTTTTAAAGAAATATACGAAAAATGATAATTCAAAATTTAGAAAAGTGGTATTTTTAGACGAGACTCGGATATTTTCAAACAGAAGTGGTTCGAAATCTTGGCAGAATGAGTCTGTAAAAAGTGTCAAGAGGAAATAGGGATGTGGGACGGGAAAACGGTCCATCATTTTGCATGTAGGTTCTTCAACAGGATTTCTCCCAGGTGCAAGTTTACTGTTTTCTTCAACATCCAAAAGTATGGACTACCATGATAATATGAACTGTGAACTGTTTGAAAAGTGGTTAAAAGAACAACTGATTCCAAATTTAGATGCTCCATCTTTAATCATTCTGGACAATGCATCTTATCATTTAAGAATCTTAAATAAACAACCTACTTCATCCTGAAGAAAAGTGATATTTATGACTGGCTAATAAAACAAAAACAAAATCCTTTATCCAATATGCTGAAACTAGAACTTCTTTTAATGGAAAAATCTATTAAAAAACCAACAATGTATGCCGTAGATGAAATATTACGGGAAAATGGGCATCAGGTTTTACAACTGCTGCCATACCATTGCCAGTTTAACGCAATAGAATAAATATTGGCTTGGGCAAAATCATATTAATGATAATGATAAAAGAAATCTGTGGAACATAGGGAGAAATTAATATGGGATTAGTGGAATCGAGAACGAGTTCTAGATGTCGAAATAGCACCAATGATCATTGCGCCATTTGAGGACGACTCAGAAGATGAGGACTTTTTAAGTGATGATGATATTTTTTAGTCTATAATATTAAAAAGTTTCTTAAGGATTATATTAGTCTTTGACGTGTATAAATCATAAATTGCATTATGAATATCCATTTTTGCATTGTAACTTAAGTCTTCTGCCTTTGGATTTTTTCGTGTACATTTCTTAATCTTCTTCAGAAGTAAATTATGTTTTTTTTTCATGCACGTGTTTCTGTACATTCCTTATACCGATTCTCAGAGCTTTTGCCACTGACTCCTGGATATTATTTATAGAATACTTCTTCCAATTTTAAAATGTTTAAAATAAGTAAATTTTTTTATTAATTATAAGACAAAATTTAATATATAAAAATCGGTAAAATCGAAAACTGGGGGCTAACGAAAAATACAGGCTATATATATATATATATATATATATATATATATATATATATATATATATATATATATATATATATATATATATATATATATATATATACCTATATAACCTGTATTTTTCGCATGCATGGCCCTTAATTGCTTGAACTTTGAATAAATCGGATAAGTAGTTTTTTAGCTATGCCGCGAAGAGACAGATTGACGGACACACATACCTACAGAAAGACGGAGTTGAGAAAACATGTTTTCGGCATCTAGGGACCCCTAAACGTAAAGATCTGAAAAAATCTCACGAGGGAGGTAATAACTAATTATCTTGTGTTTTTAACAAAGTGTATAATACTTTTGCAAAATAAAATTTTTTTGTTATCACAATACAAAAAAAAAACAAGTTTTCTTTGCACAGGGGTGGCCCGTATTTATATAAATAACACTGTATAAGTGGTTAGATTTTTAGGTCAAGCGGGGCTCATAATTTTTGGTGATTGATAAAAAAATCTCACTTTCATTAAGTGGCTGTATAAACAGAACATATCCTGATTGTTCCACCGATTCGAACCGCCTTCCGACTTTATTAAGGCGCTTGACATTTTGTGTATTTTTGTTTTTGCCAACCAAAAAATTTTATATAGTCACTCGGCATTTAATATATAAAATAATATTAAGTGGCTATCTTAATAATATTGCGTAATATAATAAAAAAACTATTTTCTTTCTCCCTGTATATTTGTAAATAGCTCATAGAGATTTAATAGCTCGATAAATCAGACAACATTTTGGTATTCACTGTGTTTTCGGATTTGATTCATAATGTTGGTGACCCTTGGATTCGCGTGATAAGACCGCATTCGACTAAGATCCTACCTAAGATCGTTTGTTTTTGCTTACTCTGTTCTGACTGCAATAGGCCTATTTAACCTCTCTTTTTTTTAAATAATTTATTGTATGATATGTGTATTGTTTATGTGAGTATGTATAAAGAGATATGTATATAGTCAAAAGCAGTGTTATTGTGCGGGTCATACGATTTATCAACGATAAGCTTTTTAACTTAGTTTTTCTTTTATTACGTGCCATCGTATCCTCCGCATAAAATTCGGAAGATGAATTAGATAGACCTATGATATTTTCATATGAAAAAAGAGGATAAACATATAAACACCAGCTGTTGCAAAAATTTTTGATCGATGTCACTTCAAAGTCAGATTGACAAGTCAGTGACGAAATGGGTAATAAAACACAATTTTCGAGTTTTTTCCATCCACAAGCGAAAAAAATGGTATTAAATCTAATAAAATATGACGAAAATAAAAATTCACCGACCAATATCCAGGAGAGAGTAGCAAAAGCTGTGGGAATCAGTATAAGGACTGTGCAGAAAATTGTGCATGAAAAAAAGCATAATTTACTACCGAAAAAGATTAAGCCAAAGACTGAAAATTTAAGTGACAATGTAAAAACGGATGTTCGTAATGCAATTTACGATTTATACACATCAAAAACTAATATAGCCCTTCAAACTTTAAAATAAGCTTTAAAAAATCGAGGCATATTGGAAATTGGACTAAAATCGTTGTCAAAATTAATAAAAATGTTAGGTTTTCGATATAAAAAGGACTGTAATCGAAGATTTTTATGCGAGTTGCCACATATAGCAAGTCAGCGTATCCAGTTTTTAAAGAAATACACGGAAAATGTTAATTCAAAATTTAGAAAAGTTGTATTTTTAGACGAGACTTGGATATTTTCTAATGGAAGTGGTTCGAAATCTTGGCAGAACTAGTCTGTAAAAAGTGTCAAGAGAAAAAACTGATGTGGGACGGAAAAATTGTTCATCATTTCGCATGCAGGTTCTTCAACAGGATTTCTCCCAGGAGCAAGTTTACTGTTTTCTTCAACATCCAAAAGTATGGACTACCATAATAATATGAACTGTGAACTGTTTGAAAAGTGGTTAAAAGAACAACTGATTCCAAATTTAGATGATCCATCTTTAATCATTCTGGGCAATGCATCTTATTATTCAAGAATCTTAAATAAACAACCTACTTCATCCTGGAAGAAAAGTGATATTTATGACTGGCTAATAAAACAAAAACAAAATCTTTTACCCAATATGCTGCAACTAGAACTTCTTTTAATGGCAAAATATATTAAAAAACCAACAATATATGCCTTAGATGAAATATTACGGGAAAATGGACGTGAGGTTTTACGACTACCGCCATACCGTTGCCAGTTTAACGCAATAGAATTAATATGGGCTGGTGCAAATTTATATTTATATATTACGAAAAATACGTGAACGATGGTCTTATATCAGATGAAGTGCAAATTGTTTGGCAAGATTCATTAAATTATATTACGCCGGAGTACTGGAAGAAATCTGTAGAACATACGGAGAAATTAATACGGGATTGGTGGAATCGAGAACGAGTTCTAGATGTCAAAATAGCACCAATGGTCATTGCGCCATTTGAGGACGACTCAGAAGATGAGGACTTTTTAAGTGATGATGATATTTTTTAGTCTATAATATTAAAAAGTTTCTGAAGGATTATATTAGTCTTTGGTGTGTATAAGTCATAAATTGCATTATGAATATCCATTTTTGCATTGTAACTTAAGTCTTTTGCCTTTGGATTTTTTCGAGTACATTTCTTAATCTTTTTCGGAAGTAAATTATGTTTTTTTTTATGCACAAGTTTCTGTACATTCCTTATACCGATTCTCAGAGCTTTTTCCACTGACTCCTGGATATTAGCCAGTGAATTTTAATTTAAATTTTTTTTATTAGATTTGATACCATTTTTTTACTAACTTTTTTAGTACATTTGTAATTTTGTAGGCAATAAATAAATAATTATAAAATACTTGTTCCAATTTTAGAGCGTGTTTAAAATAGGTACATTTTTTTATTAATTCTAAGACAAAATTTGATATATAAAAATCGGTAAAATCGCTTTACCAGAAACTCGGGGCTAACGAAAAATAAGGGCTATATATATATATATATATATATATATATATATATAAAGCCTGTGTTTTTCGCATGCATGGCCCTTAATTTTAGACTGAAATTTGAAGAAATCAAATAAGTAGTTTTTTTAGCTGTGTAGCGAACAGACATACCTACAGACAGACGGAATTGAGAAAACATGTTTTCCGGCATCTAGTCACCCTTAAACGTAAAGATCTGAAAAAATCTCACGAGGGAAGTAATAACTAATTATCTTGTGTTTTTAATAAAAGTGTATAATATTTTTGCAAAATAAATTTTCTTTGTCATCACAATATAAAAAAACAAGTTTTCTTTGCATAGGGGTGGCCCGCATTTAGATAAATGACACTGTATAAGTGGTTAGATTTTTAGGTCAAGCAGGGCTCATAATTTTTGGTGATTGATAAAAAATCTCACTTTCATTAAGTGTCTGTATTAACAGAACATATCCTGATTGTTCCACTGATTCGAACCGCTTTCCGACTTTATTAAGGCGCTTGCCACTTTGTGTATTTTTTGTTTTTGCCAACCAACAAATTTTAACCAAATACTTACATATTTAGCGAATTTTATTATTTAGTCCCTGGGCATTTAATATATAAAATAATATTAAGTGGCTACCTTAATAATATCGTATAATATAATAAAAAAAACTATTTTCTTTCTCCCTGTATATTTGTAAATACCCCATCGAGATTTAATAGCTCGATAAAAGATTCACACAACATTTTGGTATTCACTGTGTTTTCTGATTTGATTCATAATGTTGTTGACCTTTGGACCCGCACGGTAAGACCGCATTCGACTATACCTGTATTTTTTTGAATCTACATGCAGCGGCTGGGAATTGCCTGGGAATTGATGAATATGTAGTTTAGAGAAAAAAGTGCAAATATGTGCTTGCCTTATAAAGAACGATAAAATTAGAATCATATTAACCCTCAAAGTAATTAACCGTACTTACTAATTAATAGAACATTAGAAAGAATCTCGTACCGCGAATGCCAATTAATACAGAAAAACAACATTTTGACTTATCTATGAAAAGAGACGTTAGCGGTTAGATAGGCTAAATTTTCGTGCATTTCGCAATTACACCATAATTCTCAAGAATTCGCTCAAAAACAGTAGTCTGACTTGTGTGTGATCTGCGATTGACAAAAATGCAGAGGTATTATCCGTTTTTAAGCAGTGGCATTGTATGGAAATAAAAAACAGATTATTTGAATAATTATTTGTTTTTAATAATTATAAATAGTTGATAAAATATTACAGACATTATTATTACAGTACTAGAACCACCTTAAAAAGTAATTTTAATATTATTAGTAAGTATAAATTTTGTTCATAGAGATTTATTAAGTCGATGGTTTTGTTCAAAGTAAGATAGTTGAAACACCCTCTTGAATGAACCAAATCAAGACAATACAATAGACCAAACAAGAAATAATTTTGACAATATATGATTGCGTTCAAATCAAAACAATTCCGTCTTCCGGTTATTATGTCTAACTTTAAGCCGGTAAGCTATGTACACAAAGCGGCAAGAACAGTATTTGACCAATGCGTATATACCCACAAACACAAAGCAAATAATTTAAAGAAAAGTTAAGTCAGACGTCAGACAGGGAAAGCTTGCAGGCGTGGTAGGGACTAGTGAAGAAAGGAAGATGCGGCTCATATTATTTCTTCTTGATCGTTCTAACGTCAGAAGTACGCATTCTCTGAGTAAGAACAATAGGTCGTGTAAAACAAATATGTTTGTTTAGTAACCCAGAAACCAATATATTTTTAATAATATCAAATTCTCGCGTGTAATACGCGATTTGTTTCACCGAACTGTCCTTAGATTTTTACGATCCATCGAATTATAAAGCTAAATGTCGGTCCTAAAGATAGTTATCAAAAATGGATATTCATAATATAAAATAATGAAAAGCAATGCAGTTTTTCTGGAGACTAATAAATTAAACGAATGCAGTTTTACGAAACGTAATAGAAATGTCAAATAATAACTAAACATTTTACCAGAAATATACTTTTTATTAAGCTTTATCAATCCCATCTATCTGAATCTTTTGGAACTGTAAATTTGTCCATAAATTAAAAGGGTTCAGATTTAATGGGGATTGATTTCAACAAGATGGCTATTCCGTTCTTAATTTGTTGTTGATCTTGGAGTATATGATGATATAATATTTAACTCCTTTATTATATAACTATTTTACATTTTATTTAACTTTAGTTAGAAAGCAGTAAAATCCCATTATAAAATACGGTCAAAAGTTTTGACCGTATTTTATTATAACTAGAATAAATATTTAAATATACGATAATATTTAATAAAGGCTACATATTTATACAATATGAACATTTAAAACGTTTGCATAGTAATTACATTTTAATATTCCAAGTCAAAAACGTGCGAGATGCTAACACTTAATGACTTTAATTACTAATGGAAATTAACAACTTTTACACAGCGAAGCTATTAAAGTTACACTTACCACGTCATTTTAATAATTGCTTATTTATCGTATGTAGAGCAGTCTGATTATCTCGAAACTGCATGTCTATTAATATTATATAATATATTTTTGTATTTCAAGGCAAACAATTTCAAATAGAAGCATTTTAAAAATATATCTGAAATTTTCAGATTTGTTTTATTTTAAACTTACCTTAACCGGGCGAATTACTGATATATAGGTTAATAAGTAAAAAACTAGAAACTATAACATCTCGGTTATAGATATAAACCAAAAGTGACTACAAAATTTTCCAGTATTTATTTGTCCTTCCAAAACAACTGAACATTATATTTAGAACGTATTACAAAAAAAAATTAACACCTTCATTTAAAATACAACAATCTACTTTACAATTCAAGTGGTTCAACTTTTACTTTTGCTTACACCAGGTGTTTATATTTATTATGATAACAAACTAGGATAGAACATTTTAATTCGTTTTGTATTTCTTAAAATAAAGACGATATAAAAATTTTTAGAAATAACTTTCTTTAGTATGTTTACCAATTAATTTGATGTATTTCAAAAATAAATTAAACAATATTTGGGAATTCTCGGCCTTTAGTAAAAAATCATAGTTATACACACTATACATAACAAATTTAAAAATATTTGATAAATACAACAAAAATCTTATATCTGGAAGAAATAGCCTATCTAATAAAAAAATTGGAAGTTTGACCGATAATACTCCGAATAGACAGTCGATCAGATACAAATAAATTAACCCCATCTATTATTCATGTCGCAGTTTCTTTAGAATGTGCACAACAATATATGGTGGTAGTATAATTGAAGAACGACAGAAGGCTGCGAGCCATCCAAGGACTTCCTTCCAGAGGTATTAGATCTCATGTCAGCCTAGTTATGGCTGAAACTTGGAAAGAAACTACATACCACTAAATAGGGATTTGCGACACATCGGGCAGGTTCAGAAGAAAATCTTTGGATCAGAAACCATACCTAGAGTTAAATACATTTGATTGGGATACATTACAAGCCTTCATACGAAGAAAAGGTAGAGTCCAGAAAAGAGTAGGAGGTGTGTAGAGTGGGTAGCCTAAAGGGCGCCGCGCCGGGGAGGGGGAGAGCGATCGCTTTCCCGTCTTTGCTTAATCGCACCCCCTTCTTTCATAAATTAAAACACATATATTTACCAAAATCAAATGTTTACCCTCCCTACCCTTTGACCACGCCTTTGTGTGTGGATAGGAAAAGGTGTCAGCAGTGTTTTCGTCTATTTGCCGGGCTTCAGCTCTACTGTTACTACTACTACTATTATTACTACTACTGCTGGTGCTGCATATATAGTGCAGAAAGTTCGATAACGCTTAATGGTGCACGTGTTTTTTTCATTTTAGCTTACATGTGTGAGGTTTTGCCGAAAATTATAGGTAATTTGTACTAGTACATGATTATAGCGCAATTGTTATGTGAATATGCATTATTTTTTTAGTATACTGGTGATTGTATAATAAAAATAAGATACATCAACTTAGCGGCACGTTGTTTATAACAGTGCACCCTTCGAACTCACGACGAGTGTCTTTATAAGGAAGACTTATTTTACATATTTTTCAATTATTGCAGAAATTGCAATAGATGTATTATGATAACGCAGTTTTTTTGTTAACACGTTCGCTGCGTCAATATAATGTATTTCTTTTGCGAGAAGCTGAACCATTTTTTTCGTAGCTACTATTAGTTTTGACTACGGCTAAAAAAGAGTGTTAGCAACATATTTTTAGGTCCCTACCTGGCAATAATGACATACTGTGGCACGTTGTTTACGCTGTAGTGCTGATGTCGCCTATGGGCGACACCGTATTTGATGCAATAAGTAACTAACAATGAAGGTTACAAAGCATTGTTTATTAAAAAAAATTACAGAAAGTAAAATGACCTTACACCAATATCACAACTGTTTCACAAAAATAAAACCTTTTCTAAGAAAAAAACAGGACATCCTAGTATAAAACATATTCTAAAATACAGAAAAGAATAGAGATAAAGTATATATTTTACAAACTTTTGTGGTGTCTCGTCCAACAACAGTAAAAAGCAGTCTCAGCTCATTCCCGGGTATATTTACCAACAGTTCATTACGTTTTAAAAAAACAATATATTTCAACCCTGCAGACAAAGCTTGCCAGTTTGGAACTCCGGACGCTGGCGTAAGGATTGGCGCAGGTGGCATATCTGTATATGAGTCATCGGCACCATCTTGATCATCTAAATATTTTAACTGTTATAAGATAAACATTTAAAAAGCATTACAAATATCTATCTCTGTCGTTATTCTCATCTACGTCGGTTTCACATAGGGAATCACTGCTCTCATTATCCGACCAATCGCTGCAACTGTCTTCAAATTGAGCTGAATTTTCTTCATCACTATTATGTAGGTACCATTCCAGTTCACTGCCTGACAGTTTATTTTTATTTTTAACACGTAATTTAGACCGCTTCATGCTCGAAGGACCTGCCTGATTGTCCATATTATAAATCGTAAACAAATACTACAAACTTGAATAAACCTGCAAACGAAGCAAAACACACATTAATTTAATACCTTCTTAACAAGCTGACCAAAATTCGTACACCCCAAACCAATGCTGAATTTATACTGAATATATAAAGCAACGTATGCGCTTGTCGTATATAGGCGACTCCCGCATGGCGCGAAGAAAGCATATGTCGCCGATCGGCGACATACGCAGCGAACTTAATGTGTTAATGTACTGAGATGCTGCAACGGTAAAGAAGAAAACCATATTAAGTAAATTCAGGCGGCCACAAAACCCTTTAACATATTGGTTGTAAGTAGATAGAGCTATGACAGACCTAGACCAATTTCCCTAGATTTTACATGTAAATCCCCATAAGGAAATTTAAGGTCCAAAGTAGTCATTTTGATGACCAAAAGTGGTGGGGGTAAAGCGTCAACCAATCAGAGAGCAGCATTAGCCGTCACGTACCTGGCTGCATCGTTAAGCTCCACCCCCTTCACACTCGACGAGAGGTCAGTCGAGGATCATTCACCGTGCCAGTAGGATCCATGTTGCCATGTTTCGCTGGTAGCCCTCGAGGTCTGGGGATAAAGTTTTCCTGTGTGTCATCACGGCAATGCAATGTTGTCAGATGTTCCACTTTTAACAAGGTGTTAGGGGGCGACGTGTGATGGTCGGTCATTGCTGTAAGTGAGGGGTCAGCGAAGAACTTGTGATTTCGGGAGGTTTCCTACGCATATTTGGCAACGTCGCTCGAAACGCTTGGTAACTGTTCAATCGTCCAATGATGTCATATATGAAAGAACCTAAATAAGCAAATGTTAAAAAAAGTCTGGTTTTCTGAGGATTCGAACCGAGGATCGGGAACTTGCTACTAAAACCGACATCATACCAACGCGGACACCTTAGTCTTGCTAGAAGGTGCCTTAAAAAATCTATATAAGTGGGTGGTTTCTAGAGATTATAAAAATTGGACGATTTTTCGCTATATTTCGGCTATTTTCGTTAAGTGTTACGTATAAACATATATGTAGAAGCTTCACAATACTTTCTTCTAATACAAATAAAAAAGGCGTCCGCTTCGAATAATTAAACTTGTGAAACGGGTAGTACAATTATGAAAGCCACTCTTCCGCGTGTTTTTTTTTTCTCAAACGGTTTACCGAAAAACCAATATTAACAGTTTTTTTCCGATGTGACAAAGAAAACATATGTAAATACTCAATATTTAAAACATATTATGCACAATATAGGATAATGCCTTTAAATACTAAAATTATACATGTAAATATAGGAAAAAAACATGTCAAAAAAGTACAAGACAGTATTTTTCGTAAGATCGTTATCAGCCGGATTGGCAAAGCCACTTTTTGCGCTATTTACACACAATATCAGTCATTTGTGCAAGTGTCAAAGAGGCATTATCAGATTTTGCATTTATTAGTATGATTTAACAAAAAATATACATGCATAATTGTTTAGTTTAATAAAAATATTAATAGGCTTTTAAAACATAGAATAAAATTATTAAAATTTTGTGATACTTGTTTAGAGAATTATGTAAATATTAAAGACGAGTTGAACTTTCTTTTGGTATTTTATCATCTAAATATTGTTTCTTGCTTTTTTGGGGTATAGGGGTTGTTGTTGTTAAAGTAATATGTAAATTAATAATATAAACTTAAAATACAGTGAAATTTTTATTTTTGTACTATTTCTTATTTAAAATATTATTCCTATTGAAAAACATATAGCATTAATAGTAGCAGTAACAACTTATAAAATTATTTTTAAAAATTGCCATAGTATTAGGTCTACTGATAATTTCAGATATTTTCCTTTGATTTAAAACTAGAAACATCCCGGATTGGATATGCCTCCATATATATGATCTGTCTTGGAAGATAAATCATAGTTTATGTTTGATTATATCTATGTAAACGAAAACCCATTATTTAGGATCTGGTACTGGAATAGATATCCTTAATATGTTATAAGTCCAACTGTTCCATTTGGTAAGCCAACACATCCATTATTGTCTATGCAAATAAATCCTTATTCGACTCCCGTCGGAACATTAAAATAAAACCTCTTTTATTTGCTAATTAAATTAATGTTTCAGTCTACGTTTGTTGTGTAATGAAAAGGTTATAGGTTGTTCTAGGCTTAAATAAAACAGTCATTTACAAACCAAAAATTTATTTCAATATTCTACAAGCAAAATCATACATTTCATACTTATTAGCGATAACTAGATGATGATACTTTAAATTTCACACTATAAAATCTAATGTGGAGAGGGGTACACATTATTCACTCAATATGGATATAATGAAAAGTAGTTGTGAAAAATAGAACAATAGAGAATTAGTAGTTTCCTAGTAACAGTTCTATACATTTGCCTACATACTTATTAAAACTCATTAAAATTATTTTTATAAACATAAATATTTATAGAACATTTGGTAAAATATTATCTGAATATGCAGACTATTTCGATATACTTAATTTTAATTATACACTTATAACTTTAACATACTGGGCTTAGTAAATTATCTCACATAGAAAAAATTAATGTAAAATATCTATTCTGTATAAACGATTAGTGTTTTAAGAAACAATATCTTATGAGTTTTAATAGGTAAAAAACAACAAAATTATAGGCAGGAGTAATTCTTTAACATCTATTACAACACATTCAAATAAATAATTACTACATTATGGAACAATACCTCCAAGATAATGTTTTTACAGAAATTGATGTAAGACGATGCTATCGACTAATTTTTGTTTGATCGATTGCATATAAGATCACAGGATTTTTTCTAATCATATTTTGCATTACATGTTTTTGAGTAAAATTTGACAAACAATCAATATAGACCCTTACGCATTGGAAATAAATGATTGAATAATTTTTGATACAATATTAAAATTAATTCATTACTTATCCATTATCGAGTAGTGCCCCCATGGTAATGTTTCAGGAGAAGTCGATGTAATGCAGCGCTTATCATCATGAGGACTAAGACCTATTTTTGTTCGGGTTACTGTATAAACATCATGGGCCTTATTTTGGATTAAATTTTGACAAACACTTTTCTCGCGGAATGTAGCAAGACAGTTAATATACCCCTCAAACGTTATTTTATTTCGCACTATGTTACATTTAACTCCTTTAGATTTTTTGATAACTTTGAGGTCATGTAGTTTTAATGCATACATTTTTGACCACAGTCCTGAAAAATGAGTCATAACTTGCCCATTATTTTCATCTTTCTTCATCCCTAGAACCTTTTTGTTCACAGGAGGAATATTATACACATTATTGGGAGGATAGTCGGAAGTGTCAAAGTACTTATTACAATCTACTTTCATAACGCTGTATGGGTCAGTGTTTTTAATTTCATAGATTAAGCTGTCAGTATCTGTGTAAAGCACCTTACAATTAGAGAATTTATGTTTCATGTAGTTATAATGGAAATCATAAAGAGTCGTTTTGGCCATGTCTAAAATACACATACCCACATAAATAGGTTTAGTGAAATACACTTGGGTTTTAGCCATCTCGATAATTACAAAATTTTCATCGATTATTGTGCAACTTTTAAACTCAGGTCTTGATATCATCGCTTCCATCCCATAACGCCCTTCCTATTTAGTTATTATTTTTACCATGGAATGATTTCTAACATTCTCCATGGTTTTTCCGAATACAGCGTTATTCATTAGCTTAAACAAATTCTTTTCAAAATCATTGTCAGCTCTAGAACGTAGCTGCGTATTTAAGTCTATATAGTTTTTTAACCATGGAGATTGTTTAAATGAAATTGCTCTATAGATTTTAGTTAGTTTTAACCCCAAGGCAAGATCCTGCTTTAAATTTCTATAATGTATAACATACTTTTCTTTGTTATACAGAGTTGCCAGCAACTTTGGATTATTGGACCCTTTTGGGAATTTATGTTCGGGACATGGGGGCAAGTCAACAAAATTGTCATGTAATTCATGTGGAATTTCCAGATCAACTTCGAAAATATAACCTCTAGCAGTCTCATCAGGAATCTCAGAAGGATTTAAGCTTAAAATGTCCTGCCGTTTCAACCACTTAAACCCTCCATATGGTAAATATTGAGACATTGCCCAACCATATTGATTATTGATATCAAAGTACATGAGGTAGGTTTCTCCTTTAGAGGGATCAAATGTGGGCATATACTTGTTATTGGCCTCAGCATACATTTTCGAGCACTGACTCAGACCTCCTCGTATCCCTTTTTCAATGAACAATATCATATTCAAATTAGTAAGAAGTTCGAGGTAGGGTTGAGAGGTTTTTGACCGCTCATAGAACTTATGGTCTTGACCCGACTCACAGCTATGCACTACCAGGATATGCTTGGCAAGTTATGTTGTACCAAATGTCAAAAACCTCTCAACCCTACCTCGAACTTCTTACTAATTTGAATATGATATTGTTCATTGAAAAAGGGATACGAGGAGGTCTAAGTCAGTGCTCGAAAAGGTGTGCTGAGGCCAATAACAAGTATATGCTCACATTTGATACCTCTTTTGATCTTTGTTGGTAATAAAAAATAAGTTAGTAAAATAAGTCAATTAATGCTCTGTAACATGGAAATTGTTTAAAATATCAAAGTTTAAATAATTAAAAACTTCAATGTCGAGAGATTAGTTTTCCCTATTATCAACAATGGTCAAAGCGATGACCTTTAGAGGAACCCTCCATGATAGATTAAAGTACGAACTAATCACCGCTACATGTTTAAATCGGTGTATTTTCGAGGCGGCAAGAAATTAAAAAGGTCGAGGACTTCATATATTATAAGCAAAAATTGTGGCTTTCAAATAATTCAGAAAATATTAAAATCCCAAAAATAATTTAGGATATATACTTTACCAAACATGAGCTAAATTCTGATAGAGTCGTTTCATGCGTTCATCATTTATTTACTTTTATAACACGACTTGTGCCATAAGAACTAAATAAACTAAATTCTTTGAGTAACAACATACCGCTATTTCAGTTAAAATTTAATGCTCGTAAACTTACCTCTGAAATGTCTTTTCTTCTTGAGAAAGGCAGCCGTCAGACTCTTTTTAGAGGCAAAGAAAAACGGGCTTCCGTTTAATTCACATCCTTGAAGTCGGCAACTGGATTACTTGAAACTTTATAGGCCTCAGCCCTCAGGAAATCTGAGCTTAACCTGGAAGAGATAAACACTATTAGCCACATGTTGATTTTTCGTCGAAGGTTGAAATTTACCAAGGCTAAATGTATAAGAAGTGTATTTAAGTTTAAACTGGCACTAAATTTAATTTAAATATAAACTATTATTTTGGGACGGTAAGCCATTCTCAAAAAAAAGAAAAAAAACTGAATTTTCAGAAGAAATATTACAACTACACAAAAAATTCCGACGGGCTCGTGATTTGTTCATTTGATATGCACTCATGCTTTTATAAACAATTAGTTGTCAAAAAAAATGTTCACAAATTTTCTTAGGAAATTTTGTCGCACAAGTAATATTTTGATAGAGAATATCACGAGTGGAAATTACATTTCAAAACTAATTTGGATTATTTTTTTTTACACCATAACATAATAACTTACAAAATAAGTGACTTACTAAACAAATCAATAATACATTAATTTAGACCTTTTTATCAAAAACTCAATTAATATAAAATCTACAGTTTTGATATTGATTGGGAGTATTATCATTATGTATTATATTAGAAGCATTTGAAAACAAGTTAAGAGGAACATGATTTGGCGAGACGCTGTTCTTTAGGACAACTTGCGACCTTTCTTACAACAAAATATGATTTGACTTTTTCAAGAGGGCCGACAAACTGTATTGGTACAGATAGATGCCAATCTATATTCGTAAATAACATTCAAGGAACAAGCCTGATACTTGAAACGTTCAATTTCTAGATATAATTCACTGACATCCAGGTAATCTTTATATTTTATTGCTAAATTGTCTGCTGCATTTTTCGAATGGTCAACAAATTTTCTAGAGATCTGTTAAAAGACTAAAGTCTGATGCTACACTTAACCGGCTTTTAAACCTCTATTCATTTTCTGCCTTCAATTATAGAATCGAGAAGATCATTTAACTGAGTTTTTTATGGAACAATATTTTACCCTTTTTTTTTCTTTTTTCTAAAATCTGTTTTTTGTAAACCAACAATATGCTTTGCTGTTCTTTGTCCTGTTTTAAAACTGGAGACTCGATGTAGAAAAAGAGTAATATAATATCTTAGGCGTGGATTGAGCCCCTGGCGATCGCCCCTGTTGCCAGGCCCTAGATATGACACTGTCTCAAAATCTAGCTTTTTGTCGCACATTTTACGTTTGTTTTAAAAGCTTATTTCACGCTGTTATTTTGTTACCCGTAGTTACCAACAAACAGAGGTAAGATAACTTTTAGTTTATGAATACTACTGGTCAGTCATAATTTGACTACTAAATTATCGCAGCAATTTTTTTGACAGATAAATTTTCACTTATTAATTTGATCAATTGCCCTGGTAAATTATCAGTGTTTTTTGCATAAGTGATTTTTTTGTTAAAATTTTCCGATTGTTTATGAAAGTTTGTTGCTTGGTAATTTCGCGAATGAGTGGTTTTGAAAAATGTCATGAGCGAAATTACCAAAAAGCAACAAACTTGAATATACAAGAGGAAAATTTTACCTTCAAATTTTTTTAAATAAACAGAGTAATTAAATTGATAGCCAAGGATATTTGACCTAGGTGACACTTGAATGACAAGATGAATTTTTTACTTTAACCCAACAAAGTTTTGTCGCTGAAAAACTCTCTTGTTGATTTTGTCCAGGTAGAAAATAGAGTGGATAGTCACCGCTATTCTACAATATGACGACTTATGCACAACTTTTGTTTTGGATAAATTTAAAAAAATTCAATCAAAAGGCATGAAACCCATCTATATGGAATGATTTGTTTTTTAAATTTGTATCATGACTTCACTAATGTCAAGTTTAAAAACGCGTTTAGAAGCAAAACATAGTCTTACACTCAAAATTCATAAATAAAATCATTACTACATAGACACATTAGCCATTGATTAAATATTGTAAGCCAAGATGTTAATTTGATTGATAATTGATTCTTAATATTGTCAGCATCGCTAGCTAGTAAGACTATGTCACTACTACCTAGCTTCGAGTCACCAGAACAAAAACAAAATTATTTCAAACATTTAAAATATTAAATTTCAAAAATGCGTCAATTTCTTTTATTTGTCCCAACTCGACTTCTAGACTGGGTACTGAGATATAAAGGGTGATTCATTTAAATTGAAAATATTGATTTTTAGGGATTTAAAGGGGACATTAAAATAGGGTAAAAGGAAGTTATTTAGTTAAGCAAAATAAAAAGAAAATCGACTCCGTCATCGAAACCAAGAAAAAACAAAGCAAGCGGATGGCGATGAATTTAGTAAAATACTGATTTTTTATTCAGGGACTTGTTTAAGAATATCCTTGTCATAGATTGTTGTTTAATGTAAATCAAAAGTATCTAAAAATTATTATTATTAAAACAAACATGTTTCAAAACAAGTATTTGAAAAAAAATATTCCATTATAAGACCTCTGTCTCAAAAACCAATAATCCAATCAATTCTTGCAATTAACAAAAATGTCATAAAAATAGAAGTATGTTTTTTCCAGTTTTTTGTTCCTTTTTTGTGCTCCTGACCCCTATAGTGATGACTGCATCGATTTTCTTTTAGCCCTAAATAACTACATTTTACTCAACTAAATCACTACTTTTTAATATCCCGTTACTTCTTTTAGATTTTAAGTGGAACTCCATATATATCTTAGTAATCAAGTTGTACAAACAACAAAAATGCCTTACACATTTTTAGGTTTTTTTGAAAATTTTAAAGTTCTTATAATTGTTTTGTTTCTTCCTGGCATCGCGACGCTTATGCTAGTGACGACGTCGACTTTATTTTAGTTTAAATAGCTACCTTTTGCCTCATTAAATAAACTCGTTTCATCAAATTTCAACATACTCGTTAATTCGTCAGAAAACGACGTTCGGAATTTAAACTGAAACACCTTGTACACTAAAATTAAGTAAAACTTTATTCCGTTCGGAAATCACGGTTTTTCAATTTAGACCGTGTCTAAGACTTTTCACCTGCGGTTGCACGAAGTATCTTCAGGGATGCATGAGATCAAAATACTCAATGAGCTCCGATAAACCGAGTTCCGGTATTTAGGCCTAACCTTAGCTTACCAACATGACGCGTGAGTCACTGTGATGATTGGTTTCCACGTAGCTCATATCCGTAGTGAAATTTTCAAGATGCTTTTCCAGTTTTATCCATACACTTTTTACCACAGGAACAAGGCATTGCACTCCTGATTGCAAAGTAATTACATATTTCGGCGACCTTAAGCATTACCCATTCTTTTTATGCGCATTAAAGACTGCGTGAATGTTAGATCTCAATTCATGCAGTTTTTTTCTTTGATTTTAAAGTTTCAGTGAGTTGCTCTGTTGCCTTCGGAATAGAATTTGCATTAATAACCGACTTTTTCCGAGATGAATAATTATGAGAACAAATATTTAAATGTAAACTGA
This sequence comes from Kuschelorhynchus macadamiae, assembly GCA_030620095.1. NCBI lineage: Eukaryota > Metazoa > Arthropoda > Insecta > Coleoptera > Curculionidae > Kuschelorhynchus > Kuschelorhynchus macadamiae. The sequence goes on from JAUTXW010005167.1 coordinate 730,080, forward strand.
ACAATCTTGGGTACCATTCCCTTTGTTTCGTATTAACACACCAGGGAAGGGAATGACACTCTGACTCAATTCCCATCTTGTTGGTTTAGATGATCTAAAAATATATTCAAATTTTCTTCTTCGTATGGCCATATTACAAAAGTATCATCCACATATCTTAATCAGAATTTAGGTTTTAAAGAAACTGAGCATAAAGCCGTTTCCTCGGAAACTTCCATACAGCTTCCATAAGCGCTACCACAGCAGATAGCGGAGATCCCATGATTGGCTGGTTGGTTTCATTATATTTACTCTGACTGTGACCACAAACCAAACCACTAAGAATAATGTACGGTTACATTAAACCGTGGCGGCCTTAGTGACTTCACGTCCTTTGTTACAGGGCACGTGTTGGAGTTTCCATCGACGTTCTCCAAATACCGAAACATGCATCCACACTTCACAGTACTTTTATAAAAATTATCGAAAAATAAAATATATGGACGTTAAACATTCTCTTGTCAATTAATTTAATAAGGACCGGATCAAGGTTTTAGGGTCTAATATGTCAGAAATTATAAACACTAAATCGTCAGTAGACCATTTGTATATAAGGATTCAACATCAAAATTGTACGGTACAATGTATTTCAGAAAGTCCATTAAATCGAGGAATCTTCGAAACGCTTAGCTTCAATTTATTCTTCTTTAGGTCAGACAAATTCAATGCACTGAGTTCCCTTTCAGTTTTCTTAGTTGGCTCTAGTTACTTCTTTGTCGTTGATGGTTGCATCAAATAGCTATTTTCTATAAGGTTGACAAGTTGGATTTTTAGTGGTTTGGACTTGCGAAATATCTTCACGGTTTCAAACCTTACTGAATCAGCCTGTTTTGGAATGCTGCCATCAACACTTGCTATTATATTATCGGTTAGAATGATTTTTAAAGCAATTGCGAAGTTACGTCCTTTAGAGAGAATCGATTTTTCTACTTTTCTGACGGAAAAAGGAGAATAAAGAAATAATTTCTTAATTGATTTCAGCCGTGAAAGCTTTCATACTATGTTAAACCTTTATTTCGCTTATCATAGAATCACAATTTATTAATTTTTATTGTAAGTTGATCTCATATATTTATTTATAATTCAGGCTCGACGGTTAAATCTAACTTTGAGTTTTTACTTTAATAATTTCTTTTACCTAGAAATTATTTCTTGCCTTTAATATTAAAACCTTTCTCCCTTTTAAAATTAATCTGGTTGATGTGGGCTACATCGGATTTAATATATAAATCAAACTTTCTTGACAAATACGTTCTTACTGCAAACTGTCACCTATAATTACCATAAAATAAAGCAACAAGCAAGTGCTAAAAATGTAAAAGCCGTTCGTCGCCGAGTATACATACAATTTTCTGACTATTTTGACTCGTTTTTCTTTAATGTTTGCCACTAAAAAGAACTTACTTCTCGGATTTGAATTGTCTTGTTAATTTTTTTCTAACTTTTTTTCTAGCGTAATCATTACCAAGTGCAAGCTACAGGTAATGTTAAGACTACCTGATCAAATACTTCTTTGCAGTGATGTTTGAAACCCTCACCATTAGTCACGGAGCTTAAGGGAGACAGTGCTCTCCTTTATATATAACTTTAACCTCGGACCACTGTATTGTTTAGTGTATAGACCAGCATGCTAGGCAATACCCGATCTAGATATCTCTCCTCTCTGCGTATGTGTTTTGGTGTACAGAACTTCTTGCAAAAAGAGGTCTTTTGGATTTACCTATAATCACACTTACAAAGGATTTGATAAATTATTTTGATTACTAATTTATTTGGTGTGGTTTTATTGTAAAAGCACCTAGGAGTGTTCCCAGATTTAAAAGCTAATTCTTGTTTTGCCAAACGTCCTTGAGTTTTTTGAAATTCCTCTCATATATGGATCTGTTATATGAGAGCTATTCAACTGGGCTAACATCGTCTTTCTCTTGATCTCTGGAAATTGTGTTAAAAACCGACTTTTTGTAAGCATTCTGCATGAAATAATTTTTATTATTGCTGATGTGTGCATAATGGTTATACTTTTGGTTAAGTTATTGTGCGGTATGAGTAGGTATTATGTAAAAGTGGGTCATAGTATAATTATCAATTCATTTAACAGGAACATCAAGAAAGGGTTACAATGAATCTAGTGAACCTCAAAGTTTCCCGTATATTATTTACATGACCAAGGAACCATATCGCAGTCGAAGCCTGGCATTTATATTTGCTGTTGCAATTCCATATTTTTCGAACAATTCCATAAATATATTGACTACCACTGCAAAAAAGATCCAACTGGGAAGCTGCCTTGGACTTAGAATGTATCTTCTACTTGGAAATGAGCATTAAAAAACGAATTTTAACAGATCTATAACTCCTTCCAGAGGCAGAGTGGCAGCTTAATCATTTTGCCAAAGATCTTCAAACAGGACATTTGTATATAGACTTCTCACAACATAGCTTATACAAATGGTTTAATCCGAGTTCTGGAAATTGGGGTAAATTTAATAAAATTAAATTATCTCCATGCTTAACTGTATCTTTATAGTCTTTCCTAATTTATAGCTATTGGCAAATCCAAGAAGTTGCCCATACCCGCCCCCTAGAATCTGAAATTTAATTAAGGATCTAACGCCAAAAGTATATTCTTATAAAATTTCACTTTAAATACGCATTAATAAAATGCAGATCAGGGGCAATCTGTTACTATCAATAGAGTTGTCAACAACTCAATATTGCTTTTGTATTCCAAAAAACTGCATCTTTTTAAAAGAGGATAACTAAACAATTTAATAGAAAAAGGCAGCCTACAAAGATGCTAATAAATTTAACATAGACTTTTGCTTTAATTTTTCCATAAGCAATAACTAGTATTTTCATTTTGTAACAATAATAGCAGGCACCCAAAGGTTGGCACTTTATTAGCTGAAATTACTAAATAAAAGGTTACAGATGTTTAAGCTTTGTCTGTATTTTATTTGACTTATGAATATTATTGAGAGTAAACTAATAAAGCATATAAACTTATTATTGAAAGATAAACATCAAATTAATCAACCCAAACAAACAAGTATGTATATATTATGGGAAGATGTAATTAAAGATTGTCAATATTTATAATTATTTCCCAATGTTGCGTTAGCCATATTCATTCCTTCTTAGACCTTTGGCATTATCTAACCTTTTTAGTTAATACGATGTACCGTATAAGGAAAGTAATATCAGAACTTCTATAACGTGACACTGTATCACCCACTCTTTCATAATGTTATATAAAGTCATTATTCGTAGGACGCTGATCCCAAACTAAATTTTAAATTAGAGCTAAATCAGGTATACTTTTCCCATTTTGTGAAATTCTACATTGCCTCTAAAGTTTCAGTTAGATGAATATTTAGACCTAAATGTGGAATAATGCATAGATAAAAGTTTGTATGTAAAACCCGCATTTACCCTTGTTAGTAAAAACTGTTTTTAAAAAATTCATGAATTCATTTGAATTCTCATTAAACTGCGGTCTGTATTTATTTATGTATTTTTTATTATTTTGGTACGTTTAGTGCCTTCATTGTGGTCATAAATTGAAGAATTTAAACACAAGTGTAATATAGATAATCGACAATACTCACTAACTTTCTGTACTCATTCTGGATATGCGTTAAAATATTTACTTTATCGATAGACTTCATACATTAAAATGTAAAAAATCAAACTTGTTAGAAGACTTAGATGCAGAATCCTGTATCAAGGGCGTCACAAGGTACACGACTTTTAAAGAATTCATTAATTCGTTTGAATTCTCAATAAACTGTATTTTGTATTAGTTTGGTATGTTTAGTGCCTTTACTGTGTAATACAGATAATCAACAATACTCACTAACTCGCTGTACTCATTTTGGATATGCGTCAAACGTTAAAATATTTACTTTATCGATAGATTTTATAAACTAAAATGCAAAAAATCAAACTTGTTAGAAGGCTTAGATGTTGTGTCCTCTATCAAGGGCGTCTGGAGGTATAAGACTTTAAAAGTATCAATTTTGTTTTGAGTAAACTTCATACTGTTAATATGGATGTTTAAGATATGTTTCAATAACTTAAATGTTGGCGCTCTGTACGGGTTTTTAAAATATGGTTAATTTGCATTTTTATTATCGTTTATTTATTAATGCAGGCCTTGTAATCCTAATTCTTGTATACTTAATTAAAATCGTGTATATACGCGTAGTTAATTTTAAAGTTAAAGTCATGCCCTAATTTAGTCAGTGTTTATTTAGGTTCCCAGAAATATTTCTGTTCCTCAAGTCCAACACTATATTTATTATAAAATAAGTTTAGTAGTTACCCAGTAATATTTAGTAAAAATGTGTACAAAATGTTTGATGAAAATTACTTGGCGATATTTCTGGGGTGGGCTGGAGTTGGCGTCAAAGACTGAAAAGCTAATTATGATGTTTCATATTTATCAACTATATTGTAAAAAAATATTCCAAAAGATTTAGGCTATAGAGAAATGCTGTTTTATCCAATATATACCAAGTAAACCATTAAAATAAGAATTGAAAATATTGAGCGAATGGGAACTCATGCTAATGACGAACTAGCATCTAGTGAATATCAACCAGACAAAAATATACTCAAGAACTTGGTGCTTAATTCTCTTTCTCTCTTCTAAGTTTACGTGACGGGTTTTCAAAACTCATATTCGACTAAAAACACAATTGAATTTGCTGATTATATCAAAAATATTAATATTCCTAATGACGCAAACCTTATTTCACTAGATGTTAAAAATCTTTTCCCCAGTATACCACCTTTGGAATGTATTGACTTGGTGAGAAGGTTATTGAAACATAAAAATATCCCTAATTTAATTATAGACCCCCTCATTTTACTTCTATCAACTGTGCTAAATTAACACCTTTATAAGTTTAATGGGCAGCTTTTTCGACAAAAACACAGGTTTGGCTATGAGCTCCCTTCCTTAGCGAAATTTTTATGCAAAACTTAGAAAATAAAATTATGAAGAGCCCATTTTCGAATTCTCCACTAATTTATAAAAGTTACCCGGACGACGTATTTGTAATATGGAATAATAGTGAAAAGGAACTGGTCAATTTTTTAAATTTCGTCAATAGTTTACATAATAAAATTTATTTTACATTAGAAAAAGAAATACAAAATAAGTTACCTTTTTTAGATTTGTAACTTATTAGAAAAAAATAATAAAATACATTTTGAAATTTACAGAAAACAGTCAGCTATTGATAATATAATTCAATCTACTTCTAATTCACCCTACTCACATACACTCGCACCATTCAATTCTTTCTTATTTAAACTTCCCCTTTCGAAAAATTTCAACACAATAAAACAGATAGCAGCTATTAACGGTTTTTCTATATGTTCCATCAATAAGCTTTATTTTAAATTTGTCAACAAATATAACTTCTCTTATAATATAATACACCCTAAGTCTGACAAAAATAACAACCAATATAGATGTATGACGTCTCTTGGTAATATTTGCTTATAAATGGGAAAATTCTTTAGACATTTTAACATATCTATTGCATTTAAAACTGTAAACACTCTTAAAAAACAATTAGTTAAAATTAAGGATAAGACTGATAGTTTCTCAAAATCTGGAGTGTATTCGTTGAGTTGTAGTGGTTGTTCTGCTGTGTATGTTGGCCAGTCCGGGAAGAAGATATCTACCAGAGTACAAGAACATGTAAATCTCTTTAATAAATATAAATTTGAAAATAATGGAAAATAAATCTGTATTTGCGAACCACCTATTAGCTTCAGGACACACCTTTGCTGTACCTGAAAATATAAATATCTTATATGAGTGTTCCAAGGGAAAGAAATTAGATTTATTAGAAAAAATGGAAATAACTAAAGCCAAGAAAAAATCAGTTCTCACCTGTGTTAATGACGTATTTAATTTCGAACCATATCTCATATAACATAAATAATAATTAGCATTGTTTATTTAATTTTAACCTTATTTACGGACCAGTCATGTGACAATTGACACTGACATGTATTCTTCTTTTATAGTTTTATTAACACGCTTAACTACATGGGCTCGTTTTAAGTTTTGTGAGCATATGCAACCATCATTATTATTGTTGTACGTCTAAAATACAACGTGTGATTTGTTGTTTTGTATTTATTCTTATTTTGTACCTAGATTTGTTGTTTTAAATGTATTAAGGTAGCTATACTTAATATTATTTTTTAATTGTATAATTAGTATATTAGGTTTCTCCAATATTTTAGGTCCGATGATGATCGCAAGAGCGAAACACGTGTCACCTTAGGTTTTTTAAAATATTTGACTGAGACCAAGACTTTGTGTTTTATTTAATAGAATTATAAACAGGTCTCTTTGAGAAATATGGACGATTTTTTCCAATTTCAGTTTAACGCTAAAGTCGCCAAAAATAATAATTTCACAGGAAAAAAATTTTAAATTTTGGAAATCCTCTTTAGCAGAAAGAAAGTCGAAGAGCTCGCGGCAGGAATTATTTGAGGAAGGAATATAGATACAACAAATAAATTTAGTTCAAGTTCTGAGCGCTATCGGATCTGTTCGATTTAAGATTCGGAAGTCTTGTACAGGATAGATTGCTACGAACGTAAGCGCAAACGCCACCGTTCATGAGGAGTGAAGGAAGAAGTTCATAGCCAGTAAAGAAATAGGGATTGATTGCATTTTTACGGCTTATTTTGGTTTGGATCTGAGGTTTTTACTCAAGTTTTCTTAACTGCCAACAAAATGAAAATCCATTATATATTGAATATTAAAATAAAAAATATTTTTTAACATAAATCATAACAAAAAGTTGAAGTCTTAGTTGTATAATTTGGTACTGAAAGTTTCTCTAACAACGGACAATTTTTTTTCCTTAATTAGCTTAAATTTTCTTTTTACGAATGTTACAGGTTATATAAGTAAAATATAAATTCACTCACAAAAGCACACACACTACTATCTTGAAAAATGTTACTCTATTTCTGCAGCAGCTGAACACTTCTCCTTAGAATGGGAACCCCGAACACTTTTATATTACCCTAATTAGGTCTTTTAATGATACACAATAAAAAAAATTTTCTTCAAATTATTAATACTGGTTAAGTAAAATTCACTTATACTATGACTGTATGTTGTGTTTTCCGTTAGCTACTTTTCAAGACTTATTCCCACATTTAATCAATTCTATATTAGTCATTTTTACAGCATGTAGAAAATTACGCAGTCCTCTCATAATTAAATGATTCAGTTGCGGCTTGCAGACAAATTCCGCTTTCAAGATTTAGAAAAATATAATATGCCTTCTTACCTAACGAAAAAATACCGCCATATGTATAATTTTAAAGAATCATCACATATAAGATATACTTCCGATCTTTTTTAACTCGGTCGGTATAAAATTAATTAAAATTGCCATGACTGTTTCATTAATTTTAAGGTACTGTTATTATTACTATTATTGGTAGGCTATTCTAAAACATTAAAAATATGAACTATTAAAATATTTCTTTTTTTTTAATCTCTTTTCAATGGTGTTTATTTTAGATTCTTTCAGTTCGATCCTGACAATATTTTTTTTATTATTTTTGATGATGCCAGAGATATAATTCTCCGCCACTGATAGCACGTTTCTAAATGCGTCCTTTCTCGTATTTTATATCCACTTTCCCATTTCATCAGTTGTCAAGATACGGTCGTAACTCTGTCAGTAAAAAATATCTACGCCTTCGAGCATAAATCGACCTGAGACTTACACATATTTAAAAAATGCCACCTAGTTTTATTACGAGACGATAAATCAACATAGAAAATTAGATTACTGAATATATTACTATGTATAAAGAGTGTCTCTAAAAGATCTGTACAAAATCCTACAACGTACTCCTGAGGCCAGAATAGTATGATTTAAGATAGCTTACTTTAGTCCCAAAGGGACATGTTTAAGGAATACCGCCCATTAAAATTTAAAAAAATATGTGCTATTGTTTTGAATAAAGTAATATTGCTTTTAGCGAAGAAAATGAAAAATTTAGTAGTGTACAACTGCTTTATTGACACGTTTTTTGGATTGATAGGTAGTATGCAAGTATGTAAACATTTATCCATGCTAGATGAAGCTAGCGAAGATAATGAAATTAGGTACTTTTTTTTTTTTTTGATGATAAAACTGCACTATTTAATGGTTAAGTATCCAATACTGGTTGAGGTATGCGATTTTTATAACATCTAATTAAACGCCTAATATTTTCAGTGCAATAGTTGTCGTTTTAAAGCTTTAGTTAGCTTTTCTGTTTCCTTCGAAGTTGAATTTGCATCACATATTGACAAGGCTCTAAAGACTAATGGATTGATACTACAATGTTTTTGAGATGAATGAGGGTGAGAACAAAAATTTAAATATCTATGCATGCGTATCGGTTTCGAGTACTTAAATGGACTATCTAGTACGCCATTGTGTTGCTTTCGTACTAAAATATCTAAGAATTTTAATTTGACATGGTTCAAAAACCATGATTTCTTAATTGACTCCGGCCGTGAAATATTTCAGCCAAGTTATAGCAGATTACTGAAAACTACGTAAACTAGGCAGCATTGGTCCTAGACCTAGAAAGCTTAAGAACTTCAGGTTTAGGCTTTATATTATGTATGTATATTACAGCACCTAATGACAGAAAAACATAACTCGAATAAGTGGAAAAACAATATGGCTTAGAGGACATAATAATATGAGTTCTTCGGCGCTTTGGGGCACATTATTCTATGCTCAACGTTAAAAATAATATCGGCATTAGCAAATTTCACAAGCGAATTGCTCTGCTGAAGAGAAGAAAGGGGGCATATAAATCAAAATAAGCCAAGATCTTGACTGGTGACCAGGTTGATAAATTTTCAATGGATGCTCCAGACAACCAGTTTTTAATGATGAAGGTAGCCCTTATTTTTGGTGCAGCAGGTACCTGTAGAAGTAAGGAGTTAGTAGAGTTGACGGTGGAAGATGTACCTAATTTGGATTACTCAATTATGATTAATATTAAAAATACCAAAAACTAAACTGATAGAAATTTCAATGTTAAAAATTAAGGTAGCAATATTGTCAACTTTACTGAAATCTTCCGCAAGTATATGGCCTTAAGAAAAGCTGAGACTCCTGATTTGCTATTTTTCGTTCGTTAACAAAACAATCAATGTACTACGCAGCCAGTTGGTAAAAATACGTTTGGAAACTACCCCAGAAAGTAGCAACATTCGTAAATCTACCAAATCCGTCATTATATACTGGACTTTGTTTTCGACGAATCTCTGCCTCTTTATTAGCTGACTCTGATGCATCTGTGAATGTTTTAAAAAGGCATGGAGGGTAAAAATGGGCAGGTACGTCGTCGAAAACTCCATAAATAATAAAAAAACTATAACCGAAAAAATGTTTGTACATGGTGATGTGACTATATTCCAAATTGGAGCTTTAAGAAACCCTTCCAGATAAGTTTTTAACGGAATATCTAGAACCGCATGTACTTCCACAAGTAGCATTATTGGACATCCTGTCGATGAAACAAGACAATTAGTTAATATTGTAAATTGTAGTAATGTAACTATTCATCTAAATATAAATAAATAAATTTATTAAATTCAACTCTTTTATAATTATGTGTTGTTAAAATACACTTTAGTCCCTTGGGACTAAATGAACCTCCCTAATCGCTATTAGGCGGGATCAAAGGATATACTTTAGTCCCAAAAAATCAATCTGAGATTACGACACCCTTTATATACTTTAAGTCATCAATTTCATTCATGGAAAGACAAATGTCGCACCGACGAGCTCACTGATTAGAGCTTAGGTGCATAGATCAAGGAAGAAAAATGGTTAATAGAAACTGGCTAGCCGTAAACAAAGTTTCCCCATGTATAGTTATCTCAGACAGTATCGCAATTGAAACTGCCTATTATAAACATAAGTCCTACTACCTACTTAACTAAGAAATGTAAGCTCGATCATTAATAAAATTGATAATATTTTGAATTCTGTAAAGGAGGTAGGTACGTTAGGTTAGGTTGGTAAAGTTACAGCACCTAGGCAATCATTAAGCGTAAAAACATAAAATAAAGGTGTTTTCATTAAATTTTAAAAAAGGATAAGAAGTTTATTTATTATGTTCTCGCGTCAAAGTCCTCAAAAATAAAAATTATGCTAAAGACACTATCTCGGAATATAATAGTCTGAATTGGTTTTTTATTATTTTTTGACAACAGTTTACTGTATAAAAAAATAGAAAATTGTGTAACAAGGCTCTTTTCACACGAGTATGCTGGATGACAAATCATACGAGCGTGAAAAGGGCTATTTTCAAAGGTGTTGCACACTGTAATTTTTCGTAATAAATAAGTTATTTAACTTAATAACTTAATAAATCGTACGAGACCCAAAATAATTTCAAATTTCTATTAAAAACTTTCTTTTAACTTTTTTGTTAGCCCGCCGTAAAATTAATCAAAACCTCTAAGTACTTGTACAATTACAGAGAGCATACCAAGCACATTTGTGGCAGAAAATATTTTAACATTTTGTATTTGTAATTACAAATGATCATCTGCTAATTCTATAAAGAACGATTTAGATGTTTAGATTTAACATTTTTTTAAAAGTCAGTACTTTAAGTTTATTTTTGCTTAACACTGCATTTAGTTTTAGAATATCAGAAAATGAATCTCAATGTGACTGTATCAATGCCTACGGCAACCTTTTACAAAAAATGTATAGATTGGCAGCCGTTATAGAAGATATCAAGGCGTCTAGTAAATAGGCATCAAAATACCACCTGATGCAGATAGTCGGACACACGAAGAAGATAGAGACCAGTGACGGAACCTGGTTTTTAGCTTGGGACGGGGCTGGACCGACGAAGCTTAAGGCTGCCTCGAACCGAATGTTTGGTGGTGTTGGGGAGGAAGGCTGCAGCCCCATAATCCCCCATGATTACGCCACTGATATAGACGATGATTTGGTAAATGGTGTAGTCAGCCTGGCCTAGGGTAAATTTGAAATACACTACTTAAATGAAGATGACAATAATAGGAGTAGTGATGAAGAAAGGGAATTGCCATTATCTACGTTGTGTAAAAATATAATAAAAGACCCTATAGGTGCTAACAAGAAAAAAGAGAGTGGGTAATTATGAAAAAGAAACAAAGCCAGTTCAATTAAAACAGAGTCAGGAAATACTCGACATACCTTTACCATCCACAGCAGGGGGTGCCGATCGAGTTGGGATAGTCAAAGCGGAGTTAGAACATTGCAAGAACTCTTTGAAAACTTGATCGACGATGAGATTATAGACCACATTGTTTATGAGACAAACCTCTATACATCTCAAAAGAAGAGTCATTCTTTTTTTGCAGTCATATTATTTACATATATCATAAACTTCCTCGACAACGCCTCTAACATTTATTACCAGTTTTATGTCTAGGAATCGGTCCTAAGAAATAAAAAAGTACCTTTATCTGACCAACAAAAATCAGCCGATACCGTCCCTAGTATTTCCATGCATAAACAAGGTAATCGCAAAAATTACAAAAAAAGTATTTATGTTATGTTACGTTATAACAGTTATCAAATTTTATGTCAACATTTTGTATAGATATAGTTCCTCTACACGGAACCTCCCTCGTTCTGAATCTTTCCTTTTGTTAAAAATAGCGAAGCGTAACCCAGTTTAGTTTCACACATAGTCACATATACATATCTACAACCGTTTGAAGAAGTCACAACCGCTAAAATCTCTAAGTTTTCTTCTAATATACGGCAAATAAATTAAGAAAAAGTGCATAGGTGTTGCAGATGGCTACCCTTAATACGTAAAGTACGTGCCATTATATTTACTACTTTGGGCAAATTTACATTTTGAATTAAATCTGCACATGCCGATTTTCAATAAGGCTCATATTCCCTTGCACACAAATATCATAAAAACTGTGATATATTTCTGCTGAAATAGTAGCCGTTCCACATCGATTAAGACGCAGCCTATAATATAACTTAATATGCCTATGACTACTGATGAACTATATGCCAAATTAGCATCAGCAAATGAGATTCAAACTGAGAAGTTAACTAATAAAATTGATTCCGTAATCAATTGAATTGATCTTCGATTTACCGAATATAATACTCAACTAACAAAGCTTAGCGCAAGAGCATTGCAGCATGAGCGTAAATTACGCAAAAACCACATAATTGTTTTTGGATTACCTCAATCTACAAATTTGTTGAATGACACTATAGATAAATTAAATACTCTTCTTGGTGTAAGTTTTTCGGCCTCTGATATTAATAACATTACCCAGCTAAATTCTAAGTCAGGAACTCTACCAGTGCTTATTGAATTTATTTCGTTTTTAAAGAGAGCATCCATATTCCAACATGTTTCAAAGCTTAAAGGAACTAGCATTTCAATTGCCAACGACCTTTGCCCTGAGGATAGGGAAAGCCACCGTATACTTGTGAAATACTTAAAGGAGGCCAGAACCCGGAATGTAAACGCTAAAATAAGAGGTAATAAACTAATAATTGGCGACAAAGAGTTTTCTGCTGAAGATCTTGAAAATAATACTGAGAGTGACGGTGATTTATCCGAACCCGAAGGAGAAGAAAATCTGGAAGAAGGTAATCTGGAACCCGATAATCCTCCTGCATCGAAGAATAGTCCAGAACAACCTGCTAAGAAGAGAAAGCGCGTAAAGATTCAGCCCAACAAGGCTGATATAAAATCTGCATTCGACAAAATTCGCACGCGTAATGCTGCCAAAAAACAGTAATTAATTTAGTTTTTAAGCATTAAAGTAATTCCTTTAGTTACTAAGCATTAAAATAATTGAATTTATCGTTTTACTTGGATATATCTATCTTTCATCAAATATTATTAATATCATTTTAGTGCTAGTTGTATTATTATATTTAATTTTTTTGTTTTTTTTTCCTTGTATGTTCGATGTAAATTGTAACGATGTCGCTTAGCTGCTGCCACATAAATGTGCGTTCACTAGTAGCAAATTTTGAAGGTTTTAAAAAAGCAGTTTTTAATAAATACGATATTATATCTGTCTCTGAAAGATGGCTTGATGCCGGTATTTTGGATAACCTTATTAATTTAAATGGATATAAACTTTATCGTCGTGATAGAACTAGTGGTCTGAGAGGTGGTGGGGTCGCTGTGTACGTTCGTACTTCGTGCAAATCTTCTTCACTAAATATCACTGAGGTACGAGGCAGCAGTTGTAGATTTCGGTTAAAAATTTTACACGACAATTCGGCATAGGTACTTTGTACCGTCCTCCCTCCTGCTCCGTAGTCGAATTTCTCGGTGAACTCGAAAACGTTCTTGTGTTTTAGATCCGCAATGCAATTCTATTGTAATGCTTGGTGATCTTAATATTGATTTACTTGACTATGATAATAATAATTCCAAAAAATTACTTAATATATTTGATTCCTTTAATTTATGTCAAATTATAAATGAGCCCACACGGTATGGTCAGTATAGTGCTAAATTACTGGATATTATTGCTCTTTCCAATAACATTAACAAGATTAACTCTAAAGTTCTAAACATATTTGACATTGCAAACCACTGCCTCGTGTCATGCCAAATATTTAAGTGTAAGGAAAAAATAACACCCTTTTTGCATAAATACCGTGACTTCAAAAATTTAAATGTAAATAATTTTAATGCTGATCTTGCTCTAATGGATTTTTCACGCGTTTACAGGGCGTTAGACATTGAGACTAAAACAAATATTTTTAACTTAACTATCCTTAGCCTCTTCGATTTCATGCTCCCTTTAAAATTGTTAAAATTTCAAAAAGCCCTGCCCCTTGGCTAGCCGAAGCTGTAAAATCACTTATTACTGAAAGGGATAAAGCATAAAAAAAATTTAAGCGTACTAAGAAGGAGGTGGATTGGAATTTTTATAAAACTCTCCTTAATGAAGTAAACTACGCTATTAAACGTGAAAAGAAAGCTTATTTTCAATATAAATATCGTAATGCGGACAAAAATACACTGTGGAAGGAATTGAAAAAATTAAATCTGAATCTTACTGATCCTTCCTTACTTAATAAGTTCTTTTTAAGCATACCTGCTCAAAATACTGTGGACCAGACCACTATCGACTTTTTTAATACAAATAAATTTAACGAAGGACTAAATTTTAAGTTTAGCCGTACTAATGAGAATGATATCTATAAAACACTACTTTCAGTTAAATCAAAATCCACTGGCCCAGATGGTATTAGCGTGAATATGCTTTTGTTATGTTGTCCTATAATACTACCCGTAATAAAACATCTTTTTGACTTTATTATTGCTAACACCTACCCTTCAACCTGGAAAATAACTCACGTCATACCGATTCCTAAGAATAATTCCCCAGAAGAGCCCAAAGACTTTAGACCAATTAGCATTTTATGTGTTCTATCAAAAATATTTGAAGAAATTGTCGAAAGTCAGATTAGGGAATTTGTTGATAATTACAATATTTTACCACAAAATCAGTCAGGGTTCCGGAAAAATCATAGCTGTATGACTGCCCTAGCTCAAGAAACCGACGATATTCTAACAGCTACCGATGGTAACAAATTGACGATTCTGGTTTAATTGACTACTCCAAGGCCTTTGACTGCATCAGTCACACCCTTCTTATCGCACTCTTAGGTTATCTGGGCTTCTCAAAAAATTCAACAGACTTTCTTTCGTCTTACCTGGTAGGAAGATTGCAGGCAGTGAAACTGCGTCAGGTGATGTCGGATTTTGCTGTTGTAAAGAGTGGAGTGCCACAGGGCTCCGTTCTGAGACCTCTTCTATTCACTATTTATACGTCTCAGTTCTCCAATATCCTCCAGCACTGTTCATCGCATTTCTACGCCGACGACTCCCAAATATACTTATCTTTTATTCCAGCAGAAGTTGACACTGCGTGTATAAAAATTAATAACGACTTAAAACGTCTTCTGGACATCTCAAATAAATACGGTTTAAATATCAACGCAAGTAAGTCCAAAGTAATGTTGTTTGGTAGAAAATCGGCACGCAATGCATCAATTGATCACATCAATATTAATATGGATTCGGACAGATTAATCCTAACAGATGAGGCAAAAAACTTAGAGCTTCTTGTAGATTATAAGCTTAGGTTTGACAAGCATGTCAGAGCCCTTATAAAGAAAGCTTTTAGTACCCTTAAAGTTATTTACACAAACAAACATTATTTTAACAAAAGTACGCGTCGTTTATTATGCGAGGCGCTTGTCCTGTCACATCTCAACTATGGTGATATAATTATGGTCCCAACTTACTACGTGTCGATGTGAATCGGTTACAGCTGATTCAGAATGCTTGCATAAGACTTACATGGGGCATAAGACGACGAGGTCATGTATCTCAGGCACTTAAAGAATTGAATTGGCTTAATATGGAGAACCGACGCAAACTACACTCACTAATATTTTATCATAAAATAATCTCGTTAAAAAAACCATCTTATCTCTTTAAAAAACTAAAATTTCGATCATCCGTGTACTCGGGTAATGTAAGATACAAACATCTCCTCACTATACCTCAGCATAAAACCACTACATTTCGTGGATCATTTTCATTCGACGCTCCAAAAAAATGTAATAATTTACCAGATCATTTAAAGATTCTATCTATTCCAGCCTTTAAAAGGCAAGTTAAAAAACTGCTTTTAAATACTTAACTTTTAAATTCTAAATGTTTTACTCCTTCTGTATGTTTATATATAAAATATAGGAAAATTAATTCTGAATATGTAATAATGAATATTTTTATTGTTGATTATTGCTACTAGAAACTCTAAGCTGTCTCACTTATATTGTATTGTTTTTTTCTTTACTGAATTTTACTTAGTTTAAAGGTTGAGTTGAAAAGCGCTAGTCACCGCCACGCCGCGCCGGTGAATGCGAACTCTGCCCTTTGTCAGATTTTTTTTTCCATCTTGGGTTAGAATTAAGTTGATAGTTTTTGTATACTTCTGGCAATAAAAGCACACATTATTAATATTATTATTATTTATTAATAATATATATTGCTTTTTTAAACTTTTTTTCGGCGCTATTTTGTTCCACCATATTGGATTCGTACTAATATTTTTTTTAGTTTCTACTTATGCCACATTTGATTTTTAGACATAATTTAAAACACATTAAATAAATAGTTTTTTACACTGATCTTCTAACAATTTTATTAGACCGCCATTTTGTTCCGCCATGTGAACAACGTTCTCACAATTTATTTCTATATTACATCTAATTTTTGTGAAAGCTTTTAAATATTTTATTTCGCCGCGCCGTCATCTTGTTCTTCAATCTTGAATTCATACCACAATTTTATCAGTTTATTTCTATATTCCATGTAATTTTTGCACAAAATTTGAAATCAATCTAATACGTAGTTTTTCAGGCTGATTTTTTAAATATTTTGTTAGGCCGCCATTTTGTTTGACTACCTTCGACTTACACCAAAATGTTATCTAGTTATTTCTCTGTAACTCTCGATTTTTGAGCAAAATTTGATGTATATTGAATAATTACCTTTTTAGCAATATTTGTTTTAAACATTTTACTAGACCGCCATTTTGTTCCACCATACTTGATTTTTACCAAAAAGTTACTAGATCATCCCCATATGACCCTTAATTTCTGACCAAAAGACAAACCGAAAGACAAATCGCCAGATCGACGGAATTGAGAAATATGTTTTCATGGCATCTAAGGATCCTAAAACGTGAAGACCTGTAAAGGTCTTAGAGGGTAATTTCTTCATAATTACAATACTTCCTTCTTATAAGGAAGTACAAAATTGGAAAAATCTTTACGGAGCCATTTGCCAAAATTGCAGCTTAAACGTAACTATTAATTTTGAATCTTATTCAGGATCTTTGAAGAATAAAGACGATACTCTCTTATCATTTTTTCGCATTCACAACAAACAGAAGTGTCACTTAGCTTCATATTGTGATCAATGTGTTTTTCTAACTGAAAACGTCTAGTCATAATTTCTGAGATAAATTACAGAGTTCTCCTTGCAGATATATATTAGTCTATCTTTAGCAAATTCGCAGCCATTCTTATTAATTTTTCTTTAATAATTTCCATCATTGAAACAATAAGCAATAGGTTCGGGGACTAAACCCCAAAATATGAAATCTGGCCATCATCCTGGTCAATTTGCCATTTTCTTTGTTAATATCAGTTCGAAGTTTTATAAGTGTCACGTCGTACATTCTCAGTTGCATTGCAACCACTACATATATCTACGTAATTTCCAGCACCTTAATTATTTTCGAGTGGCCTAACTTTTGTTCCATCATATTGGATTCGTACCAATATTTTTTGTTAGTTTCTACTTATGCCACATTTGATTTTTAGACATAATTTAAAACACATTAAATAAATAGTTTTTTACACTGATTTTCTAACAATTTTATTAGACCGCCATTTTGTTTCGCCAAGTGAAAAACGTTCTCACAATTTATTTCTATATTACATCTAATTTTTGTGAAAGCTTTTAAATATTTTATTTCGCCGCGCCGTCATCTTGTTCTTCAATCTTGAATTCATACCAAAATTTTATCAGTTTATTTCTATATCCCATGTAATTTTTGCACAAAATTTAAAATCAATCTAATACGTAGTTTTTCAGGCTGATATTTTAAATATTTTGTTAGGCCGCCATTTTGTTTGACTACCTTCGACTTACACCAAAATGTTATCTAGTTATTTCTCTGTAACTCTTGATTTTTGTGCAAAATTTGAGGTATATTGAATAATTACCTTTTTAGCAATATTTGTTTTAAACATTTTACTAGACCGCCATTTTGTTCCACCATACTTGATTTTTACCAAAAAGTTACTAGATCATCCCCATATGACCCTTAATTTCTGACCAAAAGACAAACCGAAAGACAAACCGCCAGACCGACGGAATTGAGAAATATGTTTTCTTGGCATCTAAGGATCCTAAAACGTGAAGATCTGTAAAGGCCTTAGAGGGTAATTTCTTCATAATTACAATACTTCCCTCTTATGAGGAAGTAAAAAATTGGAAAAATCTTTACGGAGCCATTTGCCAAAATTGCAGCTTAAACGTAACTGTTAATTTTGAATCTTATTCAGGATCTTTGAAGAATAAAGACGATACTCTCTTATCATTTTTTCGCATTCACAACAAACAGAAGTGTCATAGCTTCATATTGTGATATGTATAACTGAAAATATATATGAGATATAGTTCTCCTTGCAGATATATATATATATATATATATATATATATATATATATATATATATTAGTCTATCTTTAGCAAATTCGCAGCCATTCTTATTAATTTTTCTTTAATAATTTCCACCATTGAAACAATAAGCAATAGGTTCGGGGACTAAACCCCAAAATATGAAATCTGGCCATCATCCTGGTCAATTTGCCATTTTCTTTGTTAATATCAGTTCGAAGTTTTATAAGTGTCATGTCGTACATACTCAGTTGCATTGCAACCACTACATATATCTACGTAATTTCCAGCACCTTAATTATTTTCGAGTGGCCTAACTTAAAATCCCAAAACGATGCCTAAGTAATCGCCGATGTTCAGAAATAATTAAAAACTACAACATTTTTAATTATTTTTATAACCACAGGTATAAATGTAGTTTACCGTTTTAAGAATATTAAAACGAACACTATTATAGGTGATTAGATGACTTTATTAAACACAGGCTAAAAATAGCATTTCACTAAGGGAGTCATTTGCATTTGCTCGCTTGGAAAGGTAGCATACAAGCTTCATCCATCAATGTCAGAATTGATTTCCTTTACGTTATGTGGTGAATATCCGTACTGCATAATAAAATTACATAAAAAATTGCGCTAGTTATTAACGGCATAAAGCGTTCTTCATTTATCAAAGAACAGAAAACAGGCACATGGTGGCCCAAAAAAATAATTGTATTTTTAATACTGTTTGCGTTACTTATATTAAAAGATAAACTGTTTTAAGAACAGATTTAGTTTAATGTATATGTAATATGTAATAAACTCAAATGTTTTTGAGTCAGAGATGAAAAACACATGTTATTTTAAAATACAGTAAATATAAAATGTTGTTATGCTATTTCGGAATTTAAGGGTGTCGTTGGTCGTATTTTTGAGAACTATTGCTAAGTCTACGCTAATGGCATATTTTATTAGTTTTTATTTTTTTGGTTGATTTCAACAAGTATAACTTGTATACATTTATATTTGTATATTATTTGTAATCAATTATTTATTTTATTAATTATTTTAAGCTAAAAATTACTATATTATTTGGAATAAAGCCAAATTTATCTCTTTAAGGTAAATTTTATGCTAAAATGGTGCTTAACAGAAATATCGTTTTAGGAGAATTTAGCGTGAATGAACTCAAAAATTTAAAACACTGTATTTACATTTTGCTTTGGGGTAACTTTCCTAAGTTTTCCTTGAATAAATATACAATAAGTGTTCTGTAATTTTTCATTGATTTACTATATACTTACTTACAATATATTGGATATATACCGAAAATAGGGACAGTCCCGTGCCGTTAATGGAGCCAAGATATACCGGAATTAGCGACAGTAGGCTTTTTTGTCACTAATTTCGAATAATATTAATACGAATATAATGATCAAAAATAAAAATAAACTAAAATGATAAAATTGATTACAATTAACAATTACATCTGTAAACATAGCAAAACATATTACCTCAAAAGAGCACATAAAAAACATACCAAAAGTTAACACTAAATAGATATCACTTAACCTGCTGAAAATAGGGACTATTTCGCCTTGTAATTATATAAATAAACGGTGAAGAAAAAATACGTATGTTTAGATTTAATTTTATTGCATATATTATTTCGATAGTCGTAAAATAAAAAATCGTTACATTTCCTTCACTCGGAACTTCTCTCGTTACGAATATTTCCATTTATTATGAAAAGTGAAGTATCGCTCTATTTAGTTCCGCACACACAAATTAAACAATCCTTCCTTTTTTCTAGAAAGTCGAAGATAGCACAATTTATATATGTAACTACTAAATGACTATATGCAAAACTAAATAGGATCATAATTTACTATTCCAAATAAAAGGAAGGGTTAAAACAGGAGAAGTTCCAGATAAAGGAAATATGCTGATTTTGTTATATAGCTTTTCTTACATTTTGATAGGCCGCCATTTTCTTTCAACATATTGGATTCAACGCAACATTTTACCCGTTTCCACGTATGTCGCGCTTCATTTTTGGACAAAACTTAAAATCAATAATCGACTTTATTTAATTATTGAAATAGTTTTAAAAATGATTTTTTCAGAATTTGATTAGTTCACCATTTTATTGCGCCATGGTGAATTTGTACGAAAAATGACCATTACATCTATTTTAATGCAAAATTTAAAGTCATTGGAATGAACCACAATTTCGTTTGGATTTTGTTTCAAACTCCTGAATTTATACCAAAATATTACCAGTTCATCTCTGTATCATACGTCGTTCTTGTGTAAAATTTTAATTCAATCGAATAAGCAGTTTTTCAAAATGATTTTTTAAAATGTTTATTAGGCCACCATTTTGTTTCATCATCTTGGAATCGTAGCGAAATATTACCAGTTCATTCCCATGTCAGATTTGATTTTAAGTATTTTTTTAGTAATATTTTTTAACATATTACTAGACCTCCATTTTGTTTCGCTACCATCTCAGTTTTCAATAGAAATATGTTATTACTACCAAAAACAGTTACTCTGTGCTTAACATCCTGAAGTTAGAGTCCAGTTTTGCAAAAATATCAAGAAAACCGATAGATTCATCTTCCGAAATGAAAAAATCAAAGTTGCAATTGGAAAATAGTAAGTATGTCTTATGCAGTTTTAAACATCTGGAAAACAACTAAATTATTCATCAAAGAAATATCTATAAAGAGAGCAAAACACCTAAAAAGTTAGCATTACTAGTTTAGTAATTTACTCTTCTACTATTTTGGTATTCTAATACAATTTTTTTGCAAATTTTATAAACGATCTGGGTATAGTAAGTCTATCTAAAGGATTTAATTATCTAAGGTAATAAGCATAATCAAAGTACTGTAAACTAAAGTACACTTTCTGACATCACGTGATTCACAAATTAAGAACATCGAGATTTTTAAAAACATTGACCTAAAATATGAAAATTAGTTGTATTTTTCAAACACCATGAGAGGTTAAACTTAAATTAAAAAAGTTCACCCATTTACATAGCTGATAAAAACCACAAAAATTTACCCGATACCTCCTATTATCTATTTTACGAATGGTCGTGTTGCTCAATCTTGCCCATGAAAAGTCCTAAAAAGTATTAGTCTATATTGCCTAATTCGAGTTAAAATATCGTGGGAGCCACCGATAAAATAAAAAACGAATGATACTAACGTCCGGGCTATCGATATGAGTCGCAAGATGACCTGTAGAAAGATGGATTTTCGTTTCCTCTATAACCAATAAAGCGGTGTTACAGTCAAATACTTTTCTTAAGTTGCTGTGGTAAAACAAACAATGTTAACGAAACGATTGAAAATTTATGTTTTAGTATTTTAGGTATTTAGTACTTATTACCATCATTAAAGAAGATTTTAATATAAAGAGTAAGGTTCAAATTTGGTATTTCAACTTCACTGTCTTTACGGAATTCAGTAATTTTGCAAATCTAAAGATTTTAACAGATTTGCTTGCACTTTAAATCCAAAAACATCATTAGTAGTTGGTTTATGTTTATAGGGCTTCCACCAAAAGAGTATAGTAATTTGAATGTTCGATCAAAGAGGCAAAGAGAGATCACTGAATATTGTTCAATTGAAAAACTATTGTTTGCCGGACGGATTAGCCTTTCTGAGAGTGAAAATGGAGATGCTGGAAGCTTTATGAAAGATATAAGCTAATCTTCTGCTGCCCGGGTAACAGAAATGAAAAAAAAATCTTTACCGAACCAATCGGTAAAATAGTAATCGCTTTTTTGTTTACGGTAAGGTTTTAATGCAACAAAACTGTAAAGCAAAAATAACAGATATTTATGATTTCTATGTAAAACTTATAGATGCTAAAAAATGTGTTATTCGCCCGCTGAGAGTATTAGCCTAACAAAGACATCTGAAAAGGTTAAACTACAAGCGATGGTTGATGACACTGCTCATAGATTATGTGTTGTGCAGGAAAATGGGTAATAAATAAATTTGAGCATATCACTCAAGGAATACAACTATTTTATAAGTATGGCTGTGATGGTAGTGGAAACAATTCTAATATATAAAATAATAAACAAAAATTCGATAATAACGAATCTCAAAACGGTTTTTATATGTATTTCAATTGTTGTGACCCCCTTCATCTCCAAACCACAGATGAACTAATATTATATTATTATATTTTGCCATTCACTTCAAATTAATAATAATAAATAATAATAATAATAATAATACATTTGTTGTTCGACTGTTAATTATATTACAATAACTTAAAGTACAATAATCAGTGTTGGATTATAACAGTTGAACAAAAGGCTTTAAAAGAGCAGCCACTCAGACAAATCCAGGTACTGATGAGCCCTAATTAAAGTCACTAAAAAAATGTAATTCTAACTTAAGTTTAGTTCTTAAGACATATACATAAGATATTTTTTAACGTAAATATTTTTTTCTCATTTAATTTAATTAACAACTAGCAAATAAAGATAAAGAAAAAAGGTTAGGAAAGGCTGGAGGAGACAAAAATAGAATCAAAAAGAAGAAAGAAGATAAAAAAGAGAAAGATACCACAATAAGAATAAAGTTAATAAGTATGTTACAAAATCCTTTTAGAACTTGAATTGGTAATATTGATTTTGCTTATTGATTTTCAAATATTTTTGTTAGTTATGTTTTGCAGACAGGAAGAGCTGGTGTTCATCAGAAAAGGCATTGCATTTACTGTTTTAGAAATGTTGTATGAAAAAGACTTTTTACGGTGTCGCGGAACAAAGTTTTCTATACAATTATATCAGTTTTTTATATTTAAGTATTTTAAAGAACAACATTGTGGTGTAAAAGACTCGTCTGTTATGCATACTTAGCCACCCAGCATATTTTAATTTATGGGATATGTAGTTTCTTCTAGCGATTATGTCGGCACCGGCCAAGCAGGTTCTATAGACGCTATCACAATAGTTGAACTGAGATAAAATAAGTTCATCACACAACAGCTTCTTTGTATCCTGCAAGAGATAATGTCGATGCGAGTAGATCCTTTTTAAAATTGAATAGGCCAATCTTAACTTATTAGTTACGTGAAGCCTAAAGCATACATTAGAATCAGTTTTTTAACCTAAATTCTTAACATCGTCTACTATTGGTATCGATGTGTTATTTATACATAGATACAGCCGAAGACATCAAATTAAGATCGTTATAGACAAGCTGGCTTCCTGTGTTACACCTAGAGGAACTGAACGAATAGTAAATTTGTATGTCGTCCGCTTATAAATGGTATTTGCAAGATTTTAATTGATTGTTAAGTTGGGACCTGTAGGGAGTAAAAAGTAGCAGACCCAAAATGCGCGCTTGGGGTACTCCTTTGTCTTTTTAGAATACTTACCATTTAACACTATCTGCTGTGTTGTTTTTGATAAATAAGACAATAAAAAAATTCAAGCGTTATTGCTAAAGCCAAGATAGCGAGTTATAGAGTGAAATACTTTTTGGTTAGACATGCCAAAGGCATCAAGTTATGATTATCAGCGGCATGAATGATGTCATCGGTAATATCGGCCATAGCCCTTGCACAGCTATACATAGGTTGAAATCCCGATTGTTTGACTGGAAGAATATGATTTTTTGCAGTAAATGATCTTATCTGTTGGTCTATAATTTTCTCTAGAATTTTAGAAAATGCCGGTAGCACACTTATGCTTCGTAATTGACCACATTCGGTAAGCTGGCTAATCTTAGTGAAAGGTATTATATAAGCGTGTTTCCAGACCGAAGGAAAATAAGGTTTATTTATGCATGCATTTGTAAAGTGCGTGAAAAATGACTATGATAGATGGAAAGACGTTCGGTGTTATAATCAAAACATCAAATCAATATGTGTAGCAACACCTAAACAAATGTATGAATATTTGCTTCAAAATGGTTCTTCTTCTAAAAATGGCGGATCTCTGTGCTAAGGACAAAATTTTTGAAAATACGAGGAAATCAATAATGGACACATTAAAAAAAATAGATTTGCTAGTCAATGTCCCAAAACTTTAATACGGAAATAAGCCTGTATAAAAGATACCTTATGCCATTCAGGTTACATAAGCTTGATACATGGTTCAACCATTATATCATGCTCCTTTTCAATCGGCCTGTATTCAGATGAGGCGTTTGAATCACGAAATAAGGATAATCGTAGGTTCAGATTAAAAAAAAACTCGAGGAAGAGCAACTGCCTACTTTTTCATTGGATTCACTTATTAGTTCTATATCCAAACAAAATTTGTATCATGCCAAGAATCCACAGTTATCTAGCGATGAGATGGCTGTGCTTACTGTATCAAAACCCTGGAAAGAGAAGAAAAGAAGCCGAGAGAGTCTGTACATGGAAAACAGCATCCATGAGGTACGTATTACATTAACTTTTAAACTGCTTATGTAAATATTTTCCTATTGTATTTTATTATCAATAATTAGTTATGTTTTTCCGGAAAAATTACGTCAAATTTTTATTAATAAAAAATTAATAAAACCGGATATTTGAGGCTGTATAAACTTATTTTAGCCGAAGAAAAACATTAGGTTACATTTTTACACTTTTGCAGAACGATCCGAATTTTTACGAGCTAGATCAGCAAAACTGTAGCATCACTAGCAAATGGAAATTGCCCAGTTTCTCGCAACTTCTCGATCTGTTATGCGTAGTTTTTTAGGTGATTTAACACTGTAATACTCTCTTAACACAGAACAGTTTTTGAAATAAAATCCTTACTAGGCAATTAACTCTAAAGTATATTTATATCCAGATAAGAATTTATGTTTTTATTATTTTATAGTAAGTGTAAAACTCATAGGCAAAGCGAACATTCTTTATTTGCCAACTAGGCGTTTTGAGGCAAACATAATTATTGTTATCTCGACACCAAACAACACTGTCGTTTTAGCAGTTTTGAAATTTCCGCATGTTCAAATCAGTATCCGCCTAAAAATGTTTTCTTAAATGTAGCAACTTTTTATCTTAGTATTAGATCTTTATGACGGTGCCAAAAGACCAATAAAAGCTTTCACATGTAGCTAACCGAAGAAGTTGGAAACTAGGAAATGACTTGCGAGACCGGCTTTAGGGAATATGGCACATGTATTGATTTCCGCACGACAGTAAAGTAGGTATGTTAAAATGTTTTATAACTTGACAGAGTTTTATAGCTCTTGTACGTCTGTTCTCTGTTCGACCAGAAAACATTTTATTTAAAGCGAATTCTATGCATAGTTTCAAATAATGGGCGTAATGATTTCAAATTAAAAAAAAACTTGATTGCAAAGATCTAAGATACACTCAGAAGTATATAGAGGTTTGTTATTTTTTTGAAAATATATATAAATGAAAAAAGCGTCGGGACGCGCATTAGGATACTAAATTTTGAGAAACCGATGATCATATGGTTGACTGTCGCTATGATACTCCTGTGGCACCGTGAATATATAATTTCAACCACAATGGGGTATGTTAAAAAATATCTATATTTTGGTACATAAAACTTTTTTGTGGACTAATTTAAGCCGCATTTTTTATTTCATCAATTATTTATTTTCAATGGCATTTCTAGAAGACTAAAGAAATGTTTATAACTCACTATGTCATTACAACGTGTATAAACAGAATGTTCCAAAATTGTGAATCGAATATTGACTATAAGAAATAATGTCAGATAGAGAAAACAAAAAAAGAGAATTGAAAAAGAAAATCTTGGTGTAGAAATTCTCATATATTAGAAAAATAACTAGTTCCCGGAATAGGTGATTAAGGGCAAGCTTCCGTTGTCTCCATATGGCTTTGAACTGCCAATGTTACACGAAGATTTTATAAATTAGTTTAAACTAATACTCTAATATCTATAAAGGGAATAATACGTGTAATTTTAGAATAATTTGATATATTCATTTTGAAAACCAGATAAATTTATTTGCTCGGTTGATTGCCTCCGTTAGCAAGAATGCTCTTTTTATTTGTCCTAAATTTAACAGGCGCAACCCTGAAAAAATTGCTTTTGTCTTTCTTGTCGCTTCTATAATGATAATAATAATAATGAAAATAAATCGTTTATTATTACTTTACAAACGAAATACATTACATACATATCAATCTTATTTAAATTCTTAAGCAATAAAAGGCCTCGATTTTAGATATCTGCCATGGCAGATTCTGCTTTATAACAAACAGGCCAAAACAATTATGTGAGTACTTAGAGCTAAATATAGTTAACATAACTATATCAGTAAATTACATTTATACTTACAATAAGTAAACAAATCTACTAAGATGGAGAAAACAAGACAGAGTAGAGAGACAGAAAAGAGAGAGAGAGAGAGAGAGAGAGAGAGAGAGACAGAGAGAGAAGAGAGGTAAATAAAAAATGACTGATGACTGAAAGAAAGCAAAAGGCACAACTTACATCAGAAGTCAGGACAGTAGCAGAGACTAATATGTATTTGTATCTTTCTTTAAAAGTTTTACATGAAATGGTCAGTAAGGAATGCTGTAGTGGTAATGAGTTGAATAACAAGGCGATATTGTATAAGTAAAATCTCTTAAAAAGCTCAGTATTATGTCTGGGTATAGTTAAATGTCTACGCAAATTTAAGTGATGCACATCAGTACGGTATGGAATTTTAGTGTAAAGTTAGGGTGGGATTTAAACTTTAAAATTTTATAATACAGACACACAGAATGTAATTTACGCTTATTAGCCGTATTTAAGCAGGCACTCTCTTTGAGTTTATGAGAACTTAAAACGTAACAGTTATTTTTCATTTTGGACTATAAACATTGTCTCAGTGATTGAAATGTGATCTTATAATTGAATCGCACAAGTTTTTAAAGGATTTATTATCAATATATGATCAGTAGAAACCCTTAGAAGTGCGTTTAAGTCTGCATTAATGGAACGTTTAGCCAACTCAGCCTGCAAGGGTGAAAATGGGAAGTAGATCTTATAAGTGATAGCTGCAGCTTTTGAAGCGATAATGAAATTTTAAGGTATAAATGCTAAAAAGAAATGGCCCCAGGATGCTTCCTTGAGGTACTCCGTTCAGTATACTTAAAAAATTAGAAGTAGTTCCATCAACACAGACACGGTTTGAGATTGCAATTTTAAAACATTCGTAAAACTGACATGTCTCCAAGAAAATAAATATCTTGAGAAAGCTCAATATAATGAGCGAAACGTCGATTGAATTAAAGTTTTACTTCTCAATGAGTTAACCTATGCCCAATGAAATAATTATTAAAATATTTATATATGGTTAAAGAAAAAAAAACGAAATATGTATATATATATATATATATATATATATATATAAATATATAAATATATAATTAAGGGTAAGCTCGTATATAGTACACATGCACAGTATGCATACAATGCAGAAAATACTCTCCCCGAATTACTAGTTAACCTGGAAAGCATTTTTAAGTTATAAAAAATTGTTAAATCTTTTTTATTTTCTTGTATAGATTCTCAAATAATTAAAGTAAGTTCCTTTTTAATTTGCCCTATTTGACAATATACAAAATTATGATTAATACGAAAATTAAAATAAACTAACAGAAAACGAAAAATAATTCAGAGCTTGGTTTATCCTTTCATATCCAAATTTATATTTCTCATAAATGCAAATATATTTAATTGTTACAGTACAATTTTATTTGCAATAAAAAATATATCCATTATAAAATATAGCGTAACATGAATTTAGTTTTTGTTGTGTATATCTAAAAATTGCTACCTGCACAAACCTATCATTCTAAACATTAGTTTACGATAACATTGATTCACATTCAAAAAATGTATTCAAATTAAGTCTGTTCTCTTAAACTAAAAATACAAAAATTATACCGGCTGGTTGAAATGAATTGGAGGTCAATTATTAGCAATATAGTGATTAATTTTTTGAGCATTTTTCTTCTAAAAGCTACAAAACGTTCTCTAATTGTGGTTTTACTTAGGTTTGAATATCACTTCAAATATAAATACCATTGTCGCAGTATGCAAATTAACCCTACAATAAAATAAATCATTTGAATTTATATTTTATAATGGGGTAAAACTGAACAAAATTTGTTCAGGCTTTTCATGTAAAACAACGAGTGATTCGAAAGATTAGTTTATAAAAGGAACGTACCTGCATTCCTGCAAGGCAAAATATATAAGACTGACAATTTTTGTTGTTTAACGACACAACCGAAAAAGAAACCAGATCTTGTCATTTGCTTCAGACATAGGAAAGGTGTTACAGAAAAGCAGTATGTGAATACGGGACTTCTAAAGTTGTTTTTCTTTATTTCAAGAACTGTTTACTATTTAAGTTAATACTGACATAACTGAAGAAAGTATACTTTAAGATCCGACATTTATTTCAAAAATTTTTAGGCCATAAAAAAGCACTTTTATATTTTCCTTTTAAAAAAGGTTAAATGAATTAATAAAAAGAATGCTAAATCACCTAAAACTGAGCTTAAAACCCAACGTATTAAATATTTAAAATAAAATACAACCGGCTGATGTTTGGGTCAAATATCATAATTAAATTATTAATTATTAATCAAAAATTTTTTTGAACAACTTCCCGTTATATATCATTTTTTAATCAGTGATAGGTAAAAGTTTTTCTTCCTACATAATAAACATTTTGATAAATTGCATAAACTATGAATAAATATCGCTTTCAGTATTTTATAATTATCTGCGTAATTACCATAAAATATCCCTAATGTAATTTCATATGATGAAGTATAAAGTAAACATTTTTCAAAATTTGTTATTCATATATCATGGTCCACTAATAAAACAGATATACATTGATTGTTTATTAATCAATTCATTAACTTTAAATTAATTTATTTCGTCTATTTCTGAAATATAAAACCATTTCTCACGTTGCTAGTCTAGAGGATAAATGGGATACATGGGCGCTTCTTTTGGTAAAAACGCGATTTTGGTGAAACTTATAATATCGCGATAGTAGCGTCCAATATGGCACTCTTTTCCAAACTCCGATGATTCAAAATGCAAGTCGCTATGGTTAATTTTTCGAGATGGGGCATTTTTTTTCGGATTTTTCGTCCAAAGATCTCGGACAAGTTCGTTAACGGACAATATCGAGGTAACCTTCTTTTCAATTTTCCCATATTTCGCTATTTTTTTTCGAGAAGAGTAACGAGAAGCGGAATTTGTTTATGGGACCCCAAATCTCCCCTTAGGGATTTAAAAGCCACATCGCCGAAATTATTCTCCGGTTTATACAGGGCGAACCATTTAAAAATAAATTTGCATTTTTATTTTCATATATTTCCTTATGGTTGTTTGGCCCTGTAGCGTGAATGAATTCTGTTTGCCATTACCTTTCGTAAAGTCGTATCGGTACATCTTGGGATAAAAATGATTAATATATCAACATTTATATCTTCGTTCTGCAAGACATAGATTTACATTTTTTTATCCGAAGTGGAAAAACTGTGTTTTCCATTGAAATTAGCAATTTTTCAAGTTGTCCTGGTTCTGCCAGCTATATAGCTTTCTCTAACATATCATAATTCGCAGTTCCGCAGGGTCGTGGTGTTTTTAACCCGAAATGTCTTCAAAATTTGCAAATATTTGTTGATCTATATATCTTAACTGCTTTGAGTGGTGAAAATGGATATAAATCCTCCAAAAGTATAGAAATATTAGGAATCCTGTCGAAATGAAGCTATAGCAACTAATTTATATACGAAATAAATGTCTTTATAACACCAAATAAAAAATACATGGATGGTGTAGAAACTTAAAGATATGTATATTTATGTATTAATTATTAAGAGATTTGTCCTTTTTAGGTAATAGTAAGCAATGTTTATTCCTTCCAGTATGTTTAGTAATGGCTAGTAAAGTAATTTCGACATAACTACTTTCTTCGATATACGCAGGACTTAACTATATTCTTATTTTTTGCTTTATGCACATGCGGTGTTGGGTATTTAAAGTATCGCTGACTCTAGTATGTTATATGGCTTCGTGTTATATATTTGTATGCAAGATGTTAAAGCAATACGGTTCAGAGTAATGGCATTTTCCAGTCACCAGGGGATTCAACAGCAGCTTTAATTTAATTTTTGACATTAAGTACTTGGTTTATAAAATTGCCGCTTTTTGTAATTTCCAAAGCTGCTGCGAGCTATTATGCT
The DNA here is from genome assembly GCA_030620095.1 of Kuschelorhynchus macadamiae. Taxonomy (NCBI): domain Eukaryota; kingdom Metazoa; phylum Arthropoda; class Insecta; order Coleoptera; family Curculionidae; genus Kuschelorhynchus; species Kuschelorhynchus macadamiae. The sequence goes on from JAUTXW010005167.1 coordinate 760,670, forward strand.
TACACTGACTGATAATCATCATCACTGACCATTAATGGTTTCAGACGTTTTACATATGTGGTATAACAGCATTTAATATGGATTTTATTATACTGCAAGGTGTATTACAAACTAAAGATTTTTATAGTAGGTGTAGATAGCGTTTTAATTGTTTGAGGCATTCTGAATTGAGATCTGCAAAATATTTTCTTTGTACACTTTAGACGATTAAAATATTTATTTTCCGTTAAGACCATTAACCTATTGAATGTTTACTTTCCCACGTGACAACCTACATATTTTATTAATAATTAATGTTTTGTTATTGTAATAGCGAAAAGTTGTTTTTTTTTTCGGCGTTTTAGAGATCTTAGAGAATGAAAAACATATTTGCAGAAATAAAATGATAATGCGTATAAGAATATGAGTATATGTGTACACAAAATTCCCTCGATCGATCACTTGAAAACAGACAATCAAATTCATTTCAAATTTGCACCAAAAATAATGTGGGTCAAAGTCCCGTGAGAATTAGAGTTGGTGAGCCATAGGCGTAGATCTTCGATATTTTTAAGGGATATAATGTAAAAAATCGTATTTTAAGAACGCATAAACCCATAATAGTATAATTGAAAACAGATATAGTTAAGATAATTCTTTTGACATGGAAAAATTGTAAAGTCGTTGACGCAGGTACTGTATTTCTTTCGTTTATCTATATTTAAAAAATATATATACTTAATATTTCGAAAAATAGCGAATTTTCTTAAATTTATATTAATTTTGTACATATTTTTTTTTTCATTATGCAAGGTAGCTCTAAAATCATGAGGCAGCCTCCTGAAACAAAAAAAAATCCAAAAATGATTTATCAATACAAAAAATATAAATATCTTTTAATTTTATTTCTTCTTTAATTTAACATACATTGTTTTTCAGAAACGTTAAACATGCATAAAAAACGGTGAAAAATGTCAAATTTATATTATAATTTTGTATATTATTGTATTTGTATTTAGAAGTATGAAAGAGCTCCCATGAAAACGAAAAAAAAATATATATAGCAAAAATATTTTTTTATTGTAAAACGGTTAGTTAAGAAAAAACAGTGAAACATGTCAGAAAACGTCTTTTATCTCTTTCTAAATTAAATATTTTCTACAATATACAGGGTAGCCCTTGGGAATACAAGCATCTCCTAAACATACAAACATTTTTTATATGCATAACGTTTAGCTTAAAAAAAAACGGTAAAAAAGGACAAATTTATTTTCTTTTTTGCATACAAAAGCAAATTTTTTTATGTAATAGGTTCACTCTAAGGAGTGAAACAGCTCCCTAAAAATAGAATTAAAATTTTAGATGAGGTGAAGATATTTTTTTTATTTTAGAAAATGTTAATATTTTGAAAAAAATAATAAAGTAGATATTTAATTGTATATTTTTTGCATATCGATTTGAACTTTCATTCGGGGCGATAGTGATTTAGAAAAAAAAATATAAATTTTAACCGCTATGACAATGTTTTTAGTCTATTTTTTAAAAGGTTTAAAATATCTATTTTAGAGTTTTGATGACAGAATTTTTTGTTTTCAATAAACATATTTGAGTCCAACATTTACACGGGTATTTGAAGCGTGTTTGTTAAGGAGCTTGAAACGTACATAATATTTTAGATATACATGTTTTTGTATTTAGAATTGAGGGCTGTCAAACTGTCAAAAATGGCAACATAATATGGGTCTGAAGCCTTTTTTTCAAGTCCAGTTGTTAATTCAAACTCTAGCAGCTATTATTTCTACCCTGCCCGAAAGGGGCGGGATTTCTATATATATCTTGTTTAACAAGGTTTCTAAAAGGTAAAAATTAACATCACTAATTGAAAAATGAGACTTTCGGTAAGGTGTGTTTTTCAAAAAGGTAATAAAATTATGATGTATCTCTCCTGGTAGAAAAAAATCAAATGAGTGTAAGCCAACAAATAACTAGGTATATAAACAAAGCCAACTTAGTATCTGGATCTCTAATAGACATATTCAAATTCAAATTCAAATGATATATTACCAACGATGACATTATGTAATATAGGGTCGTCAATAAATAGTTTATATAAATAAAACAGAAAATATGTACAAGAAATACAGAAAAAAATAAACATACAAACAATATTAAGAGAACAACTAACAGTTATAGTATTTGTTAAAACAAAAATGGTAGAACACCTAAAAAATACAAACAACGTGCTAAAACGTACACAGAAAAATGAGAGACAACAAATAAAGGTGTCAAAAATGCAGCTAAGAAAAAAAAATGATAATAACAAAAAATAATACTTTCACTAGGTTATGTGGGTATGAGGATTCCAGGTACATTAAAACTCAATAGGAGAAAAAATAAAATAAAATAAATTTTACTCAGATATTGTTTGAAAATACTCATCAAGCGAGTAAAAGGGATTTTTGCTGAAAAATGTTTGTGTTTTCTTCACGAAAATTTGTTCGTTCTAAATATTTTTAATTCTTTGAGGTAGATGCCTAAACATGTCCGTGGTACATGTGCATACATACACATACTCTTTGGTATTGTGGAGAGGAACTGAAGGTTCGCTCCTATATCTTGTCTGTATTCCATTATTTTATGCCTCATTCGCGGGAAAAAGTTTCGCATCATAAACTTCACAGTATTGAACATATACAAAGAGAAAACTGTCACGATTTTTAATAATTTAAAAAGTGGTTAGCAAGGTTGTAGAAAGCTGCTATGATTTTAACAATTTTCTTTTGTAATATGAATAGACATTCAACATGTATAGAAGATCCCCAAATGACAATTCCATACTCCAATCTACTTTTAACATACGGATTATAAAACATGATCAGGATTTTTTGACTGGAAGTATATCTTAGATTATATAATGTATAATAGGAACTCTTTAGTTTGCCAGCCAGATCCTCAATATGAAATTCCCAAGTTAGGTAATTATCGATATTTAAGCCTAGAAACTTAGTTTTGTTAGTAACTGCAGTAGCAGAAGTGATTTATTTTGAAGTTTTACTAATGGACATCGCATTTCAATTCGTTTGTTATGAGTAGTCTCATACTCCATCATGAGTGATTTACCAGCGTTTAGGACTGGTCCATTTTTAGTACATCACAGATTCATCAACTCAGCAGCATGATTGCAGAATCGAAGAAAGTTACTTTCACTCAAAGACTGAAGCAACATGGACGTATCATCCGCATATTGAATCACACTTCCATGACATCCACCACTTTCACTACAAAAATTTGCAAAATCGTTGTTAAAGATTAAATACAGAAGAGGAGACAAAACACCTCCTTGAGGGACGCCATATGTGAGAGCATTATTTTTTTATTTGAATTTCTGCCTTAATCCTTTTTCATTCACTCCCTGTAATTCAACATATTGTTTTCTGTTGGGTAGATAACTGATAAACCACTCTAGAGCCACTCGTGTAATCCGTATGGTTTCTAATTTATTCACAAGAAGATCATGATTTATGACATCAAAAGCCTTTGACAGATCAAAATAAAGCCCACTAATGCAGAATTTTTTATCAACTGACTCCGCAATATTGTTAATGGCTTCAAAAAGAGCAGATGTAGTGTCCCTGCCCTTACAGAAACCATGGTGGGTTTTTGAAAACAAACTGTATTTTAAAAAAGAAGCTTCCAAACGATCTTTCATACACTTGTCTGTAATATTAGCAAAAACAGACACATTAGAGATAATTCTATAATTGGAAATATCGGAATGATCTCCCCTCTTGTGCAGTGGTTATACATCTAGCTTGTTTTAATATCGAAGGATATATTCCATAGCCGAAAGAAAGATTTATAATGTGGACTAGTGGCTGCGCGAATTGCGCCGTAACATTCCTAATTATATTACAGGGGATGTCATCTGGACCGGCACTTTTTTTCTTGCTTTCTTCTTTTATAACCTTTGAGACCTCACACATCTACCGGTTTCAGAAAGAACGAATGCACAATTTTCCTCTCCGCACATCTTTCAATCCTATCAGAAACCTTTGCCGATAGAGAATTTACACTTTTTACAAAAAAGTCATTAAACATACCACACAACTCACTCTCATCATTAACACTAACCCCACCTACTGAGATTGACAATTTATTAATTTTATGATGTTCCTGTGTGTTGTTCGTAAAAATATTGTCTATTTGTGTATTATAACATCGTATGTTAAAACGAATATATAAAATTTACGAATCCTGCGTAAAACATAAGGTGTTAATGTACTTACTGAAAATAATAAGAGAACAGAAGGCGTTAGCTTACGAGACCGTGTAAACAAAAAAAAAACATGGCAGAAAATTGCTAGTGCAGTATGTTGTAGAATGGGTGTGACCAAGGCATCGATAACGGAGGGACTATGTAGATCTTAAGGACACAACTAGCTAAATGAACTAAACCAGAGAAACCTAACAGCCAACTACCGCCAATGGCGGAGTTATCATCGGGGGATAAAAACTTATATACTTTTTAATGTCTATTTGCCCTTCCTTTAAGGTAACCGTGGGTTAAAATTATAGTACAGTTTAAGAACGATACGAAACGACCAACATCTTCATACATTATCTCTCTATGGAAGCCTGACTTTTTATCGCCATTTAGGAACTTGTATAGTTATCTTCTTATTAAATTAGCTCACAATAAATGTCCCAAAAAAAGAGGATTGTTGAGAATCTTTGCGATATATCATCACAGGTACACTAATCTTCTTGCTTTTAGGATATCCTAATTTAGTTTTTCGATTGATCTTCTTGTCTTTGTTTTCTCTCCTTAGTGTTATTAGTTGTCCTAAGTATACATAATCTTTCACATTATCTATGTATTCTCCATTTACGATGGTATTTGTATCAACCTTACACATCATTTTCTTTTGTTTTTGTTAATTTTCGAGATCATTTTCCCTGATCCAGTTTCTAGTTCCATCCTCGTCTTTATTTTCAGAGAATGGTACCACATCATCAGCAGACTGCAGATGATTCAGTCAGTTTTCAGTGTTAATGTAAATACCCTTGTTCGACCAATCTGGATTTTTGAATACGATGGAAAAGTTTTGGAATTCCCTTTGCAATTCTAATTCTGCGTGAATCTTCTTGAAGTCTAATAGTGGACAGTGCTTTTTGTATACATACGTCTCAGTAAACGTTTGTGTCAATGGCCTATACGAGCATTGCCAAGTTCATGTATCATTGCTCAGTGCTCTAACGAATCAAAGGCTTTGTCGTAATTTACAAAGGCAATAAACAGTAGCAAACTGTACTCAGTTGATTTTTAAATAAGAATCCTACACTGGAATTTTTATGGAAAGCAGCTTGTTCTACTGATTAATATTCATCTATGTTTCCAGATTTCCTGTTAGTTATGATTTTAGTTAACAGTTTATACAGTTGTAGACTTATAGAGCGATAATTGCATAATTAAGTTCTATCGCCATTATCATAGAATAACTATAATAGTGTCGTCGTTTATTATTTCCTCTTCTAGGCAAATGGTGAATACATAATAGGGGGATAATAGTTTCTGTCATCTCGTCACAATAATTTCTTAGATCTCTTCTTATAATACGCTTTGTTTCTTCTCTAGCTCATCGGTATTCGCGTGTTACGTATTTACCTTGTTGATACAATGTCCGTCTTCGATCCAGCTTCTTTTTTTGTTTCTTTTGATGTTTTTGGGTAATTTTTGTGTTTTTTCTTCGGCAACTCTGAGGGCATTTATTATTATTAGCCCCAGCTAGTTGTGTGAGTTGTGTGACTCCTATAGAAATTTCCGGACCTCGTTGTGATATGTCTTTTTTATTTAAGTGTATATTAAAATTCGCTTATTGGTTTAAATTTTCTACTTCGAGGTTTTTGGTGCGGTATCAGCTAGTCTCTAACAATTCTATAGTCGCTTCCAATATTCAAAGAATTCAAGTCTGATATATCCTGAATCAGATTTTTGAACATTATTTAATTTTCTAGAAAGTTCATCAGTACATCGCCTCTATGATTTTTTTCTCCTATTCCATATTTTCTTATAAGACTTTTCCGAACCTATTGTTGTCCTAAGATAGCGTTGAAATCACCCATTACAATATCTTCTTGCATAATATTTACCGTCTCTCTAGCTTTCACAATGTACTGGTATATGGATTCGATTTTTTCATCTGGGTGCCTTGATGTTGGAGCATAAACCTGAATAAACTTAATTCTACAATTGTTAGTGTATACATTCAAGCACTATATACGCCACTCGTTTTGATACTCCATGGTATTCTACTATATCTGGTATTGTTTTCTTGTTGACAAGAAAACTGACTCATTTCTGTTCCGAAATACCAACCTGGGACGACCGTCTGGCCATCTCCATGCATGGTCAAATAGACACATTTTTGTTCTAAGCACTAGTTCGAATAGTACGTTTGAAAATAAAAAAAATATGCACAGAGTTTCAGTGATCCGAAAAGAGTTTTAAATAATTAGGTTGGATATATTTTTAAATGTTTAGAAACTTAAAACGTTGAACGTTGCCTTTCGTGAGAGCGCTTTAATGAGCACTATTTGATATTTATAATAGCCTTTATATAAACGCTAAAGTGGTAAAATATTTTATCTTCTGGCGTAATATAATGACATCTTTTTGATCATCATTTCAAAATCACACATTTTTTCTGAGTATTCGAGTGGCTTCTTTATAGTCCTAGAACCATAATGGATTCATTAATATCCTGATACAATGAACTTAGCAACAGGAAAACGACTGCCTTTCAAGAATATTATTTAACAAAATTTGTACAATGTTTGACTCAATTGACGCCAGATGTATGTCTCAGTTGACGCCTCGTCTGATAATATTGAGGGCTAGGCTCATGTCGATCGTTTTTTCGATCCTTATAACATAAATAACTATTATGGAAATTATAAATAATTTTTCTTCTTGATTGATGAGTTTGGCAGCAATGGCTTTCGACTTGTGCGTCCAGTTTCAAATAATAGTTTTTAGGTCAATATTGTGTTATTTTTAATAATATACACTGATTTATTTTAACGTGTATGATATAGTATTTTAATAGTAGATATAGATTTAGGTATATTCAGGATGAAAATAAAGTTATTTATTAGTGTACAAAATTGATCACCTGATCTTTATCACAAATAGTAATTTGCATCAATTGTTCTCGTAGCTTTAAAATGACTTGCAAAAGTTGTTTCTTATTTGTGAACGTCAAAAATCCCTGCCCTCGAAATTGTTCCTTTCTAGAAATACCATATTAACATATGTTCTCAGAAATACCTCGCGAGGGTTTTTTTAATTATCTCTGATGGTGTAATTTCTTCTCACTGAATAATTTCTTGCGCATGGAGAATTGTTTTTATGTTCGCATAAAAATAAAAGTTTGTTTTTTTTTGTCATTAAGAAAATTTTCCGTTCGGTCCTAGATTTGTTTTAAGATTCTTTAAAATTACTTTAATTAGCTTAAATATTAAAGCGTTTAAAATAATCTATATAATATATAATAGTCATGGACATATTAAATAATAAGCATAAATGTCTTTAGTGTAAACCTAATATTTTATACAAGGTATAAGCGAATATCCGAGGAAACTGAATAACTCAGAGTGGTTGAACAAATTAGAAGATTTATAGTTTTCTATGCATTTCAATTAAGACTTAGGATTATCTGTATCACAAAATATTATAAATATATTTTTCTAACACTTTTCTAATTCGTTTAATATCTTTTTCCTTACCATAAAAAATTAAAATCCTAGCTAAACGTTATGTAAAAAATGTATGAAGAATACGCAATGTGATTTTAAAGGTCTTAGTTTCAAATATAGTCGGTTTGGGGAATTAATGTCCTTAATGTTTTGGTTTGAATAAAAAGTAAATGAATAAAATTGACATATAATATACAGGGTGTTCTATTAAAATATTTAAATGGTTGTCTGTCACTTTTTTTCGAAACTTTCAGTATACATAAACAATAATGCAATTAAAATCACATGACAAATCCTACAACTGTTTTGCTTGCTTCTTGTCTTAATAATCAAAAAAGTTAAATAGTGTTTCCATATTTGTAGTCAATAGCCATAGAAAAAACAAAGGCAACAAAACATAAAAAATCGGTAATTTCCTTTACCCGGAACTTCTCTCGTTACGAATTATTACTTTTATTGGAAAGAGTGAAGTGTGCTTTAAGTTAGTTCAGTACATAGTCGCAGTATATATGTGTTACATATATTGCCTTTTCATTTTCATTAGGCGCCATTTTGTTCCATCATATTGGATTACTACCTGTTTACCATTTTCATTCTACCTATGCCACACTTGACTTTTGGACATAATTTAAAATAAATTAAATAAGTATCACATATTCACATTTAATTTTTCTGCAAAATTTAAAATCAACGGAACAACACTTTTTGCGTTGATTTTTAATTTTTTTGGCCGTCATTTTTTTACCTTCTCTATTGGTCCTCAGATATCCCAGATATTAAGTTTCTGAATGGTTTTCATTAACGATCCTCTTGTTGTTATGTTAGAATGGTGTATTATTTGGGGTTAGGATCCAGTAAAAAAAACAAAGGCCCTTTTTTAAATTGCCGAGGTATCGCCAATTTACTGATGCATCGTCAGGACACAGATTTTATATCCTGCAAGAAACCCATATTAGTCTTTACCTCCATTGGTCCGCAGATATTTCCTGACAATAAAAAGATAGTTAACGAAAACCATTTAGAAATTTAATATCTCGGTAATATATGCGGAGCAACGGAGTAAAAATACTGATAATATGGGTTTCAAGCAAGATATAAGATCTATATATGTGTTCTGAGGATGCAACAATTAAGTAGCGAAACGTCGACAATTTAAAAAAATACTTGTTTTTTTACTGGATCTTAATCCTAAATAACACCATAATAATATAATATCAGGCTATCACTTACACGACCCTTAATTTTTGGTCAAAATTTGAAGTCAATTGGGTAATTAAAATATAAGCTATGTCGCAAACTGACACACAGACCGACAGACGGGCCGGCGGAATTGAAAAAACATGTTTTTTGGCATCTAGGGGGCTAAAACATGATGATGTGTAAATCCTGAGAGGGTGTTTTTCTTCACGATTACAAAAATTTTATTCGGCCGCTATCTTGTTCCGCCATCTTGAATTAGTAACACAGTTTTACTAGTTGAACCCTATACCACAATTATTATAGCACACAATTTGAAATCAATCCATTAAGTAATTTTTCAGGGTGAATTTTCAAATATTTTATTATACCGCCATCTTGGTTTCGTACCAAAATTTTACCAGTTGATTCCGACATAATACTTGATGTTTATGCAAAATTTAAAATAAATGGGATAAGCAGTTTTTTCATAATAATTTTTTTAACATTTCACTACGTCGCCATTTTGTTTCGCCATTTTGGATTTTTACCAAAATATTACAAGGTCATACCCATATGACCCTTAATTTTTTATACAAATTTGAAGTTAATCGTGTAAGTAGTCTTTAATCTTTGCCTCGAACTGACAGACAGACAGACAGACATACCGACAGACGGACCGACGGAATGGATAAAACATATTTTTTCCGCATCTAGGGACGCTGACATGTAAAGACGTGTAAAACCTGGCAGGGTGATTTTTTTACGATTACATACTTTTTATTTGGCCACCATTCTGTTCGGCCATCTTGAATTAGTACCAGAACTTTACTAGTTGATGCCTATACCACAATTAGTTATAACACATAATTAGAAATCAAACCATTAAGCAGTTTTTCAGGCTTTTAAGCCGCCTTGGATTCGTACCAAAATATTACCAGTTGATTCCAATATAATACTTGATGTTTTTTGCAAAATTTGAAATAAATTTGATGAGTAGTTTTTTATTAATATATTTTTCAAGATTTCACTAGGCTGCCATTTTGTTTCGTCAAATTGTATTTTTACCAAAATACTACCAGGTCATCCCCCATATATATATATATATATATATATATATATATATATATATATATATATATATATACAGAGAGTGTCCGTTGTCAAGAGGGTTTAATGCACAGGAATACATATACTCACGGTGGTGACTTCAAAATTGTCCGTTCAGTAGAGGTGTCCGTTAAGGGAGGTTTCACTGTAGGGTGTCCGGGAAAATGTGGGAGATCTCTCGGACTCAGATAGAACATTAAAAAATAAGATGACAAGTTCCCATAAATTTTTTTCCTAGCGGCCCTCCCTACGGAGATACGGCCCCCTAAAGGACCCCACTGGAAATCGGTTTTTCTAGAATAACTTTTAAACGACTCAATATAATTTAACGAAAATTTAATATGATAAACAGTAGTAAGGACCTCTCAAAATGCTTTCCTTAAAACATAATTAGCTTGTTTAGTTTACCAGGGACGGACTAGATTGTACATTTTAACGCTCAAATTTTTAACACCCTGTATGATAAGGAGTTAAAAAAAATAAATTTGGATACCTTGAACATTAAGCTAAAGAAAAGGTGCTCTTGTTCATTGTCGATAAAATGAACCGTTTTCGAGAAAAAAAAATAATAAAAGAATACAACTTTGGGAGTATTAAATATGTTTTGATCCTGAACAACCTAATACGCTAAATAGAAAAAAGTCAATTAAAAACTTCATAAGTGGGTTCAACATGTGCTCCGTGATTTGTGATGCACTCGCGGGCACGACGAATAGAGGACTGCTGTACTCGCCACAACAACCCAGCATTGTTCCTTATAATATCGCAATGAAACGTGATTCTCTGTAAAAGTTCCTCCCTAGTAGCAACCGGAGAGGAATACACCAAGGTTTTGAGATGACCCCACAGGTAGAAATCCATTGGCGTTAGGTCGGGAGACCGTGGAGGCCAGGCAATGGGACCTCCTCTGCCTATCCAACGGTTTCCATAGACGTTATTTAGGTGGTCCCGTACAGCAACGCTAAAATGGGGTGGGGCTCCATCATGCATAAAATGCATCCTTTGGCGGGTTTCAAGTGGCAAATGCTCTATTGAATCTAGAAAAGCGTTCTGAAGGAACTCTAAATAAAGTTCACCATTCAATCGTGCCGGTAATACGCATGGTCCAATGAAAAAATTGCCGATTATTCCTGCCCAAACATTAATGGATTGAAACTGATGTTGATGATGATGAACGACAGTGGCATGAGGGTTTTCATCAGCCCATACATGCGAGTTATGTAAATTTACAATACCATCTTTGGTAAATCCTGCTTCATCGGTAAAAAGAATAATGCTAATGAAGTTTGGGTTTGTTCGTTGTTGATCTAACAACCAGTTTGCGAACTGGATTCTTCGAGGAAAATCTTCAGGAAGTAGTTGATGCACTTTTTGCAGATGATAAGGGTATAACAACTGTTCTTTAAGTACTTCAGCAACTGTACTTTTTGACACATGAAGCTGCGCGGCTAATATTCGAGTGCTTATTGAGGGAGTATCAGCTACAGTATCCAAAATATCATCCTCCAATTGCACCGTACGTACTGTTCTCCTCACACCAGCATCAGTACTCCTTTTCCCAAAACTTCCTAAAAATAATTAATGAACGTCAATAATGTTACCTTATTAATTGAGAATTGCCCACCATACGTTGGTCAATTCGCTGAAATCTCATTTGGAATATTGCGATTAGGATATCTTTCTCCATACAACCTTCTTGCTTCATAAGCATTGCAAGATGCAAGTCCGTACATAAGATGCATATCTGCATACTCACTAAATGTGTATCCCATTATCGAATTAAATTTACCAAGGTATTCAAAATTTAATAAATTAATATCGAAGTAGGTACAAAAAGATCAACGTGTCAAGAAGATTTCAAATGCACACGTCAATGCGAGATTATTTATTTCGTACCATAGTAACGTTTGTAAAAAAGTGCATTCTTTAATACTGATAAATAAACAATAATAAAACATTAATACTTTTATTATTTTTTTTCTCGAAAACGGTTCATTTTATCGACAATGAACAAGAGTACCTTTTCTTTAGCTTAATGTTCAAGGTATCCAAATTTATTTTTTTTAACTCCTTATCATACAGGGTGTTAAAAATTTGAGCGTTAAAATGTACAATCTAGTCCGTCCCTGGTAAAAGTGGTAAGAGGTCCTTACTACTGTCTATCATATTAAATTTTCGTTAAATTATATTGAGTCGTTTAAAAGTTATTCTAGAAAAACCGATTTCCAGTGGGGATCTTTAGGGGGCCGTATCTCCCTAGGGAGGGCCGCTAGGAAAAAAATTTATTGGAACATGTCATCTTATTTTTTAATGTTCTATATATATATATATATATATATATATATATATATATATATCCCGGACATATATATATATATATATATATATATATATATATATATATATATATATATATATATATATATATACAGGGTGTCCCAATAGTGCGTTCTCGGTTGATATCTTGAAAACGGATAGCGATATAAAAAAAGTTCAAATACAAAAGTTCTAGAACAATACGGGCTACATAACCTAAAATTATTTTCATTTATACAGGGTATCTCAAAAATCTGTAGCGAAGCAAAGATGTGTTTTTCTTATGGGACACCCTGTATATTTTTGCATATTTAGATTCTGCTCGTAATTCTATACATTTTTTGTATAGCATGTCCTATATCTACATCTGATTTTTTTTCTAATATCCGCCATTTTGTAAAAAATTATGAATTGCAGTGCCTTTTTTCAAACGACGTGGGCCGTTGGCTTTTTGATATAGGATTATGATTTTTGGCAGGAACATTAACAAAAGTATGGGTTGACTTTCAACGTGAACAAAATTTATCGGCGTTGTACAGGGGGTCCTAGATAAGTAGTAGAAATTAAAAAAATTAAATCATCATATCTTCATTTTTTTAAATGGAATGTATAGTATTTTAATATTTTAGACTATTCGTGGCCCAAAACCCTATCTTTCGTTATAAATATGTCCTATACCTATTTGTCATAGTTTCCGATATTTTGACATTTTTGTATTTATTATTTGGTTTTCAATGGCAATCGCCTTAAAATTTGCTTTATTATCGAATTTTCTAATTATAATACACTACAACTGACACAAAATTAAAAATTCAGCTCATAATATTGTGCTAAGAATCGCGACCTAAAGACTTAGAACAAATATTTTACCAACTATTCTTAAATATTTACTATTTTGGCTATTATAAAAGCGTTAGGTAGTGTCAACATTTAGTTAGAACTTAATGTACGAAGATGCCTTAGACAATCCTAAAGTAAAAACAAATGAAAATGGGGAAAATGTTGTCATGGCGAAATGTCAAACTCTTGTATTTGTGTAGTAACGGTGTTCAAATTGATTCAAAATGAATTTTTCTAGAGAAGAATTGATTAACATGATTTATGTTTTGGGCGCAAGTGATCAAAATTGTTTTTTAGCAAGTAGAGTTTATGCGCAACGGTTTAGCAATGCCGAACGTCATCCTCATGAGGTATCATTTGTCAGACTCAAAGAACGATTTGAAAGAACTGGATGTGCCGATTACGAAAAAAAAGTGGAAAGGCAGAAAAGAGCCGCAAATGAAGAAACTGAATATCTTGTTATGCAAACTTTAATTTAAAATCCTCATATTTCATGTAGGCAGTTAGAAAAGGAGAAGAGAGGTGTTGCTAAATCTACGGCAAATAGAATAATTAGAAAACATAAATTTCACCCATACCATATTCAACTGGTACAAGAGCTCAAGACGATTTCAGTTGTACTTGGGCATTAGCAAAAATTGAATTTTGTACTTGGGCATTAGCAAAAATTAGAGAAGAACATGGTTTTTTCAATAACATTTTATTTACTGACGAAGCGACATTTCATAAAAATGGATACGTCAACCGACATAATTTCCACTATTATAGTTCTGAAAACCCCAGATTCATTATCCCCTTGGATCAACAGTATAGATGGTCTCTTAATGTATGGGCTGGTATAATCTGTAACCGTATCGTTGGACCTTATTTTTTCGAAAATAGAGTTAATGGAGACACTTTTCTAAATTTACTGCAGGAGTGGATTGACGAATTACCTTTGAATCTAGTGAAGCGGATGTGGTTCCAACTAGATGGCGCTCCGGCACATTTTGGCAGGCAGGTGAGGCAATTTTTAGACGCGAGTTATGAAAATAAATGGATTGGTAGGGGAGGTCCAGTATCATGGCCGGCAAGGTCTCCGGACCTCACAAAACGAGATTTTTTTCTTGTGGGGTTTTGTTAAAGAGCAAGTTTACCAAACGCCACCCACTACCATAGAGAATATGAAAATGAGAATTAGAAATGCATGTACAAATATTAAATGTTAAAAATACAATAAATGTATCGTGTTTTGCTGTTTCTCTAAAATATTAATAATATCTGTTATAAACAAATATGTTCGCTTTGTCTTTTATACCCCTAGTATCATTCTATATAGAAAAAAAATATATAGGAAAAATAAAACAAATTTGGCGACTTCTACCCTTAAAAAAATTAAAGTTTTAATTTTTTGTTTTTAGGGAGCTGGATCACTATCTTAGAATAACTGTGTATAAAACAAAAAATAAATTTGCCCTATTTTACATTATTTAAAAAAGCTAAGCATCATGTAAACAAAAAATTTTTGAATTTTTAAGGGACTCTTTTATTTCTTTTAAAATAAAAAGAAACTCAATTTTTGAGAGCTCCTTTATATCTCTAGGACTACCCTATATAAAAGAAAATATCTATTTATATACAAAAAAAATAGAAGAGATTTGACGTATTTCACCCGTTTGTTAAAAAAAAACTAAGCTTTTCACATGTTTTTTCATTTTCAAGTGGCTGTTTCATCCTCCTATGGCTACCCTGTACTGTTAGTAAAAAATGCTTTTATAGAAAAAAAAATTGTGTTTCACCTTTTCTTGCTTTTGTCATTTTTTCGATTCCAACGGTTTGCCGCATTATTATAAAAGTTATAAAACTTTTTTTTATTTATTGAAAAACATCCAAATAGCTACACCAATAACTTCCAGAATTTTTCGATTTCAATATATATATACCCAAACAATTACTTTTTTTAAGTTGATTGTTGTCGGTATACATATATTAATAAACACATAAATGCATAGTCTGGTAAAAAGAACCAAATTCTTAATTAAATGTGGGTCATAATTGAATATATTATGTACCACTGGGATTTTAATTTATTTTATGTTTTGATTGAGTTCACGCGCCTGAAATAATACTATTTTTTCCTCCACAGCCATAAAACTTATTTTGGAAACGCTTATACTTAGCAATTTGCTTCAAAAAACAATCAGAAGAAGGGTTCTTTTTCTATGTCTCTCTAGTAATACGTCCTAAAATTTAGTTATATTTTTCGAAATTTACACAGTTAATTCTGTGAAAAATTAGAAATTTTTAAAATATTTTTTTTTTATTTTGTAACTTAAAATGCAAAATCTCTCAAATCAAATTGATTTGATCAAAATTACGTAAAATTCTATATAATATTCCAAGCGTCTGCTTTTCTTAGTAAACGGAATATTTCTATGCAGCCACGCGTGCTCCTTGAAGGCGGATTATAGCTGTTCGAAGTTCTCACTGCCACCAGGCCCGGTCTCAGAACTGCGGTAAAATATCGCGGATGTTACGTGTGCGTGGGAGGTTTAGTGTAGAGCAAGTCGATTTTTTCCAGGCGCATAATTTGGTTCAACTTGTTTAAGGAGCGCGTTTTCCCTTAAAGATGTAAAATAAGTACTTACATGATTTCAACACATGTATTTATATCGTATTAAATATTTTAATATATTATTTATAAGATACAAGTGTAACAAAAAATTCACAATTTTTTTTATGATAAGGCTAAGAAATAATTTTTAGTTTACTTTCAAAGTTTCCAAACCCATGGTTCAATATTATTCAAAAGACGAAGAAGAAAGTTTTTTCTTGGAGAACAAAATTTAATCATAAACACAAAAAATTATTTTATCAACGCTTTAAATGATGTTGAAAATTATTTTTAATATGGGGCACTATATTTTATTATATATTTTTTGAGGTTCTACAAAGTCAAAGTCAAATCAAGCTTTATTGTTTAAAGAAATATTCCTGTTAACAAAGCTTCAAAAAAAAAATAAAATGTGTTAAATTTAGCCCAACATTAACAAAGTATAGTTAAAAATGATTCAAAAAAAAAAAAAAAATATATATATATATATATATATATATATATATATATATATATATATATATATATATATATATATATATATATATATATATATATATATATATATAATTAATTTTAATCATCATTTAAAAATTAAAAATTGTGCCGTCAATATCAACCAAATAAATTAATCAATTTCCATAATATCAGATTTATTTCACCTTAATAGTATTGACAACTCACTTTTAGATCTAATTGAAGCATGTCTTACATCAACGTATTTTGTCTTTCAAGGAACTTTCTATGAGCAAACCTCAGGAGCGGCCCTGGGATCTCCGCTGTCACGAGTGGTAGCCAATATCTTCATGGAAGCTTTTGAGGAGAAAGCCTTATAGTCGTCTCAACTAAAACCAAAATCATGGTTCAGATATGTAGACGATACTTTTGTAATATGGCCTCATGGTCCAGAAAACCTCCCTGGCTTTCTTGATCATCTGAATTAACAACATGCTAATATAAAATGTTTGCGATCGCCAAAGGACATTATTCCTTTTCAAACGGAAGAAGTATATGCAATTCCTTGTTCCTCTAGTGATGTGTATACTGGAGAAACTGGACGATCCATATCGACTAACCTTAAGGAACACGAACGATGATGAAAGAAACAAATTATACAATCTGCTGAATCTGAACAGCAACATTCTACTGAACATGTCATAAATGTAAAAGAATCCATTGAAATCTATAAGCATCCTAACAATTTTAATAGAGATACGGGTTTCACTATACATCATACGTGGCAACCGATTGTCACACCGAGTTACGCTTCACAAACACAGGTCGACTATAAATAGCCGGTCTGGGTCTCTCCGAGCTCATTCAGTGTTTCGATGTCGTGAAGTTAAGATCCCTGAAGTGATTCCGTTTTGACACGGTCTAATCCCAAGAATCCCAGAACATGGGAGCTTTTAAAAGTGTAAGTTATGAATTTTTAGTCAACATTTCAAAATTAAAATGGCGGCGCCAACATGGCAGGCAAAATTTGTCATTTATAAAGATTCTAGTAAAATTCGGTATCTGAGAGATTTTAAGAGTGTAAATTATGAATTTTTAATACACATTTAAAGATTCAAAATTGGGCCATCAATATGACGGACAAATTTTATGATTGGCTTAGATTCGATTGAAAACTGATATCCGTGGTTATTTTAAGAGAGCAAATTATGAATTAGGCAATAGATCAAAATTTAAAATGGTGGAACCGACATGACGGATGGATTTTCATTTGTGTAGGTTCGACTAAAAATCGATAATAAATTTTAACTACACCGGGTTATAGGTATAAAATACGAAACCTGCAATATTTTTCTAACATTTTTAATGACAAATATCTTAACAGGAATCCAATAACTAAATCTACCGTAAGTAAAATTAATAAAAATTTCGTGAAACTGGAAATGTAAAAGATGCTGTACATTATGGCAGACCGGAAACTACAATTTCCTCATCTTGCTACCAAAATACTAGCAAGAGAAGACAATGTCTCAAGTTTAAAAATAAGTTATAAAAACAACGAAAACAATACAATACAAAAAAGAAATACCTAATACAATAAACAATAAATTAATGAAACTAAGTATGGTGTTTAAAATGTTGTCCATCCAAGAATTCCAACCTCCTCAATTCGACTGCATTCGATTTCTATTCGCTCCTTTAAATCTTTGAGATCAATGGACTTTTATTCACCACATTTTTAAGGTGTCCCCACAAAAAAAGTCAAGGGATGTCAAGGTGGCCACTCTATTGTATCATTTGATGCACCATTATCAAAAAAAATCAAGTTTAAATACTTAATACAGCAGGAGGTAAGAAACTTACAATTATTCGAAAATAGTTCTGCAATATCTGGGAAAATTTCGGTCCTTGAAAATATTTAAAAATCTTTCTCCAATTAATGTGTCTTCCATGAAGAAGGGACGGATTATACCACATCAAACATTTATTTTTTGGGGAAATTGGGTGTGATTTTCACAATTAATTATGCCTGTTAACTTTTCCATTCAAAAATAAGTTGATTCGCCAGAATAAATAATTTGATTGACAAAATTTAGATTGGTATTGCAATTTTTCATCATAATTTTACAAAATTTCAAGCGCCTATCGTGTTCATCCTCGGAGAGTTCTTGCACCAAAGTTATTTTGTATGGATGAAACTTTTCGGTTTTTAGAAGTCGGTCTACGGGCATGTATAAGACGACATTTTCTCTTCCTAATGTTCTGGTAGAAAGCTGCGGACTTGCTTCTAAACTGATTAAAACATTCAGAGCCTTACCACCATCTGTTGCGCTTTTATATCTGCCAGAACTTACAGCATCTTTTTCCTTTCCAGGTTGACGAAATGTTTTGTTAATTTTATGTACGGTAGATTTAGTTATTGGATTTCTGTAAGGATATTGGTCTTAAAAAATGTTACAAACATCTTGTAGGTTTCGCATTCTATCCCCATAACCTAGTATAATTCAAATTTCAATTCTTTGGGTTTCAGTTAAACGATTCATTTGTGTAAATCAACAAAACTGGCACGAATTTTATAAAAGGTAATACATTAAATTATGGATATTAGACCCTTATTTTCGCAAAAATTGTTGACCGTCAAAAAAAGTACTTTTCATAAAAAATATTGAGAATTTTATGCAGATTTTAAAAAAGTAATATAATATAGGGTGTTCCATTAAAACAAAAATAATTTTCCTTTTATAATGCGAAACTCGTCATACATATTTTCATTAAATTCAGGTAAGTGGTATCTGAGATATTTCGCCGTTTCCTTACTTTTGTTCAACAAATTAAATATCAACATTTATTTTAAAATGTAAATAAAATAAAGTTATCAATTATTAGAAACTAATTATGTTTAATCTAGTAATTTATATTACCAGAGAGTATTGTTGATTTATAATATGATAAATTATTAATAATAATTTTTAAATCTTACTAATATATCTTGGGATGGATAAAGGAAAGAAACCTCTTTGGACAGAACAGTGTTAATGTTAAACCTAAGTTACAGTTTTTATAATATTTAATAGTGTGACAGCCCTCTCTACTTGCTGCAAAATAAATTATCAGTTTATGATTTTCTAACCACATTTTTATTCATTTAAATCCAACCGTATTTTATGTTATTGGACTATTTAAGGGTCGGTCAAGAAACTTTCTCAACAGAAAGCCATTGACTCTTGGCCCCACATCGGTTGGACAACTCGAGGTTAAAAAAAAGCTCTTACTAAATATATTCTTACATTTTAAGTTGTTGAAATATGCGTTTACACTAGTTATACTCGTACTTTGCATCAACGGATACTTCTTGCCTTACGGTTATGTAAAATTACAAACTTATTAGCACATGGTTTATTCAGATAATATAAAGTAATAAAAACTACTCGACACTTCACGAACCTCTAAAAAAACTCAGTCAAATTTGACATATTTTTATAGAATCACATTTCATTTTAAAAATGTTTCCTAAATTTGACATATATACAGTATATTATACCGCTTTAAACTAGAAAAATCGATTGTGAATAAACTCATATGTTTGTCAGTTACATTTTCCTCATTCCAAAACATAAATGAACAAGACACTGTGTTGCGTAGCAGCAAATAAAACTGGGTGTATATTGTGGCCTTTGTGATTTGAGTTCAAGCTAGCTATTGTCCAAATTTACTTTAAGGGGAAATTTTTTGTAAAGAAAACATTGGGTCGTATTTGTATAAACGTATATAAGAAAGAAAAGGCTTTTAAAAATGCTTTGATGATTTTGTTCTCTAAAAGTAACTGAAATCAAGTTTTAGCCAAAGTTGGTAAGTTAAATAAGATGTTTTAAATTTTAATATAAAAAAAGATTCTTTATAAAGCAATTTTGTTAACACAAAGGTTAGGGCTATTTTCTTTATAAAAACAAATTATTTTAAAATAAGATTTCCGCTTAATAATGAAAACAACAAATTAATGAGGGTGTGTTTAAAGTCTGTTTAATTTGCATTATAAAAACCAAGTAATAATTAATACAGTAAATTCAACAATCACGAATAATTACACTTCACAAAAATTATTTTAAAATTTAAAAATTATTGTTTTAGATATACATTTCATTGAATGGCTGCCTTTTTGCAAAATTTCCCAAAACAGAAATAATATTTTTTTCTTATGATAATTAGGTTAATCCTCTGTACTAAAAAAAAACAAAATCGGAGTTTTAGGGTAAAGTATGATAACAATAGCAAACTATTTAATTTAAGTTCCCCTTAATTTTTATACAGTAAAGAACTAAAGGGTGCTTTCTAGAAATTTTGGATTATTTTTTTTGGCTCATCATTTTTCACATTTTTAAGTTATTAAGGGACCAACTTCGCTATGTTTTCCATTAGAACGATACATTTCGACAAGCTCTAAATTTTTTAGAACCTCAGGCAAGCAAGAGCGAGCCGTTCTTAAAATATCAGGAGAACATCACCTTGAAGTTTTGTGGTACGAAAGGCCGCGAAGCCCATATATTTATAGTTGTTTCGCTGCAAGTATTCTATATGGCTCGTACAGAACTGTGGAATTATAGGAAGATGTATCATTTAGACGACTTCTTAATGCAGGAAAATGTAAGGCGTTCGGCCAGGTACCACTTACCCACTTAATGGTTTTTGAACTTCATATTTGTAAATTATATTACGTAGAAAGTCTCTATGTATATATTAAAAGGTGTCCGTATTACCAGGGTTAATAGTTTTACCGAAAATAAATAATTTCGTCTTTTTTATTACTTGCTGTTACTTGTGCTAAGTTTATTGTAAACTTATAATATCAAATGTTGTCATATCATGGAAAACAAGCTAAATCTCCATTTAGCTTGTTTTCCATGATATGGCAACACAGCACTTTTCGGAACGATAATATAACGACAACTTCTAAACTTAGGAACAAAACCTACCTGTATTCATAATGTTTCATTCAATTTTGTCATGTTTGCCAGTTTTGCAGCAAATGAGTTAATTTAAATATAATCCTAAACCTGTTTTTATTACTCGAGAGTACTCCTGCCGACGTTAATATGGTCCATATTAGATATTTAAGAACTTGTTTTTAAAATACGACAACATGTAATCTAATACAAATTTTTATTGCTTGCGACTATCCAGGCCAATATTAATAACTCCGTGTAATAATAGATCCCTATTTTACGTGTTCTTGAAGGAAAAACTACACATTATATAATCATCATCAATACCGACATATACGAAATTTGACTGATCCGCTAACTATAATTTTCTATAAAAATCACTATTAAACGTATGCAAAAAAGCTAAGATAAATCGCAATTATTTTTGTTGAAGTATCTAAACTGTCTATATATATTCATCGCTTACGCTGCAAAAAAACTAAAACGTTTCTTAAAAATAGTTCGAACGTAACAAATAATGTATTTAATTAAAAAAAAAATATTCCAGTATTAATATTTATTATTCAACTTATAATCCAAAATGCAGTATACCTTTTGTCCTCCCAGCGGACCACGTTATTTTAATTTTCTTTTGTGATTCTTTCGTCATAGAGGGAGCAGGTTTAAGAAGAATTTCGACAGGCTAGTAGGTGTACGATTGACTGTATTTTACCACAATTGCAGTAGGTGCCTTCTGCATTTTATTAGGTTGGTTTTGACCCTCCGCATAATTTAATTAAGGATTCGCCTCCACACCCTCCATTTAAGAACACAGCCTGTCGGAGATTTCTGCTTTGTTCTTTTTGTTTTTCATTTATTTATGAGCAGACCACGAAGGCCGAAGATCTAAGCATTAAGTACCGTGGTTACTTTACGTGAAGATGGGGAAAGTTTATTGATGCGGGATTTAAAGACTTGCAGATTAGGAAAAGGGGGAGCGACCTTTGTTGGTAAGACATTTTCATATTTTCGGGCAACTCTGCGAATAAAGGAGCGTTAAAGTGGGAGGTCCCACCTACTAGCCTATCGAAATTCTCCTTAAATTCTTTCTATGACGAAAGATTCACAAAAGAAAATTAAAATAATGTGGTCCGGAACTGGGCGGACAAAATGTAAAGTAAGTAAGACACACAATATGTATTCTATAACAGCCTATGTCTGAAAGTAATTAGGCTACCGACATATAAGTGTAGTAGTAACAAACAGATAAGAATACGTCTTAAAAATTATGGTCTTGTGGTTAAAGTGAGTAGGAAAATAAGACATCATTGCAATTAGATGCATAATGGATGATTCCTTCATCAAAACAGAATCCATGGTAGTATCTGAAAAACAGAGACAGATCGCCCACAATTCGACAATGCGATGCGAGTGATGCGAGCTTTCTTGATTGGATGATTAAACAGGTGAATGGCTCTTCTAGTTGGTTGAAGAAAAGTATTTTCGAACGCGGAAAAATAATTTACAGCAGAATATGAAATGCCGTTCTAAAGCCGGAACATCTTGTATTGCAACTTACACCTTTCCTTTAAGTTCCGATGAAGTTGGTTCTTATTTTAATAAATGAAAGGAACTCAACGAGCAGTCTAAATTCTGCCTGAGGAAGTATGCAGACTAGGTATTTCCTTTGCAGTGAAAGATAATAAAATTGTCCACTTTATTTTATTTGCTTCGAAAAAACTAATGTTTAATAAATGTGTAAGGATCTTCTTACATAGTTAAATTAAACACATTTTATTAGATGCTTTGATTACCGATCGAACTTACGAAAGAAAATAAAAGTAATAGATTTTTATTCAAAATTTCAATTTAATTGTGTAAATAAAATTTAGAAATGAGTATCTTTTGTATGTAAAATTCAAAAATACGCTCATACGGCGATGCCCAATCCCAACATGTCATCACCAATGAATAAGTTTGCAAGATAAAAATTATATTATATAATTTTAAAAAAAGGTTGACTTGAAAAAGAAGCATGCACATTTTTGTGTTTGGGTTGGATATTTTATAGAACTTGCAATAGTTTAATTGGACTACTATGATTATGATAAAGGCGCAAAAAATGACTTATGATTGTCTAAGAGTGTGAGCTGTCAACTTAAATTAGAAAATTCCTTTTTAATTTACTAACTGGAAGTTAAGTTTTCCTAACTAGAATTAAATTCTTATATCTTTATAAGGGGCGAAGTTCATGCCCCCAACCCCTTTTAAATACATCTCTATATGGATCTAATATGGATGACTTGTTTCATAGCAAAAAAAATCGTATTTTATATGCTGGTTTCTAGCTTGGAAAGGTCAGCTTCTGTTACTTGATTATTTTAAAATATTATATTACCTTGAATGGGTTGTAGAACTTAAAAATGCAAAACTTACGTTTAAAAGATTTTTTTAATAGACACGGTGGGTATGGAGGCAAAAGTTCCTCTTGAATTGAATATAGCAGAAATACATCCGAAATTCAATTATCTCATTTTGCGACCCGCCTAATATATATTATTACCTATATCCCCTACTCATTGCTAATTTACTGCAAGAAAATATCGGAAACCGAAAGAATTCCACGATTATTTACGGCAATGCTTTAGTTACTATAAGTGGATAGAATAGTCTGCGGAACTTATATTTTGAAAATGCTTTAAACTATTATATATAAAATGTACAAAAAGTTAGGAAGGTTATTGTGATAAAATTTAATCACGGTAACCCATCATTTTCTGCCACTTGCGAATCCGTTGGATATCGCTACATATTTGGAGCTACATATAAATATTTCTAAGCATACTAAATAACTCCTTTAAAATATAATGCTTGCAGTTATAACTACAAACAGGTCTAAAACTACTAGCTTTTGTAATAAAATTTTGTGAACTTATGAGTCAGAATTAAAATCCAAGCCAAAAGTATTTTATAGGAGATGGTAAATGCCTCAACAGATCTAAATTGTTGACACTGGGTTGTTAAAAATCCTTTTGTTAAGTATAAAAAAACATAAATGCCGCTTCTTTAAATTTCATTTTTTCTAATTTTGTTCTTTGTAAGCCAGTTTAGCTTTTCACAATAGATATTTCTCCCTTCTCTGTATGCGATTTCCAATATCAATATCGATACATTATTTCCGCATCTGTATTATGGATTTTAATCACAAAGTTTCTTAAAGTATTTGCCGACTTAAAATATGAAACAACCATTATAAGTGAGCCACTTGGCTGTTCGAAATTGAATTACTTTACCAAAGTTAACCTGCAATAAATTAAGGTTTTATAAAAATCAAAATTGTGTATTGTGGCCACTAAACGGGAAATTGAGATGTTTGAAATATAAGATGTGCTGGTAAACCTAATTTTACATTTTAGTAAGTCATTTCATCCGCTTTTCTACATTTTACAAAACTAAAAAACAATAATCTGATATTCCCTTATAACTTTTTTTTTCGCCAATATATTAGAAACTTTGGTTGGTTAAATAGGGTCTAATTTTTATTTTTTTTTACTAAAACAGCGTTCCGTTATCTTTTTCTCTCTCGCTCGAGTATTCTTTACTTAAGCGCTTAAGTTTACCTCTCCATTCAATATTTCAGTCTTTTTTATTTATCAAATAAATATTTACAAGAATTATTTTATAAATCACAATAGGGTATGTTATGATTTACAATGATTTATTTACTACTAGAAATGTATTTATTATTTATGATATAATAACAATTTCAAGTTAATCGACAATGATAACCCTAATAATTTTCAGCTAATTATTACAATAGCCGCACGCAGATATTGTTACCGTCCGCGCATTTCTCTTTTTGGACCCAAAATTTTTGAAATTTCTGTTTTTTTGACCTTCTAAATGCCACAGCTCGGTGACGGTACGTTGGGCATACGCTTCTATGAAGCCGATCGTAGATGTTAAATGGATCCTTCTTTTGGTATAAATACGTTTTCGTTGGGACTTACAATAAAGCGACAGTGGCGTCCGATATGTGCATGTTAATTTTTCGAGCTGAGGCATTTTTTATCGGATTTCTCGTCCAAAAATCTTGGACTAATTCGTCAGCGGACAATATCGGATTAGGGGATGTTGCTTAAAAAAATAAAAAATAAGACTACTTAGTCAAAGTAAAAAAAGGGTTTGGTGGGAATATAAAGAAGATTTAAAAATCAATATGGGATGCCTATACCTGAAATACCAGGAAATCGGTAGAAATGCAAGAACAAAATGAAAAACGGGTACGACTTTTTAATTTTCCCATAATTCACTATTTTTTTTTCGAGAAGAGTAACGAGAGGTGAAAACTGTATATAGGGCCCCAAATTTCCCCCAGATGATTGAAAAACATCGCCAAAATTACTATCCGAGTCATACAGAGCGAAGTATTTAGAAATTAAATTGCAAGGCGAATCAAGTAAATACACAAAGAAACGACTTTATCTCTTCTAGAGACTGGTATAAAAATCAGCTCGATCAAGGTTCGGGGTGAATTTTGAGAAATTTTTGAATTGTAGCGTGCACGAATCCTGTTTGTCATTCTTTGGCCCTTCGTAAAGTCGTATCGATACCTCCTGGGATAAAAACGATTAAATATATCAGAAATTCCATCTTTTCGCTACAAGACCTGGATTTACATTTTTTGATCCAAAGTCGCAAAATTGGGTAAAATTTTCTTTTCTGGTAAAAATGCATTATTATTCCATTTACCACTGAATTTACTAATTTTCAAGTCGGCCTGGCTTTGCCAGCCTTGTAACTTTGACTGACGTGTGATAATAAGCAGTTTGACAGAGTCACGAAGTATTTAACCCGAAATACCTACAAAATTTACAAATATCTATTTATCTATCTATCTTGAATAATTTGGTAAAAATGGATATACATACCGAAATTTATAGAAATATCGTTATAGTACAAAATAATAAATACACTGATGGTGTGGAGATTTAAAAGTATTGTACGTTTTACGAGCACATAACAGTTAAAAGTTTTAAGTGGCTGCATTACAAAAAATAAAAGTCTGTACTACGATTTTTTCTCGTATTTACAACAGTTTATTTAACACACAGTATATACATTTATGCACATAAAGACGTATTAGAAGAAATGGTTTAAACCAAAGAAAGAAATGACGAGATACGACGAATTTAGATTATTTTTGCGTTTGGCTATTAATTTAATTTTATTTTGCGAACGAGCTTATAGGCTTCCGTGAGGCTCTCTTAACGAATATATGTTTTTCTTTTTTAACGGCACTACACCTCTAATTCCCATATGAGTGACGCAATCCTTCAAGCGACGCAGTGAGAAATATTAGTTTGTTATGATAACTTAAAATGAAAAGCAAAGCGGAATCGAATTTATTTTGATTAATAATAAGAATAATAATAATACCAAAAAATTATAATTTTTGTTGAAAAGCAATTTTCAACAAGTATATATATTTATATTTTAATTATTAAGAAATCTCTCACTTGTAATTGATAGTAAACAATGTTTACTTCTTTCAGTATGTTTAGAAACGGCTGATAAAATATATTCGGAATAATTATCGCATTTTTCGATATACGCAGTAACTTGTAGTACTTATATTCTTATTTTTTGCTTTGTATCTATGCGGTATTTAAAGTATGGCTGACTTTAGTATGTTATAGGTTTTTGTGATATATATTTATATAAGGGGGGTTAAAGCAATTCGGTTTAGAGAAGTGCCAGTTTCCTGTAACCGGGGAATTCAACAGCAGCTTTAATTTAATTTTTGACATCATGTCCTGGTTATATAGAGTCACCGTTTTTTGTAATGTCTAAACTGTTGCAGGCTATTATGCTCATAGTGACTGATAATCATCATCAGTGACAATTAAACAATTCATTTTAAATTTGAACCAATAGTCTGGGTCTAAGTCTTGCAGGATGTTTGGAGTAATAGACGTAGATCTTCTATATTTTTAAGGGGTATATACGTTACATAGTTCAAATCTTGAGAACGCACAAACCGATATCAGTCAAATTCAAAGCAAATATAGTTGAGGTAATTGTTTTGACATGGAAAAGTGGAAGTCAATTTCGTAGATATAAGGTTTTTTTTTCGTTTACCTATGTTTTAAAAAATACATGACATTTCGAACAATGGCGAAACACTTTAACAAATTTATTTTAATATTTTTTTATTTTTTTCATTATACAAGGTAGCTATAAAATTATGGGGTAGCCCCTAAAATCAAAAAAAAAGAAACAATTATTGAACACAAAAAAATAAGGAGTATCTTTTATTTTTTGTTATAAAGAGTTTTACAAATATACAGGGTCCCACAGTAGCCCTAGGGAGCTATCTGAAAGTAAAAAAAAAAATATATTCCAGAAACACGTGAAATTTATTTTATTGTTTTGTACATATACTCAGAAGGATGAAACTGCCACCTGAAAACAAGAAAAAATATATATCAAGGGCACTTATTACTTTTAACAAACGGAGAAACATGTTCTTCTATTTTTTCGGTGCATAATATTTTTATCTATTATACATTAGTCTCCCTAGAGATATGAAACAGCTTCTAAAAAACGAAAATATTTTTTATTATAAAGCAGGTAGACAAAAAAATACCATGAAACATGTCAAATTTATTTTATCTCTTTCTACGTTAAATGTTTTCCACACTATGCAAGGTTGCCCTTGGGAATAAAAGAGTCCCCAACCATACAATAGTTTTTTAAAAAACGGCAAAATAGTACAATTTATATTCTTTTTTTGTATACAAAGGAAATTTTTTAAATTAGAGTCATTCTAAAAAGGTGAAACAGCTCCCTAAATACAAAATTAAAATTTAAGAGACGGAAAACGCCGAATCGACTACACTGGGTTATTCTAGGGAGATAAAGCAGCTCTTTGAAAGTGAAAATACTTTTTATATTTCAGAAACCTACAGATATTTTTTTGCATATCGACTTGAGATTTCGTTATTAGGTAAGGTCTTTAGTGATTTAAAATAAAATAAAAAATAACATTTAAGGGCTGATAAAATAATTTTAGTCTAATTTTTAAATGGATTAAAATATTGATTTTTTGTTTTCGATAAAAATATTTGACAGTTTTTAGTCAAAGCTAATTTTAGTCCAACATTTAAATGGTATTTTAAAAGGTATCTATTTAGGATTTTGCATTCTACACAGTATTTTAAATAAACATGTTTTCAGATTAAGAACTGGCATCTGTCAAACTGTCAAAAATTGCAACATAATATGGGTCTTCCTTTCAGGTCAAGTTATAAAGACAGAGTCTAGCGGATATTGTTTTCATCTTGCCCAATAGGGGCGGGATGTCTATAGTGTTTATATATATATATATATATATATATATATATATATATATATATTGTATATATTGTCATAGCAGTGTAGATCAAAGTAGCTAAATACTAAATTTACTAAAAATAAGTACCTACAGATTTATGCCTTCTAACTATTATAGGATATCTCTCATATATTCCTGGCTTTTGTTAGAGACATGTTTTTTAATTTTTTTTTAAGTCATATTTACTACTTTGAAATTAGTTTATTGTAGAGTCTGGCTCATGTGTATTTAAAAATCTTTCCATGTAAGATTGTTTGCATGCGACTATATAAGCAGATACGTTTAGATTTTGGTTCTTGCTAACGATAAGATATACATCGCTAATGAGAATTTTGTGAATAATTTAAATTAAAAACAGTGCATGTTTGAATGTTAATTTTATTATTGTTTCATTGCATAAAATCTTCGGACAGCCGTTAAATATAATTGCTAGTCAACATCCTTAAAATGAAAAAAATCAAAAGAAAATATGCAACTGAATCGATTTTACAATAATATTAGTCAATTATCACGTAAATTATATTTTTCTGTATTAATAAACGATCCGTTTCTAAATTGCAGCGAAATTGTCGAAGGAAAGGAATTGTGATAAACCTATTATTGCCTCCCTTGTCCGCACTTGTTTTAACTTTCTAGTCGGGTTCTTTATTTATCCCAGCAATAGTTACTTTGTTTCTCTGGGGGATTTAACTCCTGAAATATTTGGCATCTTTAACCACACTTTATGACTACATAGAACTTCAAAAGGTCAGGGTCTAGTTCCCTTATTTTTTAGAATTTCGTAAACATTTAATCAACAGAAATATTTTTATTTGAAGCATCGATGGACGTTTTTATTTATTTCGTTTAATTAAGAATTTAGTAATATATTTTTTTAAACACCGAATTACAACTTAATGGTCCTGTAAATTTAAAAACATTTTAACCAGCTATAATATTACAATATCAACTTCTTTGACTTATATGGTAAACTAATTTAAATGTGATTCGAGTTAATTTTTATATTAGACATGTCAATAGGGGATTCCTAATACTTTATCTATTTATTTAATAATATATTTAAATATTTGAATAAATAAACCGACATCTAAATACACCCCAAAAAATTGTGTTTCAAAGTCCTATAAAATGAGAACGAGCCCTGACCATTATAGTAGTCACTCAATCTGTGTGTTTTGGTGAATAAAAATCTATTCCATTTGATAATAGTGGTTTAATTTAAATAAAAAATTAAATAATATGTGTATTTTAAAAGTAATTTCTACATAAATATCTAAAAAGGAATTTTAAATAGAAAAATATTATTTTAACATAATTATTTTAAGATATAAAATTATTAATTATGAACACATAAGGGAAGAGAAATTTGGCAGTTATCTTTCTAAAAGTGATCTTTTGTGATAACTGTTTTTCTTTGCTTGTAAACACACTCTGAATGAGTAGGACTTATAAATACAAAAATATTTTGAGGTACTTTTTTAAAGAAGTCTATAAAAACGAAAATTTATAAAATATTTCCTTACAGAAAGTAACTTTTAAAATGTATTTCTATTTATAGAAAATTTTTGAATTAAAGTTTTTCTTTGGTGACCATAGAGTTATCATTGGAAATTTTGAATATATTTTGAGTATACTAGTAATAAGTCGAAAATTGATTGTTATCTATGAAAGCTCCACGAATTTTCGAGTGTGCAGCGGTACGCTGACAAAAATTAGCTGCATTCAGTTAAATCGCTAGTGTAAAGATCTGAGTAGCATCATATACGAAAACAAATTTTTCCATATATTCGCTTAAGAACGCTTCATAAACAAAAAACTAAAACTAAATTAAAGAAACAATCAAATTGATTTGCAAAATAGATTTAAAAAACAGGCAAGCATTTTTTATCTCCTTATGGGAATCCGAAAAACAACTGTGTGCATAAATGACAGTGAGGACCTAAAAATACATTATACTTATAAGAAAAACAGTAAATGGGCAGTTTACAGTGAATTTTTGGAAAGACCCTTCTCCAATGTTTTGTGCAGGTAAAAAACGTCTTAACAACTAGAATATTGATATATGTTTTCATGTCAGCAATTTTATCACATAGAAAAAAATGTGAAAAGAACGAGCATTATAAATATTGTGCAAGTAGATGATACAGATTGCAAATGCAAATGCAAATTCTACATTAAAGCAAAATCAATAAATATGAGATATACTATTCTACTTCCTAATCTGCATCCAACCCAGTTTTTCCAAACTATAAATACATCTTTAAAATACTCGAAAGAGAAATATATTATTACTAGTACGTATTCAATTCTCAGCAGGATGTAGTCTTAGATTTCTTGAATTTATGAAGCCGGATACGCAAAGGAAACTCGCCGATAAAGTTTTATTAAAAAATCAGATTGGAACTTAAAATAAAGATATAAATATAATAAACTTAAATACTAGAAGTGTAACAGAGTTTGATAAGTTACTTTTATTTTTTGAATATTTTCAACTGTATTAAATAGACATAATATTCTTAAATAAATACTTGAAAATGAAATATTTTTATGTTTTTATATGGGTTATATTTCGGAGTTATAACGACACATAAATTCTTGCTTTTAGAGGATTTGTAACACATATTTGAAGAACGTTTTCCGAAAAAAGACTCAAATTTAAATATAAATCACAGCTCAGTTAATGAGTATTTATCCATTATAGGTCAATATGTTTTCATCATTATCAACAAATTAATACAGTCATCTATCGCGGGAATAAATGGCTTTAAATTTTAAGAGAAGGGCTTTAAAAAGTAGCCTATCGTAAAAAGACCAGCGAGTAATTTTTTTCTTCGATTTTGAAAAATATATATCACCCCGAACGTTTTTGACGCTAATTACGGAAGAAATTAACAAAAAAATCTATTTTAAAAATTTAACATTGACCGTTTTTGTATTTTGATTTTTATTTAAATTGCCCATAATTTCTAATTAGGTGAATTTTCCGACAAAGGTTCGCCAAACGTACTTTTTTTGTAGTAACTAAAAATATTATATGTAAATGTTTTTTTAATTCAATTCTTTTTGAAAAATATTTCAAAAATATAAAAAAATGTTGTTATTAAAATTGCAATATATCATAAAATAAAAAATTTTTATCTGAAACTTTTTCGTATCTTTCAATTTTAGTTGAAAGTAAAAACGACTTTATATCTTTATTATTCGACGACTTACGACAAACTATGCAAAATCGTTTACTTTTTCTGGCAAGGTCGGGTCGCTTTTGATTGCGAAACTCAGTTTGTTTAGGTTTTCTCGAAATAAGTGCAATATTTAAAAAGTTTAGAATCAAAATATATACCCGACAGGTAAAAAAATAAACGTCGACAGAATGGATGATAGTTGATATCTTAAAATCTGCTATCGTTATGCTTCTAAAACTACCAAAATTGAATTTTACAGGTTAAAAACCCCCTAGACCTACGTTCAAGGTCGATTAAAAATTTGTTCTCAAGCTACTGGAAATGGGACCGCTGATCTCAAGATTTGCTGTTGTTATGCTGCTGAAACTCTAAAAATTGAATTAGAAACATCAAAATATTGTAATTTTTGTTCCATAAGTATAATATATCTTCATCCTTACTATATATTATAAAAGTGGAAAAACCTGATAATGATAGATACCCCGAAAACTGCCATTTTTATGTTTTCAAAACTATTAAAACTGAATTTAACACATTAAAAAAAACCTTTGGATGTACGTTTAAGCTCAATTAAAAATTAGGTCTGAGCCCACTGGAAAGGGGTTGGTTGGACAAAAATTCTCTCAGTTCCTATTTTTTATTGCACAATAGAATGAAAAAAAAAATTAAAATCTCATCAACTGTTTTCGTTTTAGAAATATAGGCCAAAATTAAAATTTAAGTTTTGGCTTATAACTCACCTATTCCCTACTAGAATATGTAAATGTCCACGTATTCACTGGGCCCCTATCTACATTTTTAGTAGTTTAAAATTTGTCGTAAATAGCATTGTTATCGAGAATTTTTAGTTTTTTTTAATTAAAAAATTAAAAAACGTTTACCAAGACCACCAACTTAAATATTTTGCTTCAAAAAGCCATCATCATTAAAAGATTTAGAAATAGCATAAGAAAAAGATCGCTTGGAAAGTTGTGTGAAGTATTAAGGAATGTTGAATAAAATTGGCAAGCTAACGTATGCGAGATGTATTCGAATTGTCTTATACCGTAGATTAATCTGAAACCTGAATTTTGCCGTTTTTGTTTTCATTTGGAGTCATAAACATTTAGACAGGACCCGTAATAGCTCTAATATTTCTCTGAAAGAAATGACGATTTTCAAATATTACTTTTAGATTAATATACTCTTTCTTAATGAGTGTGAAATATTAAAGAAAATGTTAATTCTTGATCCATATAGAGACCCAGATTTTTAATATCGTTTTTAAAAGAAATATTGCTATTGAGTATTTTTAGCAGGTAGCTGCAGTTATCCATAAATATTCATATATATATATATATATATATATATATATATATATATATATATATATATATATATATATATATATATATATATATATATATATATATATATATATATATATATATATATATATATATATATATATATATATATATATATATATATATATATATATATATATATATATATATATATATATATATATATATATATATATATATATATATATATATATATATATATATATATATATATATATATATATATATTGGTTTTCCATGACCTTCAACTCACAGGTGATTCTCACGATCAGCGCTTTCATTTGTATAAATAGTTCCAAAATAATTAGAATTCTTATTGTAACTAGTTATTATGTCAGTTTGATTATCGATGTTTTAATTGTAATTTTAAATTAATAGAATTTTTCAAGTCAATAGTAAAATTTTTAACTCGTGACGGCGGATCTTAATCCCTTGAGAAAAACAGACCCAAGAAGCCCTAACTCCAAATAAACGCAAAGAAATCTGTTGGTAACTGAAACAATAGCATAATAATTGTAAGTAAAGAATCGTCTCGACTTTTATTCTAAAATCATTTTATTGATAAATGTTCGACTATTTAATATTTTCCTTACCTCTTGTATTTGAAGTGATATTTGTATGTAATATATTGTGTCTAATAGGATCAATTTATTTTTTA
Source organism: Kuschelorhynchus macadamiae (assembly GCA_030620095.1). Lineage (NCBI taxonomy): Eukaryota > Metazoa > Arthropoda > Insecta > Coleoptera > Curculionidae > Kuschelorhynchus > Kuschelorhynchus macadamiae. The sequence goes on from JAUTXW010005167.1 coordinate 794,396, forward strand.
CATGTAATAATTTTATGTTACGTAAATCTTTCCTTATATCCTTATATCTCTACAAGCACTACAACTCGAACAACAATTGAAGTAGAACGCTATAAGTTCCGGATTTTTTTTTCAGTAGTGCCGGAATACAAGGGTGGCCAGATATGTTTGGGTAATTTTATTAATGCTTGTGATTGCGCATTTGATATGGCAAACACACAACAAAAATATCATTCTTTGTTATTCACATTATAAACTAACTCAGGGGTAGGGCAGCTCAGCTGATAAGTTCAACAAACCCAAGTTCATACCTCGAAATTAAACAACTTTTGATATTCTACATGTTGATGGCTAGAGACCTCATATTCCTTATTAGACCTTCAACGTCTTGAGCAACTTTCAGAAGAGTCTCCCTTGACATTTTTCGGCCAATTGCAAGTTTAAAATGCCAAAATGCATGCTAGTATTTAAAAATTCGAGCCTTATTGAAACCATGATTTTAAACACTTTGCTAACTAGTCTAGAACCTCGTCTAGGACAGCTCATACGAGCTAGCAATCCTACGGCACGCTTAGACGATCAATCTAGAATGCGAACGGACCTTCAAATCTCTTATTTTAGAAATCAAAAAACAATTTGTACAACTCCACAAAAAATGAAACCCTTAGATAACAAACCATCACCTCAATCAGCTAAATACTCAACTTATGGTCGCATTGGTCACACCACAAATTAATGCAGACAACAATTCTCGAGCCGACCCAATTTTTCTTGTCAATTTTCTAACACAATTTTTCAAAAACCTAACCTTTCATTTCAGAATACCACAAATGCATGATTTTTCACAAAATAAATAATTTTATCAAAATCAAAATAGGCACGGTACCAACAACGCACCCAATCAAAACCATTTTAGTCATCAATCTGCAACATTTCAGAAAAATCCACAACTCTTCGCAAATCAACAAAGAACGCATCATATAAATTCCAAAGATGCATACGAACGTGCGTACTTTAGTAAAATTAATTACCATATTGAAAATCCTGACTTCGAAAACAATTATTACCATGAGGACAGCGAACTCCTCAATAATAACGATAGTACCTTTCACTGACATGAATTCCAGAAATTAACAGGATTTTCTCACTCTCTCTATGATTTACCACCCTCCGAATACTGCAACTCAAAATCTGACAGAAATTCAAACCCACAAACAAGTCCTGAATTTAGACAAAATGGATCCCAACCTGAACCATCAGGCAAAACAGGCGTTTCTCTAGAACCCTCACTTACTGTAAAGTCGAAAAATCTTCACTACATAAAAGATGCCTCAAATAAATTTAAACTGCTTATTGACCCTGGAGCAGAAATTTAGATCTTCAAGGACAAAACTGTGCAAATTTTTTCTAAATGTTCTGAAAATCTGATTATGTAAGGAATCACAGACCAAAAATTATCAATTAACAAATAAACTTTTATTTCATTAAATATAGAAAACTTACAGAAAGTGTACATTTATAATCTTGATATCGAGTTCGATGATACTTCGGTTAGATTTTCTTGAGCATTATCAATGTGTAATTGACGACTTATAATCGAAAGAACTAATTATCAACTTAAAAACAGTAAAAAAGTAACAACCAAAAAATACGAAAAATAATAATCCAACTATACAAAAACCGAATGATATTCATAAAAACGTAAGAACAAAAAAATGTTAGATTACCCAAAGCATTGAGTTTAAAAATTTCCAACACCTGCAACTCCAAAAGCCATTAAATCCTTTTTGGTATTAGCAGGATAATATAGACGATCCTTAATTTTGTCAAGATTTCAAAACACTAGGAAAACTCCTACAAGAAGATGTCACTTTCAACCTCCACTATTGTTGTATAATATAGTATAATAAGTATAATATACCCCAATTTCGAAGAAACTTGCATCCTCACTACTGATGCCAGGACATTTGCCGTCGAAGCAGCTCTTCCTCAAGACCATCTCTCCTAGAATCTCTTCGCTAGTATGAGCTGTTAAACTTTTCAGACCCTATCTCTTCAGCCGAAAGTTCGCCTTCATTACAGACCACCGACCCTTGATATAGGTCTTCTGAATAAAAGACCAAGGAAGCCGTTTAGTCCGTTGGCGCTTGAAGAGGTAAAATTAATAAAAATGTCGATTCACAGTCAGGAATAAAAATTGAAAAATTCCAGGAATGTACGAAGTTTCAGTCACAACTGTTAATCCATTCTTCTAATAAAAACCACACACATAACAGATCATCAACTAGCAGAGAAATACGCCAGTTGGAAGACGAGACATATAACAAAATCATTTATAGACTAAACAAATGCCACCAAAAGTGATTTTCTTTTAACGGACAAAATTGAATGATCTATACTACAAAAATATAGAAGACATATTTAACTAATATAACTAAATAAATTCTGCCTCTAACAAAACTATAAATAATTGTAAATATTTTATAATTCTCTTGCCACTCGACAGCGGTACTGTAAGTAGTACTATTTTATGCATTATTTAAAGGCAAAGAGAAATTTTATCTGACTCAGACGTATTGTGTTGAAAATAATTTACAACTTCCAATTCTCTCATTTATTCTCTATGGCAAAGACGTTAAACTCAAAATATCCTAAACACTCTCAATCAAGACCAGATTTCCATTATACTAGATCAGCATGGTTCCGCAGAAAATAACACCGCAGAATAAATGGAATGATTAAACGTGTAAAAGAAAATTACAATTGGCATAGTCTAACTTGAGACGTTGACAATTTTCCAAAAATGTCTGAAAACTTCCAAAAAGTTAAACCTTAGTGCTCCGCCTTGTAATTCGAGAGGTTTAATACCGACCTCTTTGAATATCCCCTTACTAATTATGCTCTCACAATTAGAGATAAACTAAGAAAGTTCACTCAAGCTTATCCTATATCTGATAAAAAAAGCTTCGACAGTCGTAAACACCCTTTTATTATTTTTCCAACATTTTGGCACCCCTTTAAAGGTTCACTGAATGAGTTCAACAATGCCCTAATGAAAGGTCTCTGTGAAGTTTATGGCATATAATTGACATTATCCAGCGTCAGTCATCTACATTTAAAAGGATAACTTAAACGGCTAGGAAAAAATCCATGTTTGTATAGCATATGAGCTTATCTTTGGCCATATATCAAGTCGTCCACCAGAAACTCTTTATAATCAAAAACAGCTCATTTCAAAATATTTCAGATACTTTAGCAATCTCATACATTAATATAAACTTGCACGTACAGGAACGAACATACAAAAAAAAATCCAAGATACGGTTTGGCAAAACTGTTACTCAAAACCTCACAGAAAGAAGAATTGGAGGCAAAGTATACGGAAAAGACTCCCAAATAACCCAAAACACAAAACAAATTTACATTTACAAATCAATCTTCAAAAATATATTTCGATAGACTAAAGCCTTTCTACGACTAGTCTATTCGATTTCAGACTTATCGGTCGATCTCGACGACCGTCGCCCGATTTCTACTTTGTCTTGAATGACACCGGAATGTTTTATCATAAAAAATACCATCGGAGTCTCAAACGACAAACGGACACTTTTAGTTTACAAAGAACTATATACTGTTCAAGACGCTATTAAAACAAGTATGATCATTAGGCCCCGAAGAAAGGTTCTTGGGGTTTGGTAAATTTGACACTTTATTTTAATTTAATTTTCAAACTTGAAGTTCTCCACACTATTTTTTACCTAGCACAGAGATGTCAAATTAGCAGAAAATTTTTGTCAGATCTTCGTACAATAGAAAACAAAATACGAATTAAAGTCATAATATTGATATAGTATTCAAAAGAAACTCGAAAATGTTCTTAAATGTATTTAAGGAGAGCTGGCTAAACCATCTATATTAAGCCATTAACAAAGTACAAATTAAATACTTTTTAATATTAATTACACGTAACATAAGATGTATTTTAAACAAAGCAATTCCCTCTAGAGTAATTTAAAACCTATATATTTCAAATAAACCACACTTTAAATAAAACATGTTTTACACCCCTGTATAGTTGAAAAAAAATTATAAACAACACATTTCACAAATTTACTTATACCTTAACCGTCTATTCTCTATTCCTATTACTGGATAATCGAACAGGTTTCACCACATTATAACAACAACACAAAAGTATAATGAGCCCGATGTCAATTTCTTATTGTTCATACTAACACAAGACATTGGAAGCTGCTGAAGAAGTAAAAACCAACACCAGAATCTGTTCCTCCGTTCTTCAATATCCGATATATAGCAACGCAATACGTGAAACCCAGCTACTTACGCAGTTCAGCTAGCTACCCAAAACGTCCAGGAGCTTTACTGAAAATATTGGCTCATCACACTCTCAGAACCTCTTCGAGTTACGGTCAAATGTGCCAAACAGGATCTTGTGACGAAGGTTCTTAAGACCAATTCGTTACTGAAAACTGTAATACATTCGTCGGCGGTAGCCGAATCCATTCCAAATATTTTGTAGAAGAATACAAATAGGAGTCATCCCGTCATCATTTCCTATGTTACACAAGCACCACCCGAATCCACCCACTGTTCCAAAACTGAAAATGTTACCTCTCAGTAAAATAGACACAGAAGATGTAAACGTCGCGGAACACAGACTAAATCAGTTTTCGGACGAACTCGACAGATTAATCCCTTCGTAACCAAACACGTCGACTCTTTCATCATACTAACGATTACACTGGTTGTCGTCTTAGCACTATACCTTTGCTGCAAGTTTCAACATAAAAAGACCCTACAGACTCAGCCTCATAAGTGGATATGACCGTTCGTCGCCACGAAAGCTGAAAACAGAAAGTTCAGTCCAGGCGCAGTAACGGAACCTTACCCCAAGAGACGGGCCAGCGTCCATCCAGAAGACACTATAGAAGAGGACTTTCTTTATAGAAGTTGTGCCATTCATGTAACTTTTTCATGAAAAAAGAAGCTGCTATATTGGTTTCCCATAATCTTCAAACACCCACAGAGTCAGCGACCCCGACCGGCGACTGCGACATCCCTAGAAATGCCGCATAGGCAAAACATCAGCAGAGACTAACACAGCGAGTAGTTCTCACGACCATCAGTACTTTTATGTGTATAAACAGTTCCAATCCAAATAGAGGCAATTAATTAGAATTCTTATTTTAACAAGTTATTATGTTTCTTTGATTCTCCATATTTTAATTGTAATTTTAGAGAAATAGAATTATATATAATATATATATAATATATATATATATATATATATATATATATATATATATATATACATATACAAATTATGTGTTTTCATTCCGGGTATACATCCGTTCACTGCTATCGTTCTTTCTATTTTCGCAATACACTAAAACTGTGCTATATTGCGAATTGTTTTTCATGTCCGAATAGACACTAAAGTGTCACTATCTATGAAGCTTCCTTTTATACTCCACTCCACTGAAGGTTATCTCTGAGCTGCCTTTCGTCGTTCCTTGACATGAGGAATCACCGAAATAAAACTCTGGTACTTGATTTTCACATTCCAACGCATTATTAAATATATTCACTTAAATTTGGAGTTATTTTATAATGTTTGATATTATTTAAAACTAAAATATCTCGGACACGGTGGGATTTCTTTTTTTTTTTGTAAAATTATGCCATACATGTGACAAAATGTATATTACTTGTTTGTACGTCATCAGTCGGCAACACTGACAAGAATGAATAAATAAAAATTTTTTTCTTATGTTGTTACTATACCGAGTTTTATTCAAATCTAATAATCCGGTTTTAATATACACGAGACCTTGGAAACAATTGATGTTAGTTCGTTTTAGAACTATCTGGCGCTTGGCTGCCTACGCATCTCCTGGACTCCAGCGCGTGAAGATCTCTTAAATCGTGGCACTCTCGTCGAACCAGTCAGTAACTAATTTTTTTCTTATCTTATAAAACTCTATTTTAAGCTTTGGAACAATTTTTGCTCTAGAAATTAACCACTACCTAACTTCAATTCTTTCATATTTTATATAAAATTTATTTTTAACTTTCGAAAACTATTTTTTGCCTTAAAAAATAAGTGAAGACAAATTAAAATTAAAAAAAAAGCCAGTCTCAAACCTGGGATCTCATCATCCAGGAGATCAGAGAAGATGAGGGGGAGGAGTAAAAACTTCGTTAAAAAAACAGTGTTCGTCTGGCCTAGATGATCCTGTAAAGCTACTACCTTTTAGTTCGGCGTTGGCTAGAGGAAGAAAACCTTGGGCAAAAATAACCTGGCCCTCCTGGTAGGAGATTGAGGCATCGGCTAACCCCGCGATATTAAAAAAAAGAAATAAAGGTTAAAAATCCCAGAAATCAAAATTAAAACGACCCAAGCTACGAAAACGGACTATGATTATTTGAACTTGAAATGTCCAAGAGATATCCCGAAAACCAAACCAAATCATCTGGAAATTAAAAGAACTAAATACTGATATAGCTGTACTTACCGAAACAAAAAAGGAAAGGACAGGATTCGGAAAATCTAAGCCATTATGACCACTTCTTTAGAAAAATAGCTAGAGATAAAAAGGCTCAGAAGAGCGTCTCCACCCTCATTCGGAATAGCATCAGGAAATGTATTACATCATGGGAAGCTATTAACAAAAGGGCACAAAGTGACGATAATAGGAATATACACTATAAATGACGATGTCCAAGTCAACAAAAAGGGCGAATTATTTGAAAACTCTTCTACGAAATAACAAAAATTGGACACTTCAAAGAAGTTATCCTTCTTGAAGACCTCAATGCTAGGACTGGGCGAAAACGAAACATTCATGCTAAAATTTCTGGATGTAAGGCTTCATAGAGGACCAAAATGTGGAAGCGATTATCACTTCCTAAAGGCAAAAGTCATGTTTCCCTAGAAAATTGAAAAAAAAGAAAAAATCCAACCAAAGCCCAGAAAAGTGCAAAGTGTTAGTTACAACCTCAACATCCTTCATCACGAAAGTGTAAAAACCCTACATCAACAACGCTTGGACAACCACTGAAAACAAAAAAACTCTGAATCCCCCGATCAACTCTACCAATACACTCAGCAGTCGAAGAAGCCCTAGGGAAGTATGAACTAACAAAACGAAATAAACTCTATTGGTGGGACCGAGAACTTAAAGAAAAAATAAACGAAAAGAGGAAAGTTCAACAACCTCGACACAAATCGGATGAAGACAAAAATTAATATAAAGATGCCCAAGCAAAAGTCCGAGGAATGATAACCCACAAGAAAAACGAAAACTGCTCCAGAATCAATACATATTTAGGAGGGAGTAGAAGCACAGAAAATTGGAGAATACTTCGGTCTCTAATATCTATCTATTTTTCAGTAAAAACACTAAATAATTTTAAAATACTATCGATTATCTTCGTTTCAAAAAATGATAGGATTCAGAGCAAGCTTTTCTATGGAAATTTTTGGATAAACTTTTCGGAAAGTAACCACAAAATGTCTAATTAAAGATAATAAGTACAAAAAAGATAGAATGGTTTTTATCTAGTTTGATCTGTCCAAATAAACATAAAAATAAAGAAAGTTAAAAATATTTTAGTATAGATTTGAGCCACATTAGACAATAAGAACGACCTAAATTAATTGTTATAAACATAATTTTAAAAAATATTTAGGGGGTAATAACGAATGGCGAGATAAAACTAATTATGAATTCTGAATTATTCACCTATTTTTAGGAATATTTTAACTAGGTGTTCAAATAAAAATTAAATAAATCTAATCTAACACAGAATAGACAGCGGTCCTTGTAATTAACTCCGAAAATAAATTAGTAAAACACATTAACCTTTCAAAATGACAGTGCCCCGCTGAAGAACACCGTTGACACAACGTTTATTTAACTAGTACACTTTTAACGAGTAAATCCGTTGCTAGACATTATAAGTGCTTTTTTAAGACTTTAAGTTAAATACGTGCTTTAAAGAAGTCTCAGTTTTTACGACAGGTAAGATACAAAATTATTGTATTAACTATGTTTAAAACCGAATGAATTAAATATTTTTTGCATTTGTAATGTCTCTGGCTAGCATCTATTACCCTCTTACTTTTTAGTTAAATATTTAATATTAAAACGACGCATGGTTAAAGATAAAACAGAAGGACTTTGGTTTTTCAATAAACGACCAATAATTAGCGAAAAGTATGGTGAACCATTATAATGTAAAATAAAAACACTAACATTTTATTAATTTGACAAACAAAATTTAAAAATTCAATTATATCGTTTACATAAAACTTCTCAATGTAATTTTAAGAGTCGATCTACAAAAGAGGTACAGCTATAATTCTTGTGCTGAGGATATTGATAAAATAATTTCCTAGATCGAATAGCTCTTTGAGAAATTCTTGTATTGATTTTTGCTTCTAGTAAAGACCGATCGATATCCTCCTGCAACATTTTGTACGTGAAAATACCGCTTTACGTGCCGTTTATTCTTATAAAGAAAACAATATTTCCATTTTAACAAAAAACTTATTTTGTACCATTTCTGGATGATTTAAATGTAGAGAGTGGCGCATTTTCGATACTATTAGAAGTATCTGACAAAACTGTAGGTGCTACATAAAAACTGCACATTTTCGAGTTCGATTTACAAATGAAATCTAGCCGTGGTTACTGATCATGGCTAACTTGACTCGGTATGGAGCTACAGAGTGTTTTCGAAAATTAGCCAATTTTGATAGGGTCCTGTATCTCGCTTATTATTGGTGATAGAAGAAAAAGTAAGTTAGTAAGTTTCTTTCGTGGAAATCAGTGGCGTTCTTACTTTTTAAGTTAAGTTTATTTCAATGGGACACCCTGTATATTTTTTTCTTAGACGATTTGAAATTAAATTACCTTTCCGACGGTACCAAATACCTTTTTAAAAAAAATAATTTTTTCCTTATATTTTCCATGTGACTGCGGTAAACATAGCAACTGAGCTTTTTATTTATATCTTTGGAGGCGATTGATTAAACTTCATGTTTGATAACTACCAAAACCACTTGATAATATATCTGAAGATGTTACACATCATTTTAACAATACTTTTTATAAGATAATTGAATAAATCGAAAAAAAAAACCTACTTCACTAAATATTTATTTGTATATTTGGTGCGTTTAATTATTACCTTCTCTCCTTATGTCTATTTTATATTCCCCAGAACCTATTTGAATTAATTTGCGTAATAATAAATACCACTTCTACAACAAAATGGCACCTTTAAAAGTATAAAATGTAAAACAAACATGTTCAAAGCCTGCTTAGAGTCGAATTGACTATGGAGCCCATGCAGGGGCATATGGAGTAGGCTTTGGAAACAACTGTTTGACGCCATATTTTCCAATATTTTGACAGTTGAAAGTTGAAGTTACACATATTCCGATAAAATCTGCGAACATTGCATACGACAATATGCAAAAATTCAGTATGATAGAGTATTACATTGAGTCTACTAAAGACAGTATTGCCGCGTCGGAACTATATTTCAAACAAAATGTTTACTCTCGTCTCGTCTCGTCTCGACCTACTCTCGTCTCGTCTCGACATCATTCAATTTCGACATTCGAGAAGAGACGATAATGAAGGGGTCGAGACGAGACGAGATTCTCGGCTTGACTTTTAATATAAGAAACCCCCATCTTGTAGATGTAAATACATACGAGTTCTTATTTCGTTTCAAGAAAACACAAAGAACAATATAATTAACATATTGATGCTTGGATATGTTTGACTTTTGGCTTATTCCTTAATTTAGAATTGGTGACATTCAAAAATCTCCTTTTTGATAACCATTTTGTATACTTAATAGTCTAGAATTGTCTTGATAAATCCAAAAAGAATTTGTTTATAATTCTCTTCTCTTGAAGCAGAAAGTAGAAGCTCCTTAAAAATGAAGTTGCGTTTAAAAATTAGCAAAGCTCGTTTGCTTAAATGAATGCAGTGCAATTTCGTATGTCAGTTACCAGCATCACAGAGAGACAAGCTGACAAGCTGTAAACAGATAAGTGCAATACAAGCTCCATTAAATTCCAGACCCGTTAAGGCATAAATGTCTTCGTAACTGATCATTCTAAGAGTCGAATTGGCGAATACTTTTTACTGATGGTAATACTTCCCGTAGATGTTCCTCCGATTCCACGGTAGCAGCACTGGTATTGACCTAGATCTCATTTAGAGGTTTAACACTTTATTTTATTGTTGTTAAATAATGGGGTTAAAAAGGACAATAGTTCAAGAGTGTAAAATAAGGACAAAATAGTTTCTTACACATAGAATTTTGTACATCAAAGGTTAAAAAATTAATATTATTGGAAACATATCTTAAACAAATTTTCCTAGGTCCAAAATGTGTTAATATCCAGGATAAAATCTACTTTTAAAATTGAATAGTGTTTAACCAACACATCAGCACCGTTTTGTACCCTTAATGGGTTGCTAGAGTTTACAGCACAGGTAAACAGATTCAGCTGATAGTGCCATATAGTTATTTTTGTCATATTTATGACTTTTCAGTCTGTTTTCAAGATATTGACTGGTTTGGCCAATATAAACACTCACAATTTTTACAAGGAATTTTATACATTAAATTACTTTTTTTATATATATATATATATATATATATATATATATATATATATATATATATATATATATATATTGCAACAAGGTTTGCTACCGATTTTCTATAAAATTTACCAAAATATTTATGAAAAGAAGAGATAAATAATGGAAACATTTTATAGATATTGATGAGAGATTGATGAGAATGAATCGTCGACGAAAAAATCTGGCTTCAGATTCCCTAAGAGCGCGTCAGAATCCATTAGTGGATCGGTCGTAATAAGCTTAACCCAAATTGTAATTTTTTAGTTCTTAACCATTTTAATAATTTATTTTTTGTAAAATGTATTGAATTGTCAACAAAAACCCTTAAATATACATCATTAGTTATGCCAACTAAGATTTAACAAAAAAATTATTTTGACCAGATTTAAAAAGCAAAAAGCCCTATGTGCAGCGCTACAAACAACTTTGTATACACACAGTAATCAATAGGTTATATTGCTGCGAGCGGTCGTACAAAATCTAATACTTGTAAAGCATTTGGTTTCTTGAAAGGCGTGTAATAAATCCGGCAAGTTACTCGTGTTCGGGAACGAGATCGACATGTACGGGATTAAAATTCCAAGACATGTGTTTGTAGATTCCTAAATATGTTTGAATTAAAAAAAAATATTAATTTTTTGTTGATTTTGCTTTTCGCTTAATATACCGGGTAACAGCGGTATCATTACCCATCCTATCATTTTCTCTGGGAAGGAACATATAAATTCGAAATCTGGCCTCGTCATATGGTTAACTCGGTTACCAACTCAGTTACCGATTTTGATGTCTTAAAGAGTTGACTGTCGTTTCGGGTTTATTACCCGAGTTTGCGTGCAAAGTAGGGTAATGCATGTACGTATGTATCAATTGCAAGGGCGTATTTAGGGGGGCTCCAGGAAGCCGGGAGTGTTTGATTTAGTAAGGAAAGGCATAATTAACAAGAACATTTGTTGATATCCTTTTAGATTTTTCATTGTTCCAGGGCCTCTCCGTAATATGAAAGTAAGGATATTTTGTTTGATACGACCTACAGGTTAAACTCCAGAACCATCAAAGGATTCGTGTGTAGTGTGCGAGTATTCTGATAGAGTGACCAACTGTGTGTTGTGGTGTATTCAACGGAATCTTTAATATTATAAGTTTCTGAAATATAGCACGAATTATTTTGTTTGGTCTAGAGCATTCGGCGTTAGTTCCTAGGATAAAAACGATTATTTTTGCTCAAAACAAGAATTTACATTTTATCTGTACCAGGTGAAGGATTTGAGTAAATCCGAGTTTAAAAAAAAACATTTTTCGTTTAAAAAAAAAACTGTCACTTTTCAAGGTCCAGAGATTTACAAATATCTCCTCAAATGCTTTTAGGAGAAAGTAAAACTAAATAGAGGTCAAAAAGTAGAATAAATCTTACGGATCCTGCCGAAATATTGCTTGAAAAACCGAATGAATTAAACATACATTAACATGTAACATTTCTCTTACTTTTTATTTCAATATTTAATATCAACAACTACATATGGTTTATAATTTGCAATCTTTTAACATCTTTTAAGATCCTAAAGTTACAACTTGTTCAAAATAGAGCCTTACGCACCATTATAAAATGCAGTAGATATGCACCAATTGCTACAATGCTTAGTGTCGTTAATATGATATCTGTTAAACAGAAAATCATGTTCAATGTTTATATCTTTTTGTACAAACTTAAAAATGGATTGCTACCAAAATTTATCTGTGATAAAGTGCAGTTTTTTTGAAATGGTCATAGTTACCATACAAAAAATTGTAATGATTTTATATTGTCTGGAAGATGCAACTCTAGTCAAAAGCTTAATTCTCTTTTTTATAAAGGTCTACACGATTTTAATTTATTACCTGGTGAAATAAAATACTGTGATAACATAAATAGTGAAAATTAATGAGAGCCCATGTATTATTGTTCTAGTAACTGAGTTTCGTTGTTGATGGGCTATTTCAATTAAATTACAGTTTTGTTTGTAGCTTTTATGCTAAATAAATAAATATTATTATTATTATTATTAAATCGGTTACAATGTAATTGTAATAGCGGATCTACAAAAAAGTAAAGCCATATGGATATTATAAAAATAATTTTCTAGATCAGGCACCTCCTTGTTTTGATCTTAGCTTCAAATTTGGACCGAATAATATCTCCCTGCAAAATTAATAAAAATACCGTCCCCTTTCCTTTGAAAAAAATTGAACAAGAAAAAATTAATATTATGCTGCCTATTTGCGACAAATTTATGTTGTCTCTGTAAATTCTTACAGTCTTTCTAGAAGCGTATTACATAACAAAACACTTGATCGCCGGCGTAGGTACGTTAAACACATACGTTGATTAAAATATAACAGTGGTTATTTAATATAACCCAGTAGCTTAAGTTAGAAACTAAGATGACGGTTCTCAAAAATTCGCAGCAAGTAATCCATCGCTACTGACACAAAGGGATTCCCGGACCTACGAACTGGAAATCTATGGCAATTCGTTCGAAGGGTGCTCCCCACGTTGTATTGCTTCATTTTACCACGAGTTTGGGGTCCTTTACTGGAGTCGCAGTCCCAGCAGGTTCGGCACCAATATTTCACATCTGTACAACTTCCCAACCAATAAAACCTTTTCCGAACTTTTTCAAGAGTCTTTATAACACCAAAATTTCCTCCGCAGACATCGCTGTGTACGGTTTACGAAACTTCAGAAATTCTCTTTAAGGGCAAAATAGTTTGATATATGTTATTTTTGCCATCTTTTATCGCCAAAGAGTTAGAGATGTGTCACTCAGGAGGGAGCTGGCTCAAAGAATCAGCTCAGTTAAGTTAGTCATTGAAGCAGTTCCACGGTACAGATCTTTTTCGATTCTGACTCGCCTCTCACTTACAGCGTACCGGAGCGGTAACAACTTGCGACGATGTCGAGCTGGAAAATCACCGACCGAGTCAAATTGCATTGCAATATGTGTTGTTTGTTACATTCTCGATGCGGCGTGACTTCACGGTCTTAACTCTTTAGGTTTTATCTTTTTATTTCGACTCTTTAGATGTAAAATAAACAACATGCAATGCAAATATCGATATTAAATATGGTTGGAACTGCCTATTCGTAAATACGCATACAAAATAAGGTAATTTACTATTTGAGAAAATAATGTAGGTTGAAAAATGCAATCAACTTAAGTATTATTTATTCTAACATTGAAAAGAACATATGATGACTTTTTTGACAATATCGTGAAGTCATCTTTAATATTAATTATACAAATATCTATAAGTTTAAATACCTATCTTAAACGAAATAAATAAGAGTCTAATTTATTTGATAAATCTCCAACAGAAATTCTGCATAGTCAGACTGTATAACGTTAAAAATTAAAACCCTAAACTTGACCAATTCGTCGCGGTGATTCTTCGCCGTACTAGCACGATATCCCATCCACTGACCTTTACAAGTACGAGCCGCCAGGGTAGCATGTTTCCCATGTCATTCCATGTCATAATAATAACTTTAAATTGCCACAGTCCAGTCCCAGTAGAAAAAGCTGTCTTTCCTCTACCCGCTAGCTTAAGCTTAACTTGCCAATAACCACTTCTCAGATCCAGGGTCAAGAACCATTTTGATCGTGTTAAAGTGTCCAAAGTATCATCAATTCTTGGTAAGGGAAACTTATCTGTCTTTGTGACGTTGTTAAGTCTGCGGAAGACGACGCAGGATCTGGTGGAACCATATTTCTTCTTAACTTGGTAACGACCAGGGACTTTGCGATGGCTCTATGATGTTTTATTTTTCCATATCCTAAAGATCTGGTCAACTTCATGCCGCTTTGCTAGAGGTATTTGTCTCGGAGGCTGTTTCATCGGCGCTGCATCACCAGTATTAATTCGATGTTGAACTATGTTGGTTTTTCCTAAGTCTCTGTCAAACAAAGATAAAACATCTTGATTTCTTCTCAGAAGTTTTTCCAATTTGGTCACCTGAACTTGATTCAGTAAATATTTTGATGATATCACCACTTCTTGAAGTAACTTAGGGAGAATATTTGCAGGTCCTGACGGTGGCGAGGTTATATAGGTAAATATGGTATTGACAGTTTGGCAAGTTCCAATCTTGTCAGCTTTTTTTACTTGCTTGCTTTACCCTGCATTGAGTTAAGGTTCTTACTGGTAAAATTCCCTTTGCATGTAGTGGACAGTCTTGAACTGGTTCGAATAAAATTACTTCTTCCTCGAAATCATCAAGCTTTCACTCAACATTCCGATCAGGCAGGTAAGGTAGCCTCTCTTCCCGCAAAACCACTTCTCGGATAGATTTCTTCATTTTTCGTACGGAGAAGTCGTTGAGGTAGGTCAAGGATAAACTTACTTTGGTTCATAAAATCAAGACCAAGTATGACATCATCCATTATATCTGCGACGAAAACAGCGGGTATGAAAGTAGTGTTCCCCAGGGTTACTTTAGCCTCATGGATGCCTTTCACAGGTATAACTTCACCGTCGGCGGTTTCCAAGACATAGTTCTTGTATGCATTTTCTGTCCTGCAAGGAGCTATAATGTCTGGTCTCATGATATTGTGTGCAGAGCCGGTGTCCAGTACCATTTCACAGTCCCGACCGCATATCTTCTTCAGTACTACCAAGCTAGGGCCATTATTCTGCAGCCGAGATACTTTAATTTTTATTGATATCGGTTGGTAGCACCTAGTCAACTTTCGCCCCTTAAAACTGGCTGGTAAAAGTTGTCCTGAATATATTCATATTCATATATCCCATTGGTGGTACAGCGGCTTTGCACATGTCCCTCTTTACCACATTTCCAACAACGAATGCCTTTTCTTTGTAGGAAAGTTAATTTTTTATTTTGGTCTTTCTGATGTTTAAGATTTTGTACTTCAATATTCTGGAGTGTACTGTAGTCTTCGTAGCTTTCCTTAACTCCTGCGTATGCAAGAATTTCAGAAATCTTCTTTATTCTAGCCATTCTTAATGCCTTGTTGGTATCAGGATCACGAAGACCTTCAATAAAATCGCTTACTGTCAACTCTTGCTTAATTTCTTCAGGGTAGGATGGATGTCAAGTTAATTAGTCGCACATCTGCCTCATGTTTTTAAAGACTTTCGTTACATTTTTACCTTCGACATTGCGCTTTATACACATACGTCCTGCAGTGTTCTGTTATATTGCATTTCTAAATGAGATACTAATGCTCCAGAATCATTTTGATTTTTTTCTGGTATGTTTCTTAATAGCTCCATAGCCTCTCCACGCAGGGATCAAACTAGTACTCGCTTTTTCGGTGGAATCCCGATTATTTTCAGTTGCGGCAGCTTCAAATTGTCTCAGGTAAGTAACCCACGGCACTTTACCTTCAAACGTAGGAGGTTTTATCACATCTGATAACATCGGATTTTAACTCACATTGTTTTACAAACTGTATCTGGGATCGTAGACTTTGGACTTCCTGCTACATTTGGTCATGAGGAGGTTCATGACTTGCTTTTGTACCTTCTCTATTTGTCCTATTTCTTCTTTTACATCTTCCTTGGTCATTGTCAATTCAAATAAAATTGTTCTAGTTATTTCTTCTTGGTTCTTTCTTATGTCTTGTATTTCTTGCTTTAAGTCTTCTTGGTTCCTCATCATGTCCTCTTTTATTTCTTGCTACATGTCTTCTTGATTCTTCCTTATATCTTCTGTAAGTTCGCACTTTAGCTCTTGTTGGTTCTACATCATGTCTTCTTTAAGTTCTTGCTTCATGTCATGGAGCCAAGAGCTCCTCTTCATGTCTTCTTGACTTCTCTTCATGTCTTCTTGTTTCTACTTCATGCCTTGTATTTCTCGTTTTACATCTTCTTGGTTATCCTTCAGGTCTTATTGGGTTTTTTATAAGTTCGTTCTTCATTTCTTCTTAGGTTTTCTTTATGTCTTCTTGACTTCTCTTCACGTCTTCTTGGTTTTTCTGTATGTCATTATGCATTGCAATAATCAAGTTCATCAAATAATCCAAATTTGCTGCCATGATTATTGCTACTATTAGAAAGTATTTACTTACTTCTATATTTTACTTCTTCAGGATCCCAATCCCGCTTCCGGCACCAAATGTTCTGGATTGGTCGATACACAAACACGTAGTTTTTGAATGCGCTAATTTTATTCAGAACACAGCTTACAGGTAACAAAGGTAAAAATTGGTGATACCTAACAATTGTCACTAGGGTAACTTTGAACTTGTCTCTGTCAGCTTGCTAACACTTTGACATCTCAAAGTAAACTGAATCAGGTATGTTATAAAGTAATATATTAAATAATATTGCTTACTTCTTTATTAAAATATTACTACTATTATTTAATTTAATTAAAAGTATAGACATATATAATATTTTAAAGAGCACAGTTCCTACTTATATTGACTTATAACCTAAAAAAAACATTAAAATGTTAACTTAATTCCCACATTTTTATAATATTCAATATTTATGAGAAATGCCACCATATTAACCATTACGTCAATATTTCATCATGACAATCTCTTCGATCATATTATATCACAGTAATCGATAGGTTAGATTGCCGCAAGCGGTTATATAGAATCTAATACTTTTGAAACAATCTGTTTCTTAAAAGCCGTCTAATAAATACGCCAACAATACTGTATATACTATGCGGTCGTGTCTAGGAAAGAGAGAGATGTAAGAGATTGAATTGCCAAGACATGTGTATTGTAAATTTTAAATATGTTTAAAATTTTTAACAAAATCAAAAATTAATTATTGATGTTGAATTTTGTTTGATTCAAAACGTCTAAATTAATTAACATATGACCTATTATTGGATACTAATATACCGGGTGACAACTATATTACTGCTTACTCTATCATTTTGTTTATGAACATATTCATTTTAATTCCGTTCTTGTTACATAGTTAGCTCAGTTGCCTATGTTACGGTCAGTTTCGCAATATGTGGCGACCAAAAAGTCTAGGTTAGTAGTTATAGATTCAATTGAAAATTCATCTTCTCAACTATAAAAATAATAGTAAATAACAGTAACCCAATGGTTACCACACATTGTGAAGCTGGGCCTTAATATCTTAAAGAGTTCACTTAAGCATTTAATTGGGCCACCATTTTGTTCCGTCATCTTGAATTCGTACTACAATTTTACCAGTTTGTCTCTATATCACATTTAATTCTTGCACAAAATTTGAAATCAACCTAGTAGTTTTTCAGACTGATTTGTTAACCATTTTGTTTCTCCATCTTGGATTCATACCAAAATTTTACTATTACATTTCTACGCAATACTTGATTAATGTCCAATCTGAGGTAAATTGCATAGGTAGCTTTATAATAATAATCCTATTTTAACTAAGTCGTCATTTTGTTCCGCTGTATTGAATTTTGGAGATTTTTTTTTGTCTTTAAGCTGATTAGCCATGCAGCCAGTCTCAATTCTTTTTTTTTATTTTAAGAATAAATACATAACAGGAAAAAATGCAAATGTATCCTAAGCCCTAAACATATATACACGCTTCACGCTAAGGGTCTATCATGGCGACTTTTTCATAGACAAACAGGGCGACCACAAAAAAAAAGGAAAACATATAGGGAAAGAACAAAGGAAAAACTTAACTTAAATTATTGTTGTGCAAAAACGTCATAATTGCAGTATATACTTTTATTTTTTGGAGGGATAATAGATTAAGGAGATTAAAAGGACAGCTAATTTTACATTCATTAATTAGAACTCTAAAAAGTGCCTTTGTGTTATCAATATATTTACTGCATTCAAAAAAGGTATGATCAAGGTCGCACTTAACATTACAAGTCTCAGATGGATTTTTTTTTAATGTGCTGGATAACTGGCATGACCAAATTTCAGTGGTATTATTGTTGTTATATAACGTCTGGATACTGTTAAGTTTTTATGCCAGTAATTTTTTGGAATGTTTTCGTGAATAAGTGAGTAACGTGTTGGAGAACTTTTACAAAGTGTTTGCCATCTTATATTCCACTGGTTTAAATTTAAAAATTGGAGTAAATTATGTGCATCATTTAGAGTTATTTCATTACCAATTGGAATACCATTAATTATGATGTCTTTAGCCAGAAAATTCACATACTCATTTCCACTTAAACCTGTATGTGCCATAACCCACATAAAGTAAATTTGTTTATTTCGTAGTGTATTCTGTCGTAATATTTTTTTAATATTCCATAATATTGGATTAATTTTGTCCATGCCTTAACGTTAGCTAGTGATCTAAGGACAGACATTGAGTCGGACAGAATGATAAAGCTTGTCTCATCATATTTTAATGTCACTTTAAGAGCTTCATAAATAGCGATAGCTTCAGTGGTAAATATGCTACATCTCTTATCCACTTGGAATTTAAATTCAGGTTTTATTTGTGAAATATAGATAGCTGCTCCATTGCCCTCGAGCATTTTGGAGGCATCAGTATATATTAATACAGATTTTGAGAGTTTCGTAAGCTCTTGTTTTAAAATATGTGTATTTAGAAGATTATTATCTGTGAATGACGGAAATATTACAGTTACCTCTTGAAAAGTGCTATGATACTCATAATCCGAAATACAAAAGGGCGATATTAATCTAAGAAATTCCTTATAATTCCTGTATGCCTCACAAAGCGGGGGAGAATTTTTTTTGTTCCAATATTTATTTGTTAAATCATATGTATTAAGTCTAGCTATTTTATTTAATACCTCACTATTAAAATATATGTGTTTAAGCAAGTGTTTCCCTGGGTATGCTTAATGGGGGCTCTAAAGCTTCAACCAAAAGAGCCTCAACAGGGGTAGATCTCATTGCATCTAAACAAACCCTAAGTGTCTTATATTGCACCCTATCAACCTTTAACAACTGAGTTCTGCATGCAGAGCCATAAAGAAAGCTGCCGTAGTCAAGAATTGACCTGATATAGGCCTTGTAGAAGACTAAGGCTGTTTGGACATCACATCCCCACCATGTTTTTGTAATTGATCGCAAAAGTTAACTCCTTTAATGCACCTAGTGACAAGATAATCAATATGTGTTCTCCAGGATAATTTTTTATCTAAAATGATACCTAGGTACTTAATTTCTTTTTTAAACGGTATGTTTACGTTTTGTAATGTTATATAATCGGGGTTAGGTGTATTATGCCTAGTAAATGTACAGAGCATCGATTTTTCAGGAGATATTTCAAAACCATTGATACGGGTCCATATTAAAATATTTTTGAAAGCATCAGATATTAAACTTAGACAATTTTCATAATTATTGCTTTGAGTGTAAATGCAAAAATTATCAGCATATTGCACTACTTTATAGATAAGTGAATTATGTATATCAGCTGTATAGATATTGAAGAGCAAGGGGCTAAGTACTGACCCTTGAGGTAGCCCTGAAAATACTTGTCTAGGGCCTATATATTCATTAAAATTATTTCTAATAAAAATACATCTGCTACTGTACAGTTTTACAATCGATTGAGAGACATTTGGTGGAATCCGAAAATCTCTAACCATTTTTGATACTAAGATATTTAAATCAATGGAATCATGCACTTTGTATATCAAGAAATAATGATGTTAGATACTCATTAGATGAAAAAAAGTCTTGTATGTCAACAACTATATGTGTAAGAGCGTCAAGAGCACCGAATCCCTTTCTATAGACTTATTGATTATTTGGGAATAAATTATGATTAGCTATCCAATATTCTAACCGTGGCTTAATAAGTCGTTCCAGAGTTTTAAGAATACATGACAGTAACGATATAGGTTTATAAGAGCTTCTAAAATTTGGATCTTTACCAGGTTTTTGTATGGGTATTCCAAAACTTTATCAAGTCTTCTATTTTAGCACCATAAAGGTAAACTTCGTTAAATATTTCTAACATTTTTTGCTTTAAGTGGTAAATATGATAACATACAGTATTGTATATTATCATATCCAGGAGCTGTATTTGCAGTATTTTTTAAGACACAATCCAATTCGAAGGTTGTAAAAGGTCAACAAAGAAAGTGGCTACTACAGAAATTAAAATTTGAATTATTTGGTTGTGGCAAGACAACAGGAGGTGCAACTTTATCGAAAAATTCTTCAAATCATTGATCATCATTGGGTTTTTGGCAGTTGGCTTTTCTTGACATTCTTCTTGCTTGAGACCACAATTGTGAGGAGGGTGTATTTTTATTTAATTTAGAGCACCACACTATCCAACTTTCCCTGGCTTTCCTTTTAAGAAATTTTTTGGTTTCAGCCTCAACTTTCTTACATTTAATATAATTGTCTAGGGTTGGGATCCCAACAAGGAGAAGGCGGTCGACGATTAGCTGAATATGGTTTGTAAATGGGTATGCTTCTAAGAGCTGCAGCATTAATAGAATTTACTAGAAAGAAATATTTTTGCTCGGCATTTAGACAGAGAGGGGTTGTCATAAAACATGAATCTATATAGTTAATATAATCATTCCAATCTGCTTTCCTTGTATTCCATTTTGTTTTAGGAATTTTCTTTTCTCGAGTTGTGTTGGAGTAACTAAAACATATTAAAATTGGAAAGTAATCAGAACCAAATGTATCTGAAAGAATAGACCAAGCATATTTGTTGGAAATGTCTGATGAGCTTAAACTTAAATCAACAGCTGACTTGCCACAACCAGGCTTAGTTCTTCGGGTTGCCGAACCATCATTTAATATTACCATATCAAAATCATCTACTAACTTAAGTATTAATTCACTTACATTATCGTTTTTGTATGAGCCCCACACAGCACTATGAGCATTAAAATCACCACATATAAGATATGGTGATGGTATTTGCACTACGAGATTAACCCAATCATTATTACTTGCCTTAATTCCAGGAGGCCTATAAACTGACACAAGCGAATTATTTTTACTATTTATGGATATAGTGATACCACAAACCATAATGCCGGCATTAAAATTACGAATAAAATTAATAGTGTGAAAGGAAATCTGTTTTGCAACAAGAATGGCAACACCATCCTTGCCGTCTGCTCTATCTTCACGTATCATGTTGTATCCTGAAAAGATTATATTACGACCTGGCTTAAACCAAGTCTCGCATAATAATGCAATGTCAATATTTTGATACATTAACATTTCAAGATTTTGCCTTTTAGCTACAGCAGATTGTCTATTCCACTGTAAGATATTTAATTTATATTCCTTTTTGTTATTATCCATAGTTAATCTGTTTTGGTAGATGATTCAAAAATTTCAAAAAGGTCACTTTTAACAGTTTCTACTTGTAAATTTTTAAGTTCGTCAAGTGAACTTAGATTTTTTAATAAACCTATAAAATATCCAGCAAAACTTTCGATTAGTTGACTTTTTCGCTAACAAATTTATCTAATTCTTTCTCATAATTGGGGGTGAAAGTGGGGTATTTGGGCCAAATACAAAGGGTGTTTCCCTTTGTATTGGGAGTAGGAGATGTATTATGCTTTCTTTTTTTGATTAGGTTGCTCACCTCGACTGTTATTTACTACAGATTGAGAATGGGAAAATGAGGTATCCCCAAGTATTTTTCTAGGTAATTGGGTAGTTCTTTGGTTTTTAGATAATGAATATATGATATACCTTGCAATTTTTTGAATTAGATTTGTGACTACCTGTTTTGCAATTTAGACAAAATATGTCCATTGGTGTACACTTGTGCTCAACATTTTCTGTTTTGGGTTTGCCACATGAAATACAAAGATTAGCACCGGATTTACACTGCTTAAATATATACCCATATTTTAGACACTCGTAGCATTGTGTCACTCTGCCATAGTAAGTCTCAACTGGAAAAATAACACTATCGATCGAAATTTCACTCGGCAATATGTTACCTTCGAACGTTAAAACAACGGTTTGTTTTTTAACATAAATTGGAATTTGGCCTTCTTTAAATATTTTTTTGTTAGTCTTTTCATACCAAGTACCCTATTAGGAGATTTAATATTTTGCAAAATATAGCTATCTTCAAAAAATGTATCTATACCTTTGATAATTCCTTTCGTTTCTAAAATATGGTTTGGAATAAAAGCGAGCAATATTTCTTGTTCTAATAAATTATTTCTTACCAATTCATTGGCATCCTTAAAAGATCCTAACTGTATTCTAATTCGATTTTTACCGACAGATTTTATTTCTATTATGTTTTTTACCATTAATTTTTTGTGTAATATATGTCCAATCCGTACAGGATGTATACGCCCAAAATTCTCATTATTTGTACTTTCTATCATAACATAAATTGAACTAAAACTGTACTTATCTGAAGGTAAATTATAATATTTTTTTCAACTGCCTGTCTGCTTTCTTCAGACTCATCAACAACCCCTTCCATCTGACTAACTGAACCACTTTGTGGTTCGTCTACTGACGTCCTTTGCATATTGGCACCCTCCCCATTTAGGGGAGGTTTCATGTTTATTTACATCTAAATCACCTGTACTAATACACTATTTTTATTCTTTACGATCCGAATTGTCCGCAAAAAATAACCGATATGGTAAACAACCGGTGTAGATAAGATTCGTCTATATCGTATGAAATCTCGACATGTACTGATTTTGGAGATATATTGGATTTTATATATATTAACATTTTATTCCCAAATGACCCTTAATTTTTAACCAAAAATTGAAGTAAACCAGATAAGTAGTTTTTTAGCTATGCCGCGAGCAGACCAACGGAATTGAAAAAACATGTTGAGACCCCAAAACGTGAAGATCTGAGAAAATCTCAGAGCGTGATTTTTTATGGTTACAATACTTCCCTCTTCCGTGGGAAATAATAATCTAGTTGTAAATAAATGTTATTTAAAAATATCCTTAATATCCTCTTGAAAATAACCTAGATGTTAAGCAAAGAATATTTTCTTTCTTTCTTATTTGCTTTTCTTACGGTTGTTTTTTATATACTATAGGCAGTATTGAAAGTTAAGAATTTTCAATATACCTACATTTTCCATGACAACTAATTAAATAAGTATATAATTTTTTTTGTGGTTTTTAACACAGATCAAACTGAAAGTAAATATTTTAGAAATAATTGTATACTTTTAGAAATGATTGGATCTGATCTGTTCGCACAATAACGCCTTAAAAGCATATTAAGGATTTTTTTATAACAGCAAATAAATGTATATATACTTATTCATTGTAAAAAGTTAAGTCATAATAGTTACAAAACTTCGTGTGCCTAAACAACTAGATAAATATTGTAACAAAACATTGGGAAGACTGTCGAATGGGTCTTTTAAATAATCTTTAGTTATTATTTCCTTAAAAACTGTACACACAAAGCACTCAAACTTCTAAAAGTAAGTGAAGAAAAGTTTAACCAACAATCTAACTTTTTCTAGATTTTATTACCTGTCGTACGTCAACCACAAAATACCAAAAAATACGTAAAGAAGCAACTATAGTTACTTTTGAAACACAAATTAATATGTCTGACGTTAGGGACAATTGGAGAACGTTTCCAACTGCCCGATAGTTTTTTTTTGCTATAATATGTTTCAATACCATTCAATATGACGGAACAAAATGGCGGACTAGTAAAATGTTAAAAAAATTATTACTAAAAGGCTAATTATCCAGTTTACCTGTAACATTGCATAAGAATCTAGTGCTACATAGGAATAAACTGATAACATTTTGGTAAGAATCCAAGATGGCGAAACAAAATGACGGCGTAATAAATGTTTTATGAAATCAGCCTGAAAAAAAATTATTAGTTTGATTTTAGATTTTATGCAAGAATTTAGTGTGCATTAAGAAAAAACTGGAAACATTGTGATACGAATCCATTATGGTGGACCAAATGTGCGTTATTAAATGACGATGTGCAGGATTAAATAGGGTAACACTTAATAAAAGGAAAAATTCATTACAAGGTAACTTCCGGGTAAAGGAAATTTACCGATCTTGTTATTTCCTCTTAGATCTACACATACTTATCTTTTTTCACAAAAAATTCTGGTAGAGTAACTCCTAAATATTTTGTTCATAATTTTTATTAAAATCTCGTAAATTCTATAAAAAATTTTGATTTTTTTTTGCGGTTTGCGGATGGCAGGGTTTGAGTTTGCACGTATTAAGGCTCTAATTTATCCACATTGCTTGAACGGTTATAGCGGTTATAATTGTGATATGTGGTTATGATGATATCATATGCAGGAATAAATATATTTCCAATAATTTCAAAATACACAGGTTTTTCTCCTCTTTGCGATTGTATTTTTTCTATTTTATTCTCAAATTTTAGTGTTAAGATAAACTCAACTATTACATTTTATTATTTAAATAAGGCTATTTAAAATACAAACCGAAACCTCGTACCTACATAAAGTTTAATGAGTAACCTGTTAATGGTAATGACATCTTAAAACAATAATAGGTATAGGTACATTTCTGATATATCTGTTTGTATGTTTTATTGAGCTTTTGACTTTCAGGTAGTGTCTATTTCCTTTTTATTGTTATAATTGTTAATATGCAAAATTATATTTGTTTAATTGAATCAGTAATATTAGTAATTCATGTTAAATTGTCTATGTTTTATTTTGACATATAGGAATTAGTTTTTATTAAATTAACTCCAACTGGAACTTCTTCATTACCTACAAAATGAAATTATTTCATTCACACACTGTAGAAATAGTGCTAGATATGAGTAAGAAACTAAGTGATACAATAAAATTAACATAGTGTTCCGGATTGCCCGGTACACAAACATGTAGTTTCTGAATGCACTCCTTTTATTCAAAACACAGGTTACAGGTATCACAGGTAAACACTGGTTATACCTAACAATCGTAACTAAGGTAACTTTAAACCTGTCAATGTCAGCTTGTTAATACTTCGAAATCTCAATTACAACTGAATCAAAATGTGTTCGGGGTCCTCTTCGATTCTTATGTCAGCCGAATGGCTATTACATCTCCTTATTCCTCGGGAAAACAATCAAATTGTAAGGATAGGGGAAAAAGTCATAGGAGGGGTGATCCCAATTGGGGAGGGGCGTAGTTTAAATTCTAGGTAAAAGACAGTCTTTAGGGAGCTTGTATTTGTTACGTGGTTGGGAGAAGTCATTAGTTTTGGTAATAAGGTCATTGTTAGCAAGTTCGGCTCTTATGAAATAATTTGAATTAAATTTGTTAATGAAGTCGCCCAAGCTTTCAAGATTTGTATCCCTGTGGAGAATTGAGTTTCTGACGAATCTGTCCACGTTTAGAATGATCCTGATTATTTTATTTTGCAGCGATTGAAGTCTTTTTGACTGGTTTTTATGATGAGTACTCCACGTGGGTGAAGCGTAGGTTAAATCAAAATGTGGCCTCGCGACGCGCTTATACAGCATTTAGAAAAGGATGGAATGATCTAGAAAATTCTAGAATAATCTAAATACTACAGGGTTAAGAGAATTAAGCCTAACAGAACATTCGAGAACAATTTTTGACACTATCATAGTCGTTACATGGATAAAAATTAAGGTAAGTCTGCTTCATTAGAACAACAAATAATAAATAAATTCATCTAAAACTTAAGAAGTCTATAATTAGGGCTAAATTCGCAACATTGCTCCCTTCTCAGAGTTCATCGTCCCGATTAAACATCTTCGGTATCTTGGTAACGGGCTAGTCGATGGAGATGCACCACTTTCATTTTAGCATAAGGGCTCTTCTGAATCCGGTATACCAAGTCATTCAGTCGGGTCACCACACGATATGGGCCTTCCCATGACTTCTGCAACTTCGGCGAGCGTCCCTTAGTTCTTTTTGAATTGTATAACCAAACTTTTTCACCCACTGTAAATCCAGTGTGATTGGCTCGTAGATCATAACGTGACTTCATTCTATCGCTTTCTATCTGTAATTTATGGTGGACCTCTTCATGGAGTTCTCTGAGGAGTTTACTAACCTGGCTGGCATAATTCGTAGTAGTTATCTTATTGTCAGGAGGGTGTTCAGTCAAGAGGTCGACTGGAAGCTGTAAATCAGATCCAAATATTACACTGGCAGGTGGTTTTCCAGTGGATTCATGAACTGCAGAGCGATAGGCCAGTAAAAATGGTTGAATGCATTTATCCCAGTCACTTTGTTGTTCATTAACTTGGGTTTTCAGGTAGTTCTCCAAAGTTCTATTAAATCTTTCAACCATTCCATTTGACTGTGGATGAAGAGGTGTTGTTCTTGTCTTATGAACTCCTAATAGGCTGCACAGGCTTTTGAATACATCGGATTCAAAGTTCCTGCCTTGGTCGGAGTGTATTTCTCTTGGAATTCCATATCGGCAAATCCATTCTTGAAATAGTACGTCAGCAAAAGTGATGGCTTCTTGATTGGGTATTCCGTAGACTTCTGGCCATTTGCTGAAGTAATCCATCGCTACTAATAAAAAGCGATTCTCGGACTTACTAACTGGAAATGGTCCTGCTACATCTACGGCAATTCTTTCGAAGGGTGCTCCCACATTGTACTGCTTCATTTTGCCACGAGTACGAGTTTGGGGTCCTTTACTGGCGGCGCAGTCCTAGCAGGTTCGCCACCAATCTTTGACATCTGTACGACTTCCCAACCAATAAAACCTTTTTCGAACTTTTTCAAGAGTCTTCATAACACCAAAATGTCCTCCGACGACACCGTTGTGTACGGCTTGTAAAACTTCAGGAATTCTCTTTGAGGGAAAAATAGTTTGATATTTGTTATTTTTGCCGTCAGAACTTTCCCAGATTCTTTTTAACAGACTGTCTTTTATCACCAAAGAGTCCCATAAAGCCCACTATCCTTTAAATTGCTGGGATTTGGCTGCAATTTTTTGGTAGCAAGGTCTTGGTGAATTTTCTAATTTCAGCTTGGTTATAGGACCAATATCTGGGTCTTCTTGCTAATCTTTGGATAAAACTTTTGTGTCCCATTCTTGAGAGCTTTGAAGTGCTGTTCTTCGGCAATAAAAACCGTCAGGATCTTCTCTTTCCTCGTGTCTGATGCAGTGTTTGCAACTTTCTGGGCATGGTCTTCTGGATAAAGCATCAGCATTTTTATGGTTTATCCCTTTCCGATGTTCAATTTTAAAGTCATATTCCTGTAGACGCTGCAACCACCTGGCTATTTGTCCCTCTGGATTTTTGAATTGTAGCAACCATTTAAGTGACGCATGGTCCGTCCTTAAAAGGAATTTTTGCCCACAAAAATATTTATGAAAGTGCTCCATTGTTTTAACAATAGCCAGTAGTTCTTTCCTTGTCACACAATAGTTGCGTTCAGGTCTAGAAAGAACTTTGCTGAAATAGGCTATTACTTTTTCTTCGCCATCTTGTACTTGTGACAAAATACCACCAATAGCGGCATTGCTTGCATCGGTGTCTACGATACACATCTGGGATGACTCAGGATATGACAACACTGGAGGATTACACAAGACTTTCTTCAAGTCTTTAAATGCTTCTCCACATTCTTCGGTCCATACATAGCTGTGATTGCTTTCAGAGAGTCGATGTAACGATCTAGCGATATTAGCAAAACCTTTTATGAATCGCCTGTAGTATGTAGAAAGTCCCAGAAAACTCCTTAATTCATGTCTGTCCTTCGGTATTGGCCAATTTTGAATGGCTTCAGTCTGGAAAACAGCTTCAATATTCTTCAAATGACCTTCAAATGTTTTGCCAAGAATAATGATGTAAACTAAATATACTAGGCATGTTTCCAATGTCATTCCATGTAATGTCAGTTCCATTAAACGTTCAAAAGTCGCTGGAGCGTTGCATAATTTAAAAGGTATAACCTTAGATTGCCACAGTCCAGTCCCAGTAGAAAACGCTGTCTTTTCTTTATCTGCTGGATTATACTTAACTTGCCAATAACCACTTTTCAAGTCCAAACCATTTTGATCCTGTTAAAGTGTCCAAGGTATCATCAATTCTTGGTAAGCGAAAGCTATCTTTCTTTGTGACATCATTGAGCCTGCGGAAGTCGACGCAGAATCTGGTAGAACCATCTTTCTTCCTAACCAGGACTACTAGTGATAACCAGGGACTTTGCGATGGTTCTATAATGTCTTGTTTTTCCATATCCTCAAGCATCCGATCAGCTTTACGCCGCTTTGCCAAAGTTATCCGTCTAGGAAGTTGTTTTATCGGTGCTGCATCACCAGTATTAATTCGATGTTGAACTATGTTGGTTTTTCCTAGTCGCTGTCAGCCAAAGAGAAGACATCTTGATTTCTACTCAGAAGTTCTTCCATTTTGGACACCTGAACTTTATACAGTAAATATTGTGATGATTTTACCAGGCCCTGAAGTACCTTAGGTAAAGTATTTGCAGGTCCTGAAGGTGGCACATTTGTGCATGTAAATATTGTATTAGCAGATTGACAGATTCCTATCTTGTCACCCTTTTTGACTTGCTGAGAATATTCTTTAATGTTCATCAGTTTGACAAATATTGTATTTCTTCTACATCGACTCAAGATTCTTACTGGTAAAATTCCCTTTGCATGTAGCGGACAGTCTGGAATTGGCTCGAACAAAATAACCCCTTCATCTAAGTCATCAAGCACTGCTTTCACTACGCATTCCGACCTCGCAGGTAAAGTAGCATCTTCTAGCAAAATAACTTCTCGGATAGTGGAATTGTTTCTTCGTGGCAGGTTCATAACTATTTCTTCATTTTTCGTACGGAGGACTCGTTATGTTCGTTCATAACATCAAGACCAAGTATGACGTCATCCAGTATATTTGCGACGAAAACAGGGTGTATGAAGCTAGTGTTCCCCAGGGTTACTTCAGCTTCATGGATGCCTTTCACAGGTATAATTTTACCGTTGGCGGTTTCCAAGACATATTTTTTGTATGGATTTTCTGTCTTGCAAGGATCTATAATGTCTGGCCTTACGATGGTGTGAGTTGAGCCGGTATCCAGTACCATTTCACAGTTCCAACCGCATATCTTCCCCGGTACTACTAAGCTAGAGCCATTATTCCGCAGCAGGGATACTTTAATTTTTATTGATGATGATGGGGCTTAGTAGGACCTAGCCAGCTTTCGCCCCTTAAAACTGGCTAATGGGAGTTTTTCCTGAATATCTCCAGGAATCTCATTTCCAACAACGGATGCCTTTTCTTTGTCGGAAAGATAAAGTTTTATTTTCGTCTTTCTGATGTTCAAGAAGAATGTCTTGCACTTCTTTTATAATGTTAGAAGTATTTTCATTTGTAGTCCGGTATTCTGGAGTATACTGTAGTCTTCGTAGTTTCCCTTTACTCCTGGATGTTTGTTTAGCCGTTTCAAACTGAAAAGCATATACAAGAGCTTCTGAAATCTTCTTTATTCTAGCAATTCTTAAAGCCTGGTTTTGGTATCAGGATCACGAAGGCCTTCAATAAAACTACTTACTGCCAACTCTTGCTTGCTCTCTTCAAGGTAGGATGGATAAGTCAAGTTAATTAGTCGCACAATATCTCATACTCTTGAAGACTTTCGTTATATTTTTGTCTTCGACATTGAAGTTGCGCTTTATAAACCTCCTGTAGATGTGCTTCACTATAACGCATTTCTATATTGCTTACTAATGTCCCAAAGTCATTTTGTGTATCTTCGGGTATGTTCCTTAGCACCTCCATTGCTTCACCACGCAAGGAACAAACCAGTGCTCGTGCTTTTTCGGTGGAATTCCAATTATTTTCAGTTGTGGCAGCTTGAAATTGTTTCAGGTAAGTAAGCCACGGCGCGGCACCTTACCATCAAACGTAAATGGTTTTATCAGGTGTGATAAAGAGACGTCGGATTTTAACTCACTTTGCTTTCCAAACTGTATCTGGGATCGTAGACTTTGGACTTCCTGCTGCATTTGGTCATGAACCTTTTTAACTTGCTTTTGTACCTTCTTCTCGATTTGTCCCATTTCCTCTTTCATCTTCCTTGGTCATTGTCAATTGAAATAACATTTTTCTAGTTATTTCTTCTTGGTTCTTTCTTACGTCTTATATTTCTTGCTTTACGTGGTTCCTCATCATGTCTCCTTTTATTTCTTACTTCATATCTTCTGTAAATTCGTGCTTTAGTTCCTCTTGGTTCTTCTTCATACCTTTTTTAAGTTCTTGCTTCATGTCTTCTTCACTCCTCTTCATGTCTTCTTGACTTCTCCTCATGTCTTCTTGGTTCTTCTTCATGCCTTGTATTTCTCGTTTTACATCTTCTTGGGTTTTTTTCATGTCTTCTTTAAGTTCATTCTTCATTTCTTCTTGGGTTTTCTTTATGTCTTCTTGGTTTTTCTGCATGTCATTATGCATTGCGATAATCAGGTTCATCAAAGAATCCAAATTTGCTGCCATGATTATTGCTGCTAGTAGAAACTATTGTCTTACTTCTAAATCTAACTTCTTTTGAACCCTAATGTCGCTTCTGGCACCAAATGTTCCGGATTGGCCGGTACACAAACACGTAGTTTCTGAATGCACTCCTTTTATTCAAAACACAGGTTACAGGTATCACAGGTAAACACTGGTTATACCTAACAATCGTAACTAAGGTAACTTTAAAGTTGTCAATGTCAGCTTGTTAACACTTCGAAATCTCAATTACAACTGAATCAAAATGTGTTCGGGCTCCTCTTCGATTCTTATGTCAGCCGAATGGCTATTACATCTCTTTATTCCTCGGGAAAACAATCAAATTGTAAGGATAGGGCAAAAAGTCATAGGAGGGGTGATCTCAGTTGGGGGGGGGGTAGTTTAAATTCTAGGTAAAAGACAGTCTTTAGGGAGCTTGTATTTGTTACGTGGTTGGGAGAAGTCATGAGTTTTGGTAATGAGGTCATTGTTAGCAAGTTCGGCCCTTATGAAGCTTTCAAGGTTTGTATCCCTGTGGAGAATTGAGTTTCTGATGAATCTGTTCGCGTTTAGAATGATCCTGATTATTTTATTTTGCAGCGATTGAAGTCTTTTTGACTGGTTTTTATGATGAGTACTCCACGTGGGTGAAGCGTAGGTTAGAATTGGTCTAATATAGAGTTTAAAAAGTGTGATCTTGTTTTTAATATTAAGACTACTTTTTTGGTGCAATAATGAATATAATTGAGCTAGAACACCTCTAGCTTTCTTAATACTATAGTCAGTATTCGCAGACCACCTAAGGCCTCTATCAAATATTACTCCCAAATATTTAATTTGCTTAGACCAATTAATCTCCTGTCCTTGAATTTTGACTTTTTTAGCAGTAGGGATTCTACTATTTTTTGTGAAAATAATAGCTTGAGTTTTTGAGGGATTAAGATCCAACTTCCAGTGATTCATACAGACTTGAATGGCACCAATGTGCCTTTGAAGCCTGGATGATAATATGTTTAAGCTTTTATTTGTAAACATTAGAGCGGGATCATCTACAAAAAGATAGAGATTGGTGTAATTGTTGATCAGAATGTCAGAAATACACACGTTAAATAATAGGGGAGAGAGGGGAGAACCTTGCGGGACTCCCGCCCTTATTGGCCTAGGAGTGGAGGTGAAGCCATCTATATGTACCACAAATGTTCTATTGAATAAAAAAGAGTGAACTGCTTTAACTAAATAGTTTGAGATACCCGCTCTAATGAGTTTTAGCACAAGGCCTGAGTGCCATGTTTTTTTTTCCTGTTAAAACCATTTTCCTGTTAAAACCATTAATGATGTCAGCGCTTATATAGCTTTTAGAAAAGGATGGGAACGATCTAGAAAATTCTAGAGTAATCTAAATACTACAGGGTGAAAAGAATTAAGTCCAACAGAACATTCGAGAACGATCATAGTCGTTACATGGATAAAAATTAAGGTAAGTCTGCTTCATTAGAATAACAAATAATAAATAAATTCATCTAAAACTTAAGAAATCTATAATTAGGGCTAAATTCGAAACAATAGCATAATTAGCTTTTGAATTTTTAAAAAAAAACTAAGAAATCAATAGCACATCTTATTTAAAAATTCATGGGATTTGTGCAAATTTTTACACCCTGTATATTAAAAACTAGCCATATGATTAGATTGTGCGCATGGTTTTTTTTTGCTCAGGAGATCAAGAATAAAATATAAAACGACACGACGTGGGTGTTGGACGTCTCCCGGAATGTTCTGCCTTTTTCGTGGTTTTAAGCCTATATTTATACAATTATTTGGTAGTCGTTTTGGTAGTTATGGTGTCTGCTATGTAACTGTGGAGTTTTTAAAACATTTTTAGTGCGATATCAAAATTAAATACGTAAATTAAACTTATTTTGCTTCGTTTCGGTAATTTATCAACAAGACATTTAACACAATACCTATTCAAACCATTTACCGTTCGATTTATTTAAAATACCTCTTTTTTGTGCTTTTCTCGAGCTCGCCGTAAATTTTAACATTTTATATACCGAGACTGGTCAGTAATTTTGTAGACGGGACTCGTCACTAAATTATAAGTGCAAAATTTAAATGTTGCAATAAGGAGTCTAATTTATTCTGCATAATGTGCAAGAGCTTTATTCATCCAAGTTGCTGGAAAAGAACGAATACTAAATGTAAATTCATAACTGAAAATCTAGTTATGTGTTCGCGTGTTTGTAGCGAGATTGCATTCGAACACGACGCTAATAATATTATAGATGACTTCAAACAAATTATCTCTGAATTTAAAAAAGAAATTGAAAAAAAGAACAAATTTATGAAGAGAATTAAGAGGCATTCTCAAACATTTGCAGAAGAGGAGACAAATAATGAGAATCAGTTACTTGCAGAACTTGATAAAAGTAATTTGACTATTAAAGAACTAAACGAAAAAGTGAAATATTTGTCCAAGAAAGTCCCCACGGAAGATAAAGTGTTAACATCCGTCTACTACTTAGACAAGAATATTAAAAATAATTGTTGGTACTCCTACTTGTGTGCCTTCCCAAAACATCTCGGTACAAACTGAATTATTGGTGGCTTCTGACATTGAATGTCAAACAAATATTAGTGGTGAACAACAGGAAGACGAATACAAGCTTCTGGCTGAAGATTTTAAAAATGACATTTCTCAATATAAGTTTATGCCGCAGAATATGTTGCGTACAAATGACACATTATCAGCTTAAAATTATTTATATTTGTGTGACGTTAAGAGGCTGCAGAATAAAATTTCGAAATTTCGTCTTGTAGATGAGAGAAATGGTAGTTCCAGTGTGATGGGGAATCGTGCAAGTAAGTGTACTATAGACTAAGACTATTAGGACTGGGGGTAATGTAGTTCTGTATGATGGTCTTAATGGAAGCTACTCCAAGCTATTGAGGAACAAATTGGGCTAGAGTTGGCGTGTGATTGAGATCTCCAAGCGTAATGCCACATTAGATCATGTCACTGAAGACCTTGTTAAATTATGCTGGGAAATTTCAAAGAATGACTTTGTAATTAATCAGGGTGGGTTGGTTGATATATTGAAAGACTCTTGTGTGTCAGATTCTACTCTGACTCGTATCCTTACTACCGGTTTTCAGACCAACGTGATCTTAACAACAGTTCCATATATCAGTAAATCAATTAGTTCACAGTTCAATAATTTGTTTCTCAACTTATGCCACTCCCACAGACTCTCATGTAACATTACTTTTATACTTGACCCTCATAGTAATCTCTCCATTAGGAGTCATTGACAAAAGAGGCCTATCAAGACTAACATCGGATGCTAGAAGAAAACTTGGCGAAAGCGACTTGGAAAAGTTGGCTTTGGATCTCATTGCTGACAACTCTGATGATTCGTTCTATGTTGCTCTTCCAGATATAGTAATCCATGAAACCTTTCAAGAACGTCTTGACGGGAAGTAATTCACGGTAGTCTTCAGTCTTCAATCCTGAATCTTTGAGCCCATCTAAGTGTTCAACTTCACAGAGAATGCTAATCACACCTCAGTTATCTTCATGTACTCAAAATCTTTTTCGTGAAAGAAGTCTGTGCCCGGCAGGAAATTAATATAACCGTGATGAATGATTCTTTCTTCTCCTCCTATCTTTCATCGGGTATTTCAATTCAAACTAAGAGATCCTAGACAACGAAGCAAAATATTCACTTTGGTCATATTAATACTAGATACATTTCGAAAAAAATTAATGAACTAAAATTACTTCTTGAATCCTATACTTTTACTGCTTTATGCATTAGTAAAACTTGGCTCAGTAACCTTATTCCTGATTCATTTTGTTCAAATAATGGATATTCTTTTATATGGAATGACCGAGATGGCCCGAGTGGTGGTGTAGGAATATTTCTAAAAAATCACCTTAAATTTAAATGTTTGAATGTACCATTGGATTTGTCTCTTACCAATTTTGAATTTCTTGCTTTAAAACTTATTTTAAATAAAAAATTCTTTGAACTTGCTGTATTTTACAGACCACCTGACTTCATATATTAACATAGCAATTCTAGGTGATATAACAATGTGTTTTAATTCTAATGGTATTTATGATTTTGTTATAATGGGTAACTTAAACATAAATCTTCTTAATAATACTTATATGACTAGATTTTTCAACAACTACTCAAGCAATTATAATTCTATTCAGGTCGTTCAGTGCTCTAGACAAGTTACTAATACCACAGAGTCATTTATTGATGTTAGTATCACCAATTCTAACTTAAATTTGTCAAATACTGGTGTTTCTGATCATAATTTGATAAAGTGTACGCTTGGTGCTTCGTGAAGATCTTGGGAAAGTCGTAAAAACTATACGTGGCTTTAAGCGTCTTAATGTTGACGAGGTTAACAGGAATGCTTCTGAGTTATACTGGGAGTGTATTAACAACATGGATGCTTTAAATGATAAGCTCAATTATTTTAATTCTAGCTTACTATCTTTATTTTACAAACACGCTCCTTTAAAAAATATACGATGAATTAACTCGAAAAGAGGTAAACCATGGTTCACAGACATTCTCAGGCGGCTTAAAAGGCTGAAGAGAAATGCTTGGCTAAGATTTAAGCATACCCGTCTGCCAGCTCACAGGAAGTAGTACTGCGACTTACGTAACGTCTATAATGCTGCTCTTGTTAGTGAAATGAAGGTCTACATTTCATCCGCTCTTAAAAACTCTCGTTCTAACAGTAGGAAATTGTGGTCTCATTTAAGAAATTGGAACGTTCATAATACTAATCATTCACTAATTCTGGAACTACAGGATGTTGAAGCAATTATCCCAATAACAACAACCAATTTGTCTCTTCTTCTTATAACAATATATTTCAGTTCTCCTATGGCGATGTTGATGTGATAAGGCAGGTAATATTGAAACAAAAGCCTCATACTAGGGGATGTGACAAAATATCAGGCTCAATGCTACAACGGGCCATAAAATAAATTGCAAAACCCCTAACACATAGTAAAATTTTCATTTGAGAGGGGAGGGGTACCTAATGCCTGGAAATTTGCCTTAGTTAAACCTATCGAAAAGAAAAAACAAAATACACCAATAAAGAGCTACGGAGATCTTCGACCCATTAGTTTACTTTCTGTTCCCCTTATTGAGTGTCTGCTGGCTAAACTTTATAGCTATTGACTTCACAATGAGGTGTTTAACTTGCTGACTAGTTACCTGACTCGGAGATTTCAGCAGACTATATTGGATAATAATGAAGCCAGTGGTACATTAATCTCCAGTCTAAGAGAACTTGACTCTGGAGTACCTCAGTGATCAGTACTTGGCCCGTTTTTATTTTCAATTTTTACGGCTGATTTAGGTAACATCAAACAATCTTGTCAGGTACATATGTTCGCTGAAGACATTCAATTTGCTCTCAAGGAGAGCAATGATGTGTGCTTGTGTATTAATAATGATCAAAGCTTTATAAAAAACTGGGCGGATAAAAACTGCTTGTTTTTAAACTCTTCAAAATCATTGCATGTCCTTGTTGGTACAGTACTCTTCCTATCCATGTTTGTGATTTTAGTCTAATTGAATTTTATTAGTAGTATTTAGTTTTGCGTTTGCAATCTGGTTTATTATATTTATTGTTTTTGTTTGAGAAGAAAATTGTATGTATTTGTGTGTGTCCTTTTGTGTTCTCTTTTGTCGCAATAAATATTTTTTGAATTTTGAATTTGAACTAAACATATAAAAAAATCAGTGTATTTCACCGAAACCGAATTTTCCATAACGTTTGTGCGTGTTCGTTTAGGTTTTAAAATCAGTTTTTGTCGCACTTCGAATTAAACCGGAAATAATCATTGCATGGTATTTGTAGATAGAAAATTTCTAAAAAGCATGAAATACTATGTCAGATTTTCCTTCGATCATTTGTTTTGTACTGAAATGAAATAATTTATGAACGATATGACATTTTCAATAGCTATTTTTACAATTTGTCAAAGGAAGTTATAGTATGACATGGTTAGCAATTATTAGCAAACCTGAAAGTGCTTTCACTTAAACCGTATTTGACAGTGAGTTACACGAACCTCCAAAATCTTTATTCGAGTCAGCTATACAATGCTTATATATGTTTAATTGTCACTTCCAAGAACTGGATGGTTAGTAAAAGATATATTATTTTGAGAAAATATCATTTATTTACCACTGTCAAAGACAAAAAATAAATTATTTCTATAATACTAGTTTCTAGAATAAAAAAAAAACTATATAAACTATTCCCATAAACGGACTTCTATTTTAAAATAGTTTATCCTAGTAATTATGCATATTTAAAAGTTTTCTATCACGTTAAAGAAATATAAGCAAGCCTCCAATTGGGAAATATTATGCCCATATTTTTAGCATAGTTTAATTCTATTATTTCTGAATCCGTTGCAATCGTTGGTGTATAGCGAGTGATTATAATGCACCATTTAACTAACAAATTCGTTTTTCTGCTTCAATTTTTACATAATTGAAACGGATCTGGATCAAAGAACAGTTATGGGAATTGCATTTTTATCAGTTAGTGTTTCAAATCTATTGTTCTGCGTGTTGACGGTCGGTTTTGCTAGTAAGAGAATTTTGTTATGGAACACTAAAGAGCATTAGAAGTGGTTATGCAGTAATTATGAGTTAGGTAATTTTAGGATATCGAATGTAGATACGTTTTCTTCCTTAAGACGTGATTTTCTTTTATTACATATAGATTTAAAGATTATGCAACACCCAGTATCTCAGTCAATAATAAGTTAATTTGAAGCAAAACTATTTTTAATAATATAATAAGTGGGCGGCGGCTTTTTTTTCAGTTTTGTCAGCAGCTCCCACTTAACCAATTTGGATAATAAGTTTCTATTAAAGCTCCCGTTAAAGACATTTTATCACTAC
Source organism: Kuschelorhynchus macadamiae (assembly GCA_030620095.1). Lineage (NCBI taxonomy): Eukaryota > Metazoa > Arthropoda > Insecta > Coleoptera > Curculionidae > Kuschelorhynchus > Kuschelorhynchus macadamiae. Next base: position 832,400 of record JAUTXW010005167.1, read on the forward strand.
TTTTTATGTATTTTTGTTTTATTTTCATATGGAAAAAATAAAGATTAATTTGACTATTTATGGCCGGCGGAAAACTCACACACAGTTGACATCTAAAGAAAACTAACGTGAAGTGGAAAAATTTCATATTTTTTTAAAAAGTTCCATTAAAAATACATCTACGCGACGTAAGATTATCCTGTTTGATTTGTACATTAGTTACAATTAGGTTAATAGAAGTTTCATTATTGTCTTTATTTTATTTGCATTTTTAAGTATTAGGCTTTATGCTTATTTAATACAGTTATGTAAAAATATAATGTCGAATATTTATAAATCACTATTTATTATAATAACTGCTTTTAGGTGTTGCTTTGAAACTAAAACAGTTGACATCGAATTGTGGCTGGGTCTCCACTCGTAGCATTACCAAACACATATGTTTATAGGGATATATATACAAGCCAAATCTCTAAATTGTACAACTCTTCAAGTAGCCATATACAAGGTACCTGTAAAAACAAAAATGCATATAAACTAGAAATGTGTCGGCCTAAAATGTAATTTAATTTTAACAGTCTCATCAATCAGCTGTTTATAATCCACCGGTAAATGTAGACCTCTTATGAACGCTTCCATAATTCTGTATTTGTAAATCTTTCATCTAATTTGAATATATCGGGAGACCACGCGAAATCACTAACAATTCTGAAACTCTTTTATAACAAGAGCTATCAATTTCAAAGTTTAGAGTAGTATATAGTTGGTTATGAGTGAGACTTTTACTGTATAAACGATTGACTGTCATTTCCGACATAAAATACCCTTACATATTATTTTATTTGTGAATGCTACACAAATAACTGTAAAACATGTATATACATACAGTTTCCAAGAAAATGGCGAATGAAACTTGTAATAATGATATTTTTTCGTTGTATTTTAATGAAACAACCTATACAACTAACCCAAGTCTACACCTCCAAACAATTTTATATATTTTTCATGTATAATATATCATACATACATCCAATCCAAATACTTTTCAAGATATTTCCATTTAAACTGTGTGATTACAAATTTATAATTTAAACTGATAAACGATCAATATTACATTTCTGATCTAAGGTGGCCTTAAAACCAAAACAAAAATACATGGCCGTCTTATGCGGATTGTTTTGTTCGCTTTGACAGTTGGATCTTAATCAAATTTCAAAGGTGATACAGGAAATAGCTACAAGGCAAATAGAACATGTTTTTGAGTATAAATATTCGTGTGCCTCATGAAGTTAAAGACAACATTTTGAAGATCTTAACTATAGAAGATCCTCCTTTTTTTTATAACTTTATAACTTTCGTTCCAGTGGTAATATATCCTGATTTTATGTTTTACATTTATGGTGTCCTGTAGTGAATACCGATCTGACAACTGTTAAGATTCTTCTTACAGAATCGCCACTTAGATGAACTGAATTGACATTCCAAAAAAAACTGTCCTCTGCCGAGAAATTAACCCTTTGACACCCTGGTAAGGGTATGTGGTAAACTATCCTTTGCCTTGAAATTGGCATAAGGTGTATACTTAATTCACATTAAGCTGCCGAGCTATGCACTCTTGAATTCTTGATCAATTAAGCAAAATATTAATATTCACTGTTAAATTGAGTTTTGGATACACTTTAAGCGTATGATGAATTCATTAGCAGATAGTACTCCCAAAGAACTGTGTAACTGCACAAATACAACCGATAGGTGAATTATACTGTTTAGATCCCAAACACGGGTTAGGTTAGTTAACTAGTTTAACTAATAGTATATAGGGATATTTGTTCCAGTAATTTTTGCACCTTTAAAACACTTCTGTTTTGCACGAACGTTTCTTTAATAGTCTATTGTAGTTTTCTGTTATTCATTGTCATTAGCGTTAATTCCGTTTGCCATGAAATGTTGAAATTATATTTTCTAAAGCAATTGTGAGAAAGCTTTTATATTTCCACGATGGAGAGAAAAAAGTTAAATAAAAAATTGATTCTGAAATATAAATAACTCATTCCAAATTCAAACAAAACTGGCATTAGTAATCAGAAAGGACATATGAAAGTATGATATACAGAGCATGCCATTAAAAAGATGTATCCTTTTGAGCCCCAGTACACCAACAAAGATAGAAGAGTTTTTTATATTTATTCAAAAACGACAGACTATATTTAAACGTATTAAAAATTGTATGTGTTTTCAATGAAAAAGTCGACAATATGTGTGATTACCCTGAATAAAAGGTTTGTAATGTATAGTGATATCAAACTTAGAATAAAGAAGTGCCAAAATGTATACCTCAGATTTACTAAATTGTGCTCAAGTGATTTGTATACATTCTTTTAATTTATGAATTTCTCAATTCTATAAAAAGTGGAAAAAAGCGTACCGTTTTTTTAGCACATTTTTAGTTGTAAAGTTAAAACTGTGCAAAATATTGTGTTGGATTCTTACTTCATAATGTTTCATGTCTATGAAAACAAATACAAAAATTATTGTTTTAAAAGTTGTATTAAATGTATGTCATTTTATAAGGTAAAAAATATTTTAATCAAACGAGTTGTAGAAAATTTAATTAATTCACTAAAACCTTAAACAGCTACCTAATTAATTAGTATAGTATTCGAAAATTTATAGAATCCAAAAATTATGATCTCTTTTTAAACTCTGATGGCCGGTTGCAGAAAGCTGAATTAAAGTTTAGAATGTTTAACGGAATGTCAAATTTGATAGCGGGTTTTTAGATTTCTGTAAGCAGCTTGTCAAATCCGAAAGCTCGGTTTGTGCAACCGGGGCTGACTCTAAAATAGTATATTTAGATTCGGTAATTCCTTTAAACAAATTATTATTAATATGATTGTGTCAGCCGATACTCGGTGGAAATCCATAATAATATGATGTAAAATGTAAAAAACAAACACTATTTTTTACAAACACTTCCACTATATTTATTTAACAACGTGACATGTTTCACTACACAGTAGCTTCTTCGGACGTTACATCTCGAATGCACAAGCTTACAAGTTAAGGTGATATTTATATAACTAAGTATAATACAACCATTTGGAAATTTTAATGCTTTAAAAAAGGTCTGGGAATTTTTACATACTAGCAATAAAATAAAAAGAAATTACCTAAAATTATTAGAACATATTTAACAAGGGTGAATTATTGAGATCTACCTGATCGTTTAGCAAGCAATTTGAATGTTTGAGTTTATTTATTTCTAGAGACTCGAGTATATTCAATTTATGACCCTTATTTTCTAGGTGTAAAATTTTAAAATTTTTATTAAAAGTATGACCGCTCTCAATAAAATGGTTTGAATAATTAGATTCGGTTTTCCCTTTAATAAAACATTTATAATGCTCCTCTATTCTTTTACCGAAATGTCTGCCTGTTTGACCTATATATGTTTTGTCACAATCTCCACAGTTTAATTGGTATAAACCTGATTGTTCTAGTTTATCAGACTTAGTTTTATTATTTTTGATATATCTACTTAAAGAATTATTTATTTTGATTTTTACGCTAAAATAGGTGCATTTTTATTCTAATATCTAAACTATAGATATACAATCTAATTCTACCAATTAAACTGTAATATATAGGTGCTAAAATAGGTGCATTTTTAAATAGTTTAGATATTAGAATAGTGTATAAAACAAATAATTCTTTAAGTAGATATATCAAAAATAATAAAACTAAGTCTGATAAACTAGAACAATCAGGTGTATACCAATTAAACTGTGGAGATTGTGACAAAACATATATAGATCAAACAGGCAGACATTTCGGTAAAAGAATAGAGGAGCATTATAAATGTTTTATTAAAGGGAAAACCGAATCTAATTATTCAAACCATTTTATTGAGAGCGGTCACTTTTAATACAAATTTTAAAATTTTACACCTAGAAAATATCATAAATTGAATATAGCGTCTAGAAATAAAACAACATTCAAATTGCTTTAAGTAGATATATCACCCTTGTTAAACATGTTCTAATAAAGGTAATTTCTTTTTATTTTATTGCTGATAAACTTTTTTAAGGCATTAAAATTTCCAAATGGTTGTATTATACTTAGTTATATAAATATCACCTTAACTTGTAAGCTTGTGCATTCGAGATGTAATTAAACTGTGTGAGATTGTTAAATTAAATATAGTGGAAGTGTTTGACAACAACACATAAAATTATTATTAATATTTTAACGAAATCGAAATGATGTTTCTTAACACGGCACAAGCATTTCCTGTAAAATAAAAATTAGCTATTAAAAGAACTAAACAAAAATACAAATTAGATTTTTTTACTTTACTTTTTTTACATTTACGATAGTTTTTTTAACAAAGCGTAATTGGGCATTTAAACACGAAACACATAAACACATTTAATTGATTTTCTTAACAAGATTTGAAGATTCTTATATTTTCTTTACAAAAAATCGCAGCTTTAACGTATTATGGAAAAGCTGAACGCATTACGAGAACGGCGGCAGTTCACCGTTTTGCTCAAGGCGGCATAATCCGTAGGGTGCGCCCTGGTAGAAAAAATATTTAGGTATAAAATGATAAAATGAAGATAATAACTCCATATGGTCAAAACTTTTAAATACCGAGAATATGTTTACGGTGTACACTAAAAATCAACCAAAATATTACGATTTTAAATTCATAACCTAGTAACAATAAATTCTAAATATCTAAAACATATCAAAATATCAATTATTATATTAATTAAATTGCCGAATAAAAAAATGTATGCTCAATTAAAAAAAATCAGAGCAGCTGTGTGGGATTGAACCCCCCACCTCTTAAAATCGTGGAAGCAGGTAAGCCAACTTATCTATCATAGCGTTCGAGATAGTTTTGGAATCGGTTATACAATACCTATCAGACTTGACATTTTTTTTTATATCGATTTTTAGAAAAAATAAGAGTTTATGGTTCCTTTGTACCTACTCGTTGTAAAATCTAACGAATAACCCTTTTAACATCCAAATACCTAAAATTTTAAAGTAAGTTTTTTTATGACACAAAACACTAAGAATATTAGCCAGATTAAGTAATAAAAAGGGTAAATTATTACATCCAAGCGTTATTTTGCACCCTTTCTACACGTTAAATTTATTTTATTAACAATCTGTTATTCAATACAGCATAAAATGAAGATAAAATAGAACATCAAGTTTTGGAATCAATTTAAAATGTCTGGATTTTTTATTTTATTTATTCAAGCATTTGGTTTTTTAATATTTTCCTTGAATTTCTTATTGGCCCATTACTTATATAACACACATTTCCAATATCGGATAATATATATGATAGCGGTCAGTTTTCTAGGTATTATTCCCAAGTTAGACACATGACCCGGACTACAATTTGTTTTTATAAAATACATTCGCCAAGCTGCATTCACTTGCAATCGTACATTAAACTTCAAAGAGTAGAGTGAATGGCAGAAAATTATTTATTCCTGCCACACATGAACGAGGATTCTGTAGTGAACTAGTAGGTACTTCATGCTTTTATTGACTTTGACCTAACTAATTACTAATTATTTTAATTTTTTAATGGTTGTATTTCACCCAACGTATTGAAAAGCTTCTTAAGAAATTCACTTCGTATTTTACTGTCTAATTGAAATATAAAACAATATTTCACTTACAAGCTTTATACTTAAAGGATTTTTATTCTGTTAAGCAAATTTAGCCTGATTTATATATTAACATTTTTATATATTTCCAATTGAGGTACATACTCATTTTAAATCCAAATAGCAACCTTTGTTTATATCCGTATTTTAAAACGTAAGAAATTGTAAAACAAATTAGGAATACTACAAAGTAAATCAACAATGGCCAACCAGTACGTAACAGCAACATCCTGCGACAATGTTTCCAAGTCACAATATAACGTGGGAGTAATATCTTCAATCAAAATCACAAATTCAAGTCTCAAGAGGCTAGGGAATCTAAAATTAAAACATTTTTAAATAGTATCGTGATACTGTTTATGTAGTCCGAGAGCCAGTGAACATTTTACTTACATCATTTAATTGCGTTGTGGGTAAGCTATGCCTCCCACAACACGAAATAATTATTCGCGCGTTTTTGTTTTACATTGTGGGCATCTCAATTGCGTTGAACTAGTGAACTAGAACTCGGTTTCGAGTTCTAGTTCAGTAGTCTCACCAATTTCAGAATTATGTTCTACACATACAGTATTTCCTATTTCTAGAGACTGTTTTATCAATTTCAGTAGCTCTTCAAGTTGTTCTTCGGTCTAAATTCCATTTAGGCATAGATGCTATGCACATATTCAACAACCCATTTTTTTGTGGACTTCCAAACATCGCCTCATAAGGTGTTGGCTTTATACCTGCACGGAAAAAAAGCAATTTTTTGTGCTCTAAATAATACGAAGACCTTTAGCCCAGTTTGGCTACTTGTTTTCTAACATCCAATCTACGAGACTATCACGAATGTTCTGATTTGCTCGTTCACCAGCCCTGGCTCTGATAATGTCGAGGCTTACCATGGACTAACTTGTTAGTAGACCAATTTGCTCCTAACTTTTTAATTATCTGAAATTTACTTAAATGAAGCAAAGTCTTTTGACCAAGGCATTACACTTACTTGATTACAGAATTCTCTTTCATTGTCACTATGCAATATGTTTGGGGCTCCAAACAAACAGAAGACATCAAGAATTACATCTGCCACTTTATCTGCTGTTTTTATTTTAAGTACCACAAATTTAGTTAGATGATCTTGGCAATTAAGAATAAATCTATATTCTCCATCAGGCGCACTTTGCATGTCGATAAGATCAACCTATAAAAAAATGGTTAGCTTACAGTGAATTTTTGGCACTTTTCATAAGAACTCAATGTGTTAGAAAAAGACTGACATAAACTATTTTCTGTCTCTTTCTAACACATTGAGGTCTTATGGAAAATTTCAAAAATAAAATTTTCAAAAATAAGTGACTTTAGTGTATCAGAAGCTCTTAAAATCTGTAATTAAAAAGGTAGGTGCGTATTTGAAAAAATAAAATAAAATTGACAGTGGTATCTCAAAACCGAAACGTTGAGATCCACACCGAAAGAAGAGATGTATAAACTGCAGTAGTTAAAATAGGGGAGCGCCTTCTCCTCCTCCTCTTCCTCTCTCTCATGTCCCTCATTCTTATCTTCCTGCCCTTTTATTCTCATTCGCATCATATTTTTAATTTTTTCTCTTTGTCCTCCCACATTTGATTTTGCATTCTTAAGTCTTATAAATAGGTGCATCAAGATCATTTTAGTATGCTAAGGTACGAGTCACTTAAAAGAAAAAAAATCTGTTGAATAAATCTATTAATAATATTAAAATAAAATGAGTGAATCAGTTGGATCCATTCCGCTTCAGACAATTAGCCTCGAAGAAATTATACTAGGAGTTCCAGAAGAAACTATACCATTAGTTCGAAAAGAAGAAAATGGGATTGTTTTAAAAAATTTTATCAAAACTGAGAGTGAAGAGAAAAAAGTGTTTTGTGCTATTTGTTTTGAAATAATCGAATATTATGATTCATGTAGACCAAATACATGTTCCCACATTTTTTGTTTAAAATGTATTTTAAGATGGAATGATGAAAATTGTTGGTCTATAATGATAAACAATTGTCCTGTATGTCGCACTAGATATTACTATTTGGTACAAATCTTCAAAGATGTAATTAGACATCATTTTGTTGTAGTTTTAAAAAGAGGATAATATTTTTCATAATTTGTGTTTGTGAAAACTCTGGTCAAATAAATTTGTAAAAAGTAAATGTAAATATATATATAATAATTGACACACAGTTTTTCCTTTTCCTGTTCCTATATTGAAACGACAATATTCTTTAAGTGTTTTAATACATACTAATTTGTTATGGTTTAACATTTTAAAATAAACAGTGGAAATTAAAAGTTATTATTTTTTAATTATACTAATAATAATATATAATATATTAATATAAGTTTTTTAATACATACTAATTTTCACATTACATAACAAAACGATTTTTATGGTTTAACATTTTTAAAATAAACAGTGGAAATTAAAAGTTATTATTTTTTAATTATACTAATAATATTAATATAATTTGCATCAAGTAAGAGAAAACTCAATTGCATACAGAAACAAGCGTTAACAAAATTTTATGCTAATATTAGGAGAGGGGGAAGGGGGGGGTAAGATCGTTGCTCGGCTTGGAAAAGTGGTTGTATGATTGTCGTTCAACTTTAAGTAGGACATATGTGATCAACTTTTTCATATAAAATCGCCTCTGCAAAGAGACGAATGCAATTGATTTCTGCATTCACACTGTGCAGGGCTCGCGAGTTTTCTGGTATTTTCATTGTGTCTATTTGGTAATTTTTTAATTTTTATTTATATTTCTAATATTTTTATTTGGCAAAATTTAATTCTTATTTATATTGGTGACATTTTTATTTATATTTGTGACACTTTTATTTGGTATTTTATTTGTTATTACGATTTTTTTCATAATGGACAATTTTTTGGCAATGCAAAATTTTGCAAACCAACAAAACAATGAAACAGACGTATTTACAACTACTCAACAACAAACAATTCAGGACTTGAATGAAATTATTTACAATAGCCAAGTTCACAATAATGCCAGCAAACAGAACAACGAAAAATATTTATTTACAGCTACTCAATAACAAACTCTTGACGATCTTAATGACATTATTGACAACAAAACGGACTTAATTACAACAAAAACTATACAAACTCTTAAAGAACTGAATGACATTGCCGAAAATCAAAATTCTAGCTATGAGGATATTGTTTGTTTTCGAAAATCTAATCCAAATTATTTAACATTAAAATCGCCAATTAATTCTCCGAGACCAATTTGCTCTCCCTTTTTGTTTAGTGAAAATTCTGATTCGGAAGAAGAACAAATTGATCAAAATTTAAGTTCGGCTATATCTCCTATTAATTCACCATATGATATTGTAAATTCTGATTCGCAAGAAAAACAAATTGAAGCAAATTTAACTTCGGATATTTCTCTTAATAATTCACCAGTTGAACAAAATTCAATTTCGAAACCATCATTTATTATCAAAATTTTAAATTAATGAAAAAAATAAAAAACAAGTAGCAAAACTTAAATGTCTGGGTTTCGCTATTCAAAATTTAACTGATTTGATCACAATTAAACAGAGAGGCGCAAGTACGGTAAATTATGTTAAACAGACCTTTGACACATTAGTTGACTTATTTGAAGAAATGGATTCATAAATTCAATTAATTTCTATTGCTTTTTTCAAAATTTGACTATAACTAAATAAAAATGCACAATATTAATTTTATTATTATTATCCAGAGAACTTCAAAAATGCAATTGCTTTTTTCAAAACATGACTATAACTAAATAAAAATGCACAATATTAATTTTATTATTATTATCTAGAAAATTTCAAAAATGCATAAATGTGTAACATGTAATAAAGTCTTTACTAGAAAGGATAATTTATTGCGACATATTAATAAACATGTTTGCGGAAATTCCACAACACTCACTAGTTGGTTGAAACAACCAAAGCTTGTTAAAGGTAAGAACATTTGATTTTTCATGTTTTATTTTGTAAAATATTTTTTCTTAATTTATAGATTATACAAATATTATAAAATATTGTAAAGAACGCAAGAAAAATATAAACCAAAGTCTATGGGGTGGACATCTTCGATCTAGTGTGCACAAGAACAATTCCAAAATAGGCTTGGAGGAAGGTGTTGAAATTATCAAGTCGGCATTCAGGGAACGAATAATATCTTATAGGATTTCCTCACCCCAAAACTTCATAAATGTGAAAGAATATTTTCAACATTTGGAATATAAAATTGTACATCTAATAGATCAAGAACTGCAGAAACATAAATGTATCAAGCTAAATATGGAACTTTTCGGTTTCTATTTTAACCCCAGCAGCGACAGCTATGATGTCAAATCTTTTAATGCGCCGTTCCAAGTCATTTGCCAGGGATATCAGACAAAAGAACTTTTAGAGCAAATCTGCACCATTATTGACCAGAAAGCTGACGAATTTGCAGAAAGAGATTCAGGTAAAGAATTTATTTTCTATTTTACAACAGCAACAAAAAAAGTAATTTTTTAATTTTTACGTTGCAGGATGGGCTTTGAAGAATTTACTTCATTTGGAAATTAATGTTAACAAGCACAATCCGCTGAAAGCCTCATCTTTTATCGAACTTCCTCAAGAGATCAAGAGACGTCAAGCTGTGATCAACATTAGGAATGATGACAACTTTTGCTTCGCCTGGGCAGTTGTGTCTGCTCTTCACCAACCAAGCGGATTAGATTTTGAAACTTCATCCTACCCACACTACTCTTCTGTTTTGGATATGGCAGGTATAGAATTTCCAATGTTGCTAAAGAACATTAAGATTTTTGAAGAAAACAATAACATTTCTATTAATGTATATGGATTAGAAATTATAAATCCTAAAAAGGGGTATGAAGTAATTGGTCCACTTTATTATTCATCGAATAAAAAAAATCAACATGTCAATTTATTTTTAATAAGTGATGACGATAAAAAACTTTTCATTATTGCTATATTTAAGATTTATCAAAATTAGTTTCTGCACAACTGTCTAAACATCACGGAAAAAAATATGCGACGGTTGTTTACAATATTTCCCTACAGAAGAAAATTTATTACAACACAATAGCTATGATTGTGATCATTTACGAATTAACCTACCTTCTAAAGAATTAATAAAAGATAAGTTTGGAAACTATTCATATGATAATATTTTGAAATTTTTAAATTATCATAATCAAATGAAAGTTCCTTTCGTGGTGTATGCAGATTTTGAATGCATTTTAAAGCCTTTAAATAATGACAATGTTGACAGAAATCCTAATACTTCACACACCTTAAAATAATATGAACATATTCCACATTCATTTGCCTATTACATTAAATGTTCCTTCGACGATAATTATTCTAAATTTGAAAGATATAGAGGTCAAAATTGTGATACATTATTTATAAATTCTTTAGAAAGAGACGTGTATAACATATACAATAAATTTTTAAAGGTTCCTAAAAAGATGATTCCTTTGAACGAACTGGACAAAATTTATCATAACTATGAAACAGTTTGTCATATTTGTAATAAACCTCGTTTAGATGACAGGGTTGCAGACCATTGCCATATCACTGGTCTTTATAGAGGTCCAGCTCATTCACTCTGCAACATAAATTACAGAATACCTAACTTTGTTCCAGTTATATTGCATAATTTGCGTAATTATGATTCTCATCTATTTCTTAATAAATTATGCTTAAACAAAGAACAACTAACAGTTATCGCACAAAACAAGGAAAAATATATTTTATTTGAAAAGCTTATTCATGTGGATGACTATTTTGATAAAAAGACACAAAAGGCTAAGAAAAAAAATATATCGTTAAGGTTCATTGATTCTTTTCAATTTCTATCCCATTCTTTATCAAAACTCTCTGAAAGCTTAAAAGATGAACAATGTAAAGAAATAAAAAAAAATTTCGATGATGAAGAAAGATTTAAACTTATTCGCCAAAAAGATGTATTTCCTTACAATTATATTGATGATTATTTAAAATTAGAAGAAACAACTTTACCTCAGAAAGAGCAATTTTATAATACTTTAACGGATGAGCACATCAGTGATGCAGAATATCAAAGAGCTGTAAAGGTTTGGCAATTGTTTAAATGTGAATCTCTTGGTCAATACTCCGACCTTTACTTACTCTCTGATACTTTACTTTTGGCAGATATTTTTGAAAATTTTAGAAGCACTTGTTTATCTACATATAAGCTCGATCCAGCTCATTTTTACACTTTTCCAGGTTTATCCTGGGAGGCGTGTTTGCGTTATACTGGAATAGAGTTAGAATTGTTAACAGATCCAGATATAATACACTTTTTCAAAAAAAGCGTTCGCGGTGGTGTGAGCTCTTGCATTTGTAGAAAATCTGAAGCTAATAATCCATTTCTTTTAAATTTTGATCCTTTAAAGGCAACTAAATACATATTTATTATGATGCAACAAATTTGTATGGTTATGCAATGTCACAGCACATTCCAACGGGAGATTTTGTTTATATAAAGAAATGAAGGATTTAAATATTATGAATATTTCTAAAAAATCTAATAAGGGATATGTTTTAGAAGTTGATTTAGAATATCCTACGAGTCTACATTCTTATCATAACGATTTTCCGGTTTGTCCTGAAAACTTTAAACCGCCAAATTCTAAATGCATAAAATTAATACCCAATTTAAATGATAAATCAAAATATGTTATTCACTATCAGTTATTAAAACAATGTTTGGAACATAGACTCAAGTTGACTAAAGTTTATAGAGTTTTACAGTTTTCTCAATCTGATTGGTTGAAAAAATATATAGACTTGAATTCAAGATTAAGAAATGATTGAAATAATGAATTTGATCGTACTACTTACAATAGTACTTATGGCAAGACTATGGAAAATGTTGATAGGAGAACTGACGTAAGACTTATTACAGAGTGGGAAAAAAATAGAAGAAAAGATGGTGCTGAGAATTTAATTACAAAACCATATTTCAAGGACTTAACAATATTTTCTGAAAACTTGGTAGCTATTCAAATGCAAAAGATTGAAGTTACTTACAATAAACCAATATATGTAGGCTTCTCAATATTCGATATATCTAAAACTGTCATGTATGATTTCTTTTATAATTTTTTAAAACCTCTTTATCAGGAAAATATTTTACTTTTATACACCGGTACCGATTCGTTCATTTTAGAAGTCACAACTCCAAATATTTATTCTGACATGATAAAAAATATTCACAAATTTGATACATCTAATTATGAATTTGGTAATATTCATGAAATGCCTATTACAAAGTCAGTTATAGGAAAATTCAAAGATAAATATGCTGGTGAACCCATCACTGCTTTCTTTGGTAATGGAGCAAAAGCATATTGTATTAAAACGGAAAATAGTTTAACAAAAAATGCAAAAGGTGTTAAGAAAAGTACCATTAAAAAGCAGTTGGATTTTATTCATTATAAAGATGTTGTTGAAAATCATTCTAAAACCTTTTGTTCAATGTATGTTTTTCGATTTAGACAACACACAATTTTCACCGAATTAATTAATAATTTGGCTTTGAGTTCTGAAGATGATAGGCGGTATAAAATTCCCTATAGTTTTAATACATTAGCTTGGGGACACCAAGATATTGCTTTGTATCAATGGAATGCAGAACATGAAGATTTAGATATATTTATGTAGATATTATAAGGTATTTAAATTTGTTGTTTTTGAAACTAAAGTTAGTCTTCATAAGCCTTTCACACTTTTGACAAAGAAATTGATAACAGTTATTTTAAAACATATGAAAAACGACTTTCCACTTTTAAGAAATAGAAAGGAAAATTGAGACCAGAAGTGTTGGCTGGAGCTGGCTTTTACTATATTTCAATCAATGATATTTGTAAATGTTTTTATTGTGGTATTGAAATTTTTGATGGTTAAGATATGATGATCCTATTGTGGAGCATAAGAAATTTGCTAGGAATTGTGACTTAAATAACTGTTTATGGAAAAATAGGAATCGAATAATTGTAACCATTCAACATAAGTCTTCAAGCTACACATTTTATATAGTATTATTAATATCCTTATTTATGAACTTTTACAAATCTTTAAATTAAGTATTTTATTGTAATTTTTTTACAACTGCTTTTGCTTTTGTGGTGAAAGCTTAATGCTAATAAATTTGGAATATAATTATTAATTTGTTTCAATGACTATCAGTAGATCGCAATTCATTCTTCTTCATTTTATTTTTCAAAACGTTTTTTATGTTCATCATCCCCCTGGCGTAACACTATGTGAAATATGTTTTTCTAATAAAACAGACGTCACTCTAAGTAAATATTGTAAATTTATGAAAATTGGATTAATTAACAATAGTACAATTAGTTGGATGGAACGAATAAATGGAGATGAAAATGCAAGTAAATTTTTTAAAATTTTGTATCATTATCCAAATCGATCTATTTTTGATACAAATTGGATCGAAAGGTTAGAGTTTAAAAATAATCAGTTACAAATCATAACCCCCAACTATACCAATTATTATGACGGATTCAAAAATTATTACTTTTCCATCATTAGTGTTACATTAAACTTTGCATTATTTTTATACATTACCATTTTAATTATTTATCTTTATTACAAATTTCAAACTGGAAATCTATTTTCTCATTAATCCATTTTAATCGAAACTTTAAAGAAAGTGGGGATGAAAATATTTAAGTACAAGAATAACGCAATATGTTTCAGTCTCGTTTAGTCATTATGAACAACGCCGTGGTTCATAAACCTTTAAAAAAGCTAATTAATTCAAAAATTTATTTTTTAAATAATTCTTTGTCAAAATTTGTTCTTGTTGGCATTAGTTTAAATGATTTTTCTCAAAAAATTTTAATTGGTGAAAAAACTATATTTTTAATCGCACTAACCGAAGAAAATTGGAAAGACATTTGTGTTCATCAAGGAATTATTGTAAACAATTTCTACTTTCCTCAAGTTGATCAAACCAGTGTGAAGATAAACAACATTCATCTGCAGGTCCAGAAAATAAATGATATCCCTGTTCTGCAAATTACAAAAGGCCCACACTTCATATACTTAGGACAAGAGTCTTTGGACAATTGGTGACGATTGAAGGAAATTATTGATTATAGATTATCTATAATTAAAAGGCAAGAATTCAATACATATTTCAAAATATTTCAAAATATTTCAAAATAATATTTCAGCTGATTGTGGCGACTTGTGTACGCATGTTTATAATATAATAAGTCCAACACAAAATCCTAACAGTGAAAATGTTTCAACTATGATGGAATTACTTGCTTTATATCCTGAAGAAATGGAAAACAAATTGAAGCAAAATAAAACAAAAAGAAAATATTACGAAGAAAGCAATGAAAATGGATCAAAAAGAAAATATTACAAAGAAAACAATATCTTTTCTGGAAGAGAACAATAAGGTGCATATGTTAGTGAAGTGAAACTTTGCTTACAGACAAGCCCGTAGGAGTAACTTTCAGATGTGGTACTTAGATAGACTCCGTTTTGAAAAAAGAATAAATGATTGTAAACTTATTCTAGATTCGATATTATCTGAGAAACATAGAAATAAAATATATTCGACACGTTTTAATAAAAATTGTATTTGATGTTTTACTTAATAAAATTTTAATTTCTTAAATGTGAATTTTATTTGAAATTCATTAGCACATAAGAGTAGGTACTTTTCAGACATTGTAATTTGTATCAGCTGAAGCATAAAGTGAGGAACAGAAATAAAACAAATTTAACTAAAATTTAATTTCAATTTAATTAAACAATATTACAATTAATAATTAATATGGTTTATGTAATTCATTCTTGTTGTTTAACGGTTGACATGAAAACAAACTTGTTTATTCAATTTAAAGGAAGTTCAATTTCTATGTTTTGTAATAATCCATGTATTATATTTTTTATCAAGTCCTAACCATTTCACATAAACTTTGTTTCCTTTCCTTCTCAAAATCTTCTCAATAAGATACACATCGGTATGCTTTACTTTTAGTAATTCTTGCTCATTAAAACCACCCAGAATGTCTTGATTATCTTCGTCTTGAATTAAATATGTCCAGGGGTTTGTCATCTTAACTTCTTTAATGTGGAATATCTCATTTGACCAATTTGGTGTGTAACCTTTCGAAAATGCCTCTCGATGCTTGCTTATGCGTACGTGATCACCCACTTTAAACTTTGGAGATTTTATATCTAACGTTTTAGCATGAGTAAATTCAGATTTCAAGATTCTCTTTTCATTTGTTTTATTTACTTGTTTTGGCTTCATTCCTATTGAAGAATGTTTTGTATTGTTATATTCTTTTACAATATCCGCTAATATATTAAACCATTTGTAATTTCCTTGAATGCTAAATATTTTCCACATATTATTCTTTAAAGTCCTGTTCACTCTTTCTACTATACTCGCTTTCAAATTGGAAAACGTGCTATAATGGTCAATTCGAAATTGTTGCATCAAATTTTGAAAATTTACATTAAAAAACTTTCTCCCTCTGTCCGTTTGCAAGTTTTTTGGTGGAGTTTTTGCACTGATTAATATTTTTTTCATTGCCGCTGTTACGTCTTTTCCAGATTTAGATTTTACCGGTTCGGCCCAAACATATTTAGAAAATACATTTATGGTAATCAAGATATATTTAAATCCCTTATTAAATTTGGCATAGGGTAACATTTCAACTAAATCAGCTTGAAAAAGATCATTTAACCCTTTCACCACCACCCTTCTGCGTTTGTAGTTTTTTCTAACAGGTTTATGTAATTCATTAACGACTTGTTGTTTAACGGTTGACATGAAAACAAACTTGTTTATTCAATTTAAAGGAAGTTCAATTTCTATGTTTTGTAATAATTCGAAATATAACTTTTATATGTTTTTTCCCATTCATTCAATTTATCAATTTGTATTGTATAACTTTTTTCATTTAAAACTTTATTAATTTTAGTAATCTCCTTTTCTAAAGCATTAAAGGAGTTTTTTATCTCTCCAGTTAAGAAAGTTTTATTTAATTCTTGTTCTAATTTCTTAATTACACTAGACATTATCTTTCCAAAGGAAATATATTGTTGTTTTTCTTCCAAAGAGAGTTGGTCAATTGTTCTACTGTTAAGAATGCTATTTTGATTTCTGTTTTTTTTCATCATCTAACCTTTTTATAAAAGTTTTTAATTGTTTAATCTTTTCCTTGTGTTTTTCAATTATTACTTCTTTTATATTTGTTTCCATTATTTTATTAATTTTGTTGATATCATCACTTAATTTTTTGTCTTCCTTTTTAACATGTTCATTTAAAAATTGCAAATCTTTACTTATTTGATTTAGCGTTAGCAACTGTTTATTAACGTTTTCAATTGAGGTATAACATCCTTTAATTTGGTTTTCATACTTTAAAAAATTTTCATCAAAAACCTTAAGCTTTTTAGCAAAGATTTCATTATATGTTTCATTTTCACCTAATCTCCTTTTTAAATTATTAATGTCACTTATTCCCTTTTGATTTTGTTTAATAAAATCTAACTTAAAATTGTTGAGAATTTTACTTTCAATATTTGAATAAATTGTATTTTCCAAAGAAGCAGAATTTATTAATTGACGTTTTGAAATATGGCGTCCAAATTTATCAAATGTCATGTTGAGCTTTCATTAAACAATAAATATGATTATATTTAATAGCTGTTATTTATAGTATAACTTTATCTTCTCTTAATTCTTCAATAATAGAGATAATCTCGTTACTATGAGCATTATTTCCAGGATCACTTGATGAAATTAATAAACGTAGCCTATCAACAATTTCGTTTACATTATTCCAGTATACATAGTCTGTATTTGATCTGTTTGTTTTCATAATTAATCCCTTTCCTGTTGTTTTGGCTTTAGTTGTTCTAAACGGAGGTTTTGGTTTGTTAAATGCTGTAATTAATCTTTGCAAGGTTTTTGTCTTTGTAATGCCCTGTCTTTGTAAATATGGTCCTATTATTGTAACATATTTGTGTGATGTATTTCCTTGAACTTGTTCATTTGAATCAAAATTCCTACGATATACATTTGTTTTAGCTAGAATGTTCATGTAATTATCTAAATCTTCCTTCTTATAACCTTTCGGTTCTTTTCTAAAAAGCAATTCTTATAAACCTGGCGTGCCTGTGTACGTTATTCCTCCCACTTTAATGTCTTTTCCAATAATTTCTACCGGTATCTGTGTTAAACCAAAAGAAAACTTATCCGTTTCGAAGTCATGAACTATTCCATAATAATGGTTTAAGTTTTTAGTTTTTAATTAAGTTTAAATTTGTTGTTGTGTCACTAGAAGGATTTGAAGTTTCCGCTATAACAGTTGATATGATAATGATGTCAATGGTTGTACTACAGGAGAGGAAGAAGTGATACTACTGTCATCTAAAAATGTTGGTAGTTCTGTGGGGAGTAACGGAGTTTTTCCTGTTTTCTGAATAGTTTTCGTCGGAGTTGATGTTTTATAAAGCTTTGTAGGTGTTTTGAATTCTTCATACTTTGAAACTCTTTCTTCTTTTAAATCGACTGGTTCGGATTTACCAATATTTGAAATTAGCTGTTTAAGAGGTTGTGTTATTGGTCTATAAGTTTGTTCTAATTCGGACTGAGCGGTAGAAGTAGCGAATTTCAAACTTCGATATTTCTGCTTCACGGCTTGTCTCGATTTTATTAATTCTCTAGCTAAACGTTTATCCATGCTGTACAAGTTTTAAATGAAATAAAACTGCAAATTTTTCACTTTTATAAATATATAAAGGAATCGAATTTACTCCCGTATCTGCCGTGATTTACTTCACAATCTTTGTCAATTACAAGAAAGCCATATGGATCCATCCAACAGTTAGCACAAATATTTTTAAACTGATCAAATGTCATATCCAATATACAGTGGTATATATATATATATATATATATATATATATATATATATATATATATATATATATATATATATATATATATATATATATATATATGTTTTAAACTCAAACAGTTCTGTTTAAATAAAATTAATAAATTGGAATTTTCTCGAATTAGACGTTTAAGGATTGAGGAATATCCTTGAAACATAAAAAAACAATCGGTGTTTCTATGCCTTCCATGCGTGAAATAGTCCCTAATAATAGATTGATTATGACAAGAAATATCGTCTTAAATGATAACGGAATTTGGCTTTATCTCATGAGGTGAAATAATGTTCTCATCGCTATCGTATTCAAAGTATCCAATTTCTCTCATAGGCTTTAACAACTTTCTTAAATATTCATATTTTGGTTGATCTAATGACTTTGAATAAACATAGACATTTTCAAACCTAATTCCATAAGGATGCTCGAGCAGTGTAAGCATAACTTTGGTTTTACCGCTACCACTGCAACCAACTATGAGTCCTCTTTTTGAACCACCGCAAAATAAGTCACCATGCTTTCTCAACTGTTTACTTAAAATTTGTTCGTCATGATTATTTACTGGTAAAGAGAATTTTTGTTTTTCAATCCTCATTCTTAATCACACTAGTAAATATTTTTAGCTGTAAAAGTATTTATACCAGAAAAATGTCAATGTGTTTTTAGTATAAAAAGAACTTCAATGACTGTGAGTCGGCATAAGTTGAAAAAAACTAGCAAAAGACGTAATAGAAAAGGCTCTGGTTTAGTAAATAAATTAATTAGTAAACTACCCTTCGAAGTTCATATACCAGGATATAATTATTGTGGTCCAGGCACCAACTTGGGGAAAAGATTAACTAGAGGTGACGTTGGTATAAATCCATTGGATTCCGCTTGTAAAGAACACGCTATATCATACTCTCAGACTGAAGATTTATCAAGAAGAACATATCTGACCAAATATTAGAAAAAAAAAGCCTGGGATAGGGTAAAAGCTAAGGATTCTTCTATTGGTGAAAAAATTGCATCTCTAAGTGTTGCAGGCATAATGAAGGGTAAAAGAAAGTTCGGTTTGGGATTTAAAGATAAAAAAGGGGGTAAACTTAAATTGAGAAAAAAACGTATCATTCGAACACCCAAAAAAGTTGGAGGATTTCTACCTCTTTTGTTTCCCATTCTTGGCGCCCTGGATGCACTAGGTGGAGGCGCGGCAGGAATTGCTAAGGCAGTAAATGATGCTAAAGCAGCTAAACAGCAACTAGAAGAAATACATAGGCATAATATCGCAATGGAAAATGCTTCTAAAGAAGGCAAAGGATATATATTAGACCATATAAAGGAAAAGGACTATTTATTAGACCTTATAAAGGAGGATCAGTCAAAATGAAAGCAATCAGGCAAAAAAAAACTCAAAATAAGTTTTCCAAAAAGAGCACTTACAAAAATGATAGTATTAAATATGTAAAGCTGTTAAAAATAACTGGCTTTAGAGGTGTTTTTATGCTCGATGAACTTCCAAAAAAAATTAATCTGAAAGAGTGTGGTATTGTAAATTTGGATAAAAAACAAAATAAAGGATCTCATTGGACTGCTTATATTAAAAATAACAAAAATGTAATATATTTTGACAGTTATTTAAAACCACCTTTTGAACTTCTCAAATATTTTAATTCGAATGGCAAAGTGGATGTATTTTATACTTCCTAAAATTTTTGCAAAAAAATATATAAACTCATTATTTGTTGTAATATCTCATTCATAAATAAACTGCAATGTCCACCACAATTGCCATATCAGGAAACAGTTCTGTTTTGTCTGCTGATTTTAATCCGCCCATATATTTAGAGGATGGAAGACAATATTACCTGGGTTTAGCTGATTTTGAAACGTTTATGACTATTCCCAATATAAAAGAAGGATATAATAAATTTTATATAGATAATAAAGTAATTGTTATTCCCGACGGAACTTATGACATTACAGATATAGAAACATACATAAGAGAAAGTATAGAAGATTTATTTCCGAATGAATTTTTTTTTTCTTTTAAAAGCAAATGTTAACACTCTAAAAACTTTTTTAATGTGTAGTAGAAAAGTTGATTTTACCAAGGAAGATTCGATAGGAAAAATGTTGGGTTTTAATAGCAGGATACTAAAAGCTATGAAAGAGGAAGAATCAGATAATGTTGCAAAAATAACTAAGGTGAATGCTATTTGTATTGATTGTAATATTTGTGTCGGTTCTTACAGTAATGGTAAACCTGTTCATATTATTCACCAGTTTTATCCAACTGTAGCTCCAGGCTATAAAATAGTGGAATCTCCTCTGCCCATTTTGTATTTTTCAGTTATCGTCAAAGCAATTAACAATATAACCGTTAAAATAGTTGATCAAGACGGAGAACTTATCAGTTTTAGAGGAGAAACTATAACAGTAAGTTACATTTTTAAGCTAGTGACATATAAAACGGTTGTTAGATATAATAGAGCCCTTGGAATGAGACTTGCACCTACCGCTATCAACAAAGTAAAAACTTATAAAAAGAAAAAAACTAAACAACAGTTCAGTTTCAAATCCACCACCAACAAGTTAAGACGAGATAATCGTACATTTCTCACATCTTTGGGTTTCACTGTTTTAAAATAATGAACATATTAAACGTAAACGAAAAGCTTTATGTAGATAATTCCATCGTTAGTTCAGAGCTTCACACATATCAACCATATATTTCTTCAAAATTCAATTACAATGATGAAATAAGGATCCCAATTCAAGAACTCGATGCTTACACTCTACCATCAGATAGTTTACTTTATATCGAAGGAAAATTAACTAATACAGAAGATAAACATAAGAAAGAATTGCTATTTATTAACAATGGTATAGCCTTTTTGTTCAGAGAAAACCGCTATGAACTAAACGGAATTACTATAGATTCAATAAGAAATGTTGGATTAGCATCAACCTTAAAAAGCTACCTTTCCCACAATACCAACGAAAGTTTAAAACTGGAAAATGCTGGTTGGTTTCCACATCGAAAAGAAGGTGATAAAATTTTAGTTGATAATGATGGAAAATTCTCCTTATCCATACCACTAAAAATGCTTTTAGGATTTTTTGAAGATTACAGAAAAATTATTATGAATATGAAACAGGAATTAGTTCTTATTAGATCAACTGATGACTTAGATGGTGTTATCTTGAGAGAAGATCCGGCACATCCTGTTAGTGCTCCTGACACTCCATTGGTTACTTTCGATAAAATTTATTGGAAAGTTCCTCACATTCTAGTTGATATGCCACAACAACTTGCTCTATGAAAAATATTAGAATCAAATAAAGATATATTGATAGGATTCAACAGTTGGGAACTTTTTGAATATTCTTCTCTAACCGAAACAACCCGTCACACGTGGCCGGTAAAAACAATTAGTAAACTAGAAGCTCCTCGTCATGTTGTGAAAGAAAACAGAAAAGGGAAAATTTCTAAAGATATGAGTAAATTTGACAATATTACCTTGTCAAATATTAGAGTATTTCTAAATTCTGAAAGATATTCTTATTACGATTTGTACTTAAATTTCGAAGAAAACAAATTTTCTGCTTTATACGAAATGTTTGCCAACTTTAGACAGTCTTACTATGGTGTTCCAAATAAACCCATTTTTAATCCTGAACAATTCAAAAACATTAGTCCTATTACACATATTGATTGCTCCCATCAAAAAGAAACAATTCAAACGGGATCCGTAGTAATGAGAATTGAATTTGAGACACACAATGCAATTAAAAAAGATACTTCTGCTTATTGTCTTATTTTACATAACAAATTATTTAGCTACCACCCTCTTACTAAAATTGTGAAACAATTATAAACTTTATCCCCACTCTTTTCATATTTCGATTTAAATTAAAGGGATTTTCAAAAGCTTTTAGTTTTAGTCATGGCATCAAAACTACAACAACAAATTGAAAAATTTATTTTTAAAATTAATCAACTGAAAGAAGAAATTGCAAATTATTCAAGTAAAAAAATTCTCATTAAAAAATTTGCTGCTTTGAAAATATGAGATTGGTTATGGATATTCAAGGATTCAAGGATGAAAAAAATAAATTTATGCCGAAAGAGCTTGCAGCTTTTGATGGTTATGAAATGACTCATTACATTTTTAAAAAGCCTTTTCCAATGGAGTTTCTTTCACCTGATTGTCACAAGCAGGCGGTATGGCTAATGAAAAATCATCATTGTATACATTTGAATAATGGATTTACTCCATTACATCATTTCCCAAAAATAATTGAAACAATTACGAAGAAAGCAGATTTTGTTTTTGTAAAAGGAACCGAAAAAAAGGATTTTATAGAGAAATATTCTAAAAAGCCTGTCATTGAAATAAATGAACAACCAGCGCTAAAGCTAATGGAACCAAAATGCTTCTATCATTCAAAATCACCTTGTATGTGTGCTTTGACAAATGTTTTATTTTTATATGACAATTGTTTTATGAATGAATAAAAATATAAAAAAACTTAATTGCATTTTTATTTTGCATTAACTAACCATGATTGAATACAATTAATATGATACCTTAAATCTAATTTTCTAAATTCATTTAAAAGTTCATACTCATTTTTATATTTTAAATAATCATTACAAAATTAAGCGGCTAATTTACATTGTTCCATTCGATCTATATTCTTAACGTATGCTGACAAATCTTGTGCTTCTGCGTCTTCTTCGCCTACAATTGATAAATATTGGAAGTATGCAGCAGATACAATAAACTCTTCATATATTTCAGTAACCACTTGCTCCATTGTGAATATTATTAAATTTATTCTTCCTTTTCAATTTCTTGAAGAATCGTATCCTCGTCATTAAATTGCTTCAAGTCTTTTAAATAGTAACCAAAGCCATATCTTTTAGATCTTGAATAAGTTGAAAAAAATTTAATGTTTCAAAGTATTTGTTGCAACAGAGGGCAGCCTTTACGAATTCCGCAGATTGATTACAATAAAAGTCTATCCACTCCGGACCACTTACTATAGAATATGAGAAATAGGTTTTTGAAAGATTACTAAATTTGTCCTCTAATAATTTAACTGCAATCAGCAACTCAGCCATTTAATTTATTTAACATAATATCTTAAATATGTGGAGGGACGTCTCTTGCGAATAGGATTAACTTTTCTTGATGATACCTGTTTTTTATCTTCGTATAATTGAAACCTCTTTTGGGTTGCAATAATAGCAGGTATAAATTGGCACTCTTCTCCTATAAATTCTATTAGGTGGCTTAATTCTCCTACAAAGTATGATTTCCCAAATGTATTGAAAAACGTAGTGAGGCTTATAATTTCTTCTAAATAATCATCACAACAGTCAATTGCTTCCAAATAATCTCGTTTCAGTGGATAAAACAGCTTGGTGTATTCATCTTTCGAAATCACTTCAAAGAAATTGAGATATTTAACTTTTAACTGTGTGATAGATGTAGCTAATTTTTCGCGATTACACATAATTCACTTATTACTTGACACATTTTTTCTTTTTGTTTTATACACAATTGGTGGAAAAATTCAAAAATAACTTTTTACGCAACTCGAGCACAGCTTAGTAAATGTGCCTCAGCATACTAAAATGATCTTGATGCACCTATTTATAAGACTTAAGAATGCAAAATCAAATGTGGGAGGACAAAGAGAAAAAATTAAAAATATGTTGCGAATGAGAATAAAAGGGGAGGAAGATAAGAATGAGGGACATGAGAGAGAGGAAGAGGAGGAGAGGGAGGCGCTCCCCTATTTTAACTACTAACCGCAAAAGTCCGAATAATAAAAAAGTTTCAACACTTTTTCGAAAATGCATATTTTTAGTTTTTTCAAAATATCTCAAAAACGAAAAAAAAATACATTCATCATCAAAGCGACATTGAACTGGTAAGTAAGTGGTCTACAACTTATTCCCTGTAACTAACGTTTTATCCCCTATAGTTTCCAAGAGCCCAATACATTCCCTTCTGTATATCCTGTATAATGGAGAAATAATAATACCTGGCAACGTGAATTTATTTCATTTATAATTATAGGGTTTACAATCAATCTTTTATTTTTGGCTTTCTTCTTCAAAGCACATGATTGACACAGGTTTAAATATATAGATATCACCTCTCTAGTAACATCGCTGTATTTCTTTTTTAATTAATTTTCCACTGCCTTTATGTTCTAGTTGTAAATATGCTGTGAGTATTATATCACATATTTTACTCGCTACACAGTAAAGAAATAACTGTTTGCTTTCCTAAACATTCTTGGTTAACTAGTTTTTTCCTTTTCCCCAACTGTTAATAAATTATATCGATTTAATCTATGATACTCCTAATAATAGCAACGACCGGTCCTTCTTCTCTAATATTAATTCCCGTAATTTTTGTTCGAACTGAGCTTTCATCTTAAAACATCTACGAGTACCACAACAATACACGACAATATAATTAATTCACCTCCACTTACTGAGTATATTTTACCACAAGCGACAGGCTAAAGCATGTCGATAGTCTGTCGGCAGCTCGCCTGCAACGCGTTCTGGGTAAAACACAATAACGAGAATTTGACGTAGGCAAAAGAAATGCTCCACAACGCATAACAAAAACGCGCGAACAAATATTTCGTGTCGTAGATGGCATGGTTTACCCACAACGCGTTCTGGTTAATTACGTTTATAACGTCTCTAAACGAAATGTGGATAAACTACCATACGCACAACGCGTTTTGGACAAATAAATCGGGTAGTGGGTAATTTCGGTTATTGCAAATAACATATATAATATATATATATATATATATATATATATATATATATATATATATATATATATATATATATTTATTATATATATATATATATATATATATATATATATATATTTATTTATTTTAATATCATCTAAGTTTCCCAACCCATTTAAAACAAATCAAAAATCTAAATAATAAAAACTCCCCGGCAACCACTAAAAAACCCAAGAAAGAAGTATTATGACAAGGATAAATACGTACACCCCTTTCTATCAGTTCAGTTTCCAGCAGCTATTCTTTGTACGTTTTTGTCTCAAATTTGTACGACGAAATAACAATTTAAATACACACAGCACATTGTTATTTCGACGTACAAATTTGAGACAAAAACCTAACTAAAAAAACTACCGCCATATAAAATTGGGACTTATGACAAATTTTGTGAAGGCCATAGACAAAGAAGGCAGTGCTTTCAGTTATTTAAAAGAAAAGTTCGCAACAATATATTGTTGGTTCAACAAAAAAAATTAAATAGCATATTTTTATCATTCAGTCTAAATTTAGACACTCATTTTGCGCTTCTTATCCTGCCTTTTGAAAACAGCCTCTAGGGCATCTCTCGTAATAGTCCAGCAGTAGTCAACTAACATCTCACAGTTCCATTTTCCCTGATAACTTCTTTCCATGTTTGAAATATCCTGGTGGAATCTCTGACCGTGCTCGTCACGTACAGCATCACAATCTTCCGGAAAGTAATCCAGATGAGAATCCAGGAAATGAATTTTCAACGACATATTACACCCTAGGTTTTGGTAACACAAATGAAGTTGGGCAATCAGGTCTTTAAAGTTTTCTGTTTTTATTCCCCAACAAATATTCCCTTTTTAATTTTAGCGTCACCGATTCTAGCAAACTTTTCTTTTAAATAACTGAAAGCACTGTCTTCTTTGTCCATGGCCTTCAGAAAATTTGTCATAAGTCCCAATTTTATATGGCGGTAGTTTTTTTAGTTAGGTTTTTATCTCAAATTTGTACGACGAAATAACAATGTGCTGTGTGTATTTAAATTGTTATTTCGTCGTACAAATTTGAGACAAAAACGTACAAAGAATAGCTGCTGGAAACTGAACTGATAGAAACGGTGTACGTATTTATCCTTGTCATAATACTTCTTTCTTGGGTTTTTTAGTGGTTGCCGGGGAGTTTTTATTATTTAGATTTTTGATTTGTTTTAAATGGGTTGGGAAACTTAGATGATATTAAAATAAATATTGTTTACCATACTAATATCTTTTTTGTCATTGATTGAATTTTTTTTTCCCTATTCCAATACACTCGTATATCTCCCTTTTCCGTTTATGAGTTTCCGTTTTTAAAATTCTTATTTTGGTAAAATCGAATTTTTGTTTTGTTTCGCTTTCATATTTAGTAAGAGCTGTGTGATTTCCTTTGTCATATTTATGTACTGCTTTTAAAGTTCTCAGTTCACAGAGAGCAATTGCTCGATCTCTGCACGTCATGAGGCCCAAAGATTATCGCCCACAAATGGAATATGCCACCTGGTTTGTACGGCAACAAGAAAATCATAGATTTTTTTACCAGACTTTTGTTTACGAATTTCCATAGTAAGCATATTTGGGCAGAAGAAAATCCTCACACCATAATATAAACGAAACACAAAAATAAGTTTTCAATAAATGGATGGGAATAATCGGAAAGAATTTAATCGGGCCATTTGTACTTGGAAACAAAATGGACGGTGCAGATTATTTACAGTTCCTTCAAGACAATCTAGATGACTTACCTTACACCGGTTTAAACTCAAATCATGTAAAGGAAGAAGTGCTTTTGGACACCAGAATGAATATCTGTTATATCCATGACGGTGCTCCTCCCCATTTTAATATAATAAGGGAACATTTAAATACCAAATTTCCAAATCAGTAAGTAGGTAGGGGTAGCCTATTTTCATGCTCACCTCGGTCCCCTGGCCTCAATCCATTCCTAGATTGTTTTTATCGAGACACCTGAGTGTCTAATGTACTCTGCTCCAGTTGAAACCAGAGAAGAATTACTAGAAAGAATTATAAACCATACTAGGACAGTAAGAAAAAATCGTGATGTGTTATTTCAAGTTCAAAGGGCAAACATTCATAATTTAAGAAGGTACGGTGAGCACATATTGAAAATATCACATAATAAAATGATTGTGTTATTTCCTGATATTAATTTTTCTTTAATCAGTGGAATTTTCGCGTTAGATTAGTGTCATAAATTAGTATAATATTTTTAATACTTTCTGATTAAAAAATAAATCATTAAAAAATAAAGCATATGTTTCTTTGCGACAGATGCGTTAACTTTTTTTTTTTTTGATAGACATAAAAATCATAAAACTCCGAAAATTCTAAATATAGAATACAATACATTTTGAATAGGACGCTGCATCAAGTAATAAAACACCAAATATCTCGTAAACGTTGAACTTTAGATAGATTTATAAAGTACAGCTTTTTGCGAAGAAAAGACAATATTTTTTCTTTGCGAAGTTCCCTAATCGTGTATACAAAAAAGTTAAAACATTTTTAATTTTTGAAAATAACGCTCGTAGCACCCTCTAGGAGTGACATTTAAAATTAGGGTGTACATTATTTCTCGGTATAAAAAAATTCTTTATCACCAATTTAAACTTTATTAGCTTAAAAAATAGGTGTATTATTTAAAATATGAATAAAATTTTTCATAAAAAATGTTGCTTATCTGAAAAATAATATTGATTTAAAAAAGAGCCGTTTTATATTCAGGATACGAAATAAATACAAAAATAAAAGTTTGTAAACCAAATAAATTATATTATTCCAGCTTTTAAGACAGCTAAATTAAAGACCCTACAAATACAAGTCAAAAAGCCTTTAGAAATTTTTTGATACTAAATTTAGTTTTTGAGAATATTAATAGTGAATATATAAAAATGACCCATTTAAAATAAACGCAAACTAAAACTATTATCAAAAAACTTTTATTTTTCCAATTATTTCGTACCCTGCATTAAAAATGACATTCTTTTTTAAACTAATCTTATTTTTGAGATAAGTAAAATTTTTTACGAAGAATAACTTGTTCGCCTAAAATAACAAATAGAAAAGTTGCCATATGATCTCCGTTTTCAACTTATTGATTTAGAATTACCTAAAAACTACACCTCCTACCAAAAAACTTTAAATGACCTTTTCTCTCATATTTTTATCCTGTCCAATTTCGCTATATTAGAAAATTTGATATTTAATTTTTTTTAATTCATATTTTTGATGGTCCGTCAAAATGTCCACAACTGTTGGATCATGGCGAACCAATCTTTGCTGATTTTAATATAATTAATTTATTTGCATTAAGACCTATAGACTTAGAACTATCTACAAAAATTCAATGTATTGGTTATCTTCTTATTTATATTTTAAAAATTACATCTTTAACACAAGACTCAGTAATTGGGTAAACTTGTTCAACAAAAATCAAATTTAAAGTGGTATTTTAATAATTGTTTTATAATCTTATGATATGTGGTACTTTATTTGCAAGTCGTAAATAAATCCCCGATCACCAGAAAGTATTTTCATCGATTGGGTTTACTTAAGAAGCGCCCACTATAAAATATACCTTGAATTTATCATATTGCCTAAATAAAACCTTAAAGCAGCTGAACAATTTAAAAATGTTAATTCTTATCTATTAGGTATTCAAACCAATGTTTTATGAACTATGGTTCATGTTTTTTTAGCATTTAAAGTTATTTTCAATATAAATAATTTAAATATTTTTGCGATTAAATTTTTATTAGATATTTCTCTCATTTAGTATAAAAAGTTCAAATAAATAAAACCGAGTAAAACATCCATACCATAAAATATTTTTGAGCTTTTACCGATAAAAAATACCCCGTAATACGTTTTATAAATAATACCCACTCGCTAAATGCCTTGTGAAACTAGACGATCTGTTTCTTTGGGTTTTAAAAGAAATAAAAGTAACGAAATAACTGTGCAGTCTAGTGTAGCTAAACATAAGTTTGGTTCGTCAGTTTCGGGTTTGTTCTTTGTCCCCATGAACAAAAAATACTGAAGGCATTTAATTTTAGGATTAGTTTTTAACAAATAGGGCTTTAAACTTTTCCTAAATCACATACCAATTACATGCAGAAAACAGGATGACACCAAAATAAACTATTGTTCAATTGAAACTGAACCGCCAATTTTTTGGTAATTTTCAAGTTATCATAACTAAAATACCAGAATGCGGCTTTTTTCATTGAGTATGCTATTTCTTCCAGAAAAAAGTCGTGTTGGTGTTACTTAATATTTTAAAATTGATACGTACAAATAGAAATGCGATTTTTAACTCAAATAAAAAGGCCGAAAAATTGCAAATATTTCTTTATTTATATTTGAGTTACATTAAATGAGTTGATTCGATTTACTAAAGAAAGTAATTCCTCGAAATTTTCATACAGGTTCTATTTCGAGAAATATCTTTTTTTGTTTTGAAAAATTCTGAAAGTTTTTTTTGTTTTCTATAAGTAAGTTTTTAAAAATATATTATATTTATTTTGGATTGTATATATCAAATGCATTTCTATACTTTATAAATTCAAAATGTTTACTTATCTGACATTTATCTTTCGTCTTCCCTATTGTAAAGTAATAAAAGTGTTTTCGTTTTAGGGAGATTAAGATTATTTAGAAACGGTATTTTAGTTTTTTGGACAAAGGCGGGATAGGATATTTAACATGAGTGAAACAACCATAGGCAAGTTAAAATGTATCAATGTAGGATTTTAAACACAATAAAAAATGTAGACAGTGACTTTAAAAACCTGACAAAGCTTATGTTTTTCTTTTTAAATATGACTCAATTTAGGGTTAAAACGGACAATACCTGAGTAACAGTTTGGGCCCTGGTAGTTAAACCTTATTGTCTATAAGAATGAGGTGGTCAGTAAATAGGCAATGATAGTCCTTTCTGTAGAAAATAAATATGTCTTGCCATTGATCATAATTCTATTGTATAATGTTATTTCTCTATTACCAAATATCTCTTTTATGGCCAAGTTATCTTTTATTCGGACTTTACTGACCAGTTAATTGACCCGCCGAATGATGCAATTTAATTTTAACTAGTTCGTAAAACAAACAGCTTGAATAATATGCAACAGTCCAGTTTAAATGGTTTTCAATTCATCTGAGACGTCTCATGCTGTAGCAAAAGGCGGACGGACACACTTTGTTCGTTTTCATGTTCTAAAGCAAACAAATCGGTAAATAGGCTTTACCCGGAACTTCCCTCATTATGAACTTTTTCATTTATCTAGGAAAGTGAACTACGACCCAGGTTAGTTTCACACGTTGTAATTTAATCATATGTACAGGGTCTTTTCTCAGAATTTGCCACACCAAATATCGGTTTAATTTTAGGAAATAGAAAAAAATATTATAAAAGTTGTAGAAATAAAAAAAAAATATTTAATATAAAACTGGGTTGCTGTTGGTTTGCCTATAAAATAAGAGTTCATAACGAAAGAAGTTCCAGGTAAAGCTAATTTACCCCATGTTACATAATGTTTGTTTTAGAAAATAAAAACAAAGTATGTTCGTTTTTTGCTACAGCATCGGACGACTCGGATGAATTAAAAACCATTTAAACCGGACTATTTCATATTGGTCAAGCTGTATGTTTACGGACAAGTCAAGAGTAAGCTTGTATCATTCGAAGAGGAAATTAACGGCTGTTAATTTCCAGGCTTGGTAATCTGGTCCAAATCAAAGATTTCTTAAAAAATATATGGCCGCAAGAGAGGCATTTGTTATATATTGAAAGAATTCCAAAACACTAGAAGATTGTTTTGAGATAGAGCCTTAATCTCCCTAAAACGAAAGCAGTTTTATTATTTTACACTAGGGAAGACAAAAGATAAATGCAACTCTGCGTAGGTAAAAAATGTAAAGTTACAAACTGCATTTGGCACGCCACTGAAGCTTGGTAGATAAATATAAAAGATAATACATACAAGGCATGGTTTTCAGAAGTAAAAACAATTAATCAATTGCGTCCTTGAAAAAAATCGTCAAATCTAGAGGATATATTGAAAAAGTGCACGTTTTTCGAAAACAAAAATGATATTTCTCAAAATAGGACTGATGTCAAAATTATGAGAAATGTGTTTCGTATATCATATCAGTAAATTTGGTTTACGTCAAATTTGCGGTTTTGCGGCTTCAAGAAAGTTGCAGTAAAAAATCACAGTTTTGTTACATACTCTGTACATACTACTATGAAATTAGATAAATCAGATATATTTTTTTGTAAGAAATAGCCTATCTAATTCAACAAAGTTATGTGAGTTAAAATAACCAACAAATAATGGTTGCGTTTCAATTGAACAATAGTTTAGTTTTTCAACATATTTAGCATATATTACTTCCTAAAATAAGAAAAAAGGCTTATATACGAATACGCTTTATTCTCGATATACAGGGTGTTATATTATAAATGTTACTAAGGATTTTGGGATATATATACATATAAAACTTTTTTCTTGTTTTTTATACGCTCAATATGTTGAGCAAAGTTTAACACTCTGCAAGTTAAAAATTACTCATGGTATATTTTGCTCTGGAGGTTAAAAACTACTACATATAAAGAATTCAGCAAATTTAACCGAAAATGTTTTCTCATAGGGTTTATACGCGGTCCTTCAGTAATAATAACAATAAAAACAAAAATAATAATAACAATAATACCAACAACAATAATAATAATGATAGATTTAAACCCTTTATTACAAAAATACCACAAATTAAATCACTCAGTACTTTTATCAAAAATTTAAACAAACCTCATTATTTAAGGCAATAGGTCAAGCAGATATAAACAGCACACCTCTACATCTAAGCAATATACAATCCAACCCAAAGAATCAAGCATACCCCATTCAAACGCAAATAGAGACCTGGGAGGGCAAGAAACTCAGCACACACGTCCGTATCACCTACTTCAAGAAAGCACCAAATCCTCAAACTTATCTACCTACGTGGAACTTTGAACAATAAAACCGTTAGCTTTACCAATGCTATACAAGATAAGATCATAAATACCAAAAACTACCAAAAATATGTATTAAAAGATATAATTGATAAATGCAGACGATGCGGAACAACTAGCGAGATCATTGAATATATTACTGGCGAATGTAACACGTTAGCAGGCATCAGTTATTCTCAAAGACTTAATAATGTGGCCTAAACAATTATTCACCAACAACTTTTGAATTTATCGCAACATAAGATTAAGCAATCTGGAAAGAACAAGTCTTCCACCTGCAAAAGAGGAGATAGAACGATTCTAGACAGTAGGAACTGAACATAACGAAAGAGTTCATTTGATTTAAAAAGAAAGCATGGAGAACACTGAAGAAATACACTCTGGTGAATATATCAACAAGGGAAGATATTCGAGCGGCAATGTAGTCTCACAACTGGTAAGCTGTTGGACCAGATAACATAAAATCAACATATTTATTCATGATCCACAATCTTTTCCAGGATGTCTAACTAGAAGAATAATATACTTAGTTATAAAGGACGAAAACACACACCCTTCAAAATACCCACCAATAACATGCTTGAACACACTCTACAAAATCCTCACATCTTGCATAGCTAAAAAGATCTACGCTCATTTGGCCCATAGCAACATCTTGGCAACACAGCAGAAAGGATCCATTAAAAAGTCGCAAAGATGCAAAAAACAACTGACAATTGACGCTATAGTAACACAACAAGCAATAAAGAAAACCCGCAATTTGTACACCTATAATGATTACAAAAAAAAACATTTGATTCAGTTTCACACTCATGGCTCATAAGTGACCTTAAAATATACAAAATTGACCCTTATATCACAACATCGCCTCAACCACTTAATGTATAAGGACGATATTAAGATTTACGCTGCTTCAGAGGGACCAATAAATACATTTCTCTATATTGTGGAAAATTTTACAAACGATACCAGGATGTCATTTGGGCTGAACAAGTGTAAAATTCTAAGCATCCAACAAGGAAAATTTGAGGCATCAGAGTACCATCTAGTTCAAGGCGGCAACCTACGGAAATGCAAAACAGACTTCCACCGATCTTGAAGATGTACTTAATTACTTCTTAAAACACGAGTACCACAAACCAAATATAGAACTGTGCTTCCAAAGTCAGCCACCGAGTAATCGCCCAACGCAGTCCTTGAGAATACCACTCATAAAATTTACTTGACAGATCAGTAATTCTGGATAAAAGAATAGCAGCCAATACACCAGACATTATTTTAATAAATAAAACCCTCAAACACACCTATCTGATAGATATAGACATTTCCAGTACAAATAAACTACAACAAACGTTTAGGAGTAAAATTAACAAATATCTACCTCTGGCAAGAGAAATACGGCAAATGTGGAGCCAGGAAAAGGCCACAGTCATACCACTAGTATTTTCCAGCACTGAAGTTATATTACGAATTCTAGCAGACAATTTTCAGAAAGCCAGTAATGTTTGTATCAATAATTCGTTCAATTTTAAACTTACTGAACTATAAAAAGCACGCCTTCTTGCCCTATAACCGACGACTCTGCTCTCCCGCTCTCGAAAAACTGGAGAATAACACCATAATAATAATAGTAATACTAATAGTCTTTATGTTGTTTTATGAATTGAGACATAGGGTTGCCGGACTCTCTAATAGTAGCAGGGAGTTTAATAAAAAGAATGGCGGCGTTGAAGTCGATTGTCGAAATTGAAAAGCATATTTGGGGCGATCAATAAGTTATTATAAAGATTACTACTTTATTGTTTTCGGATTAATACGTGAATGAATTTTAAAACGGGCTTCTAGATTTAACCATCCTGATTGATCGAAACGGTTAGAAACTTGACCGCATCTATGTAAGCCATAACTGAAATAAATTCAAGCATTTTGCAGTCTTTGACTCAGTTTTTCCCTCTGCCGTAAGGCCGGCCAAAACACTGTGTTCTCATAAGAGACATAAGACAAAATTAAAGAACCTGTCAATTTAAGTTTCATACGGTTATCAAATTCGTAAATACGTAGCATAAAGGTGAAGACATGCATAAATAAGTCAATTAAGGATCTTAAGCTTCACATACGTATTTTTTTAATAAGTAAACCCAAGTTCTTGGAAGGTGCGCGCTGGACATTATTTCTTTTCTGTTTTCACTAAAAACTATAAATTGGGTCTTTTTGTTTAGAATGAGTAGCATTAATTATTTCGACAGCTGTATTTAACTCAGATGATTTAAAGACATGTTAATTTTGGTATACTGATGAGAGGAACAATATTGAAGTGTTTTGTTTAAATCTGTGTAAACAAAAACATAATTGAACCTAATTGGCTTCCATGTGGAACACCTCATTGTTGCCTGTTTTAAAAATATATAGAGCAAAATTTATGAGTCACTTCTCCCAAACCCAAATTTCGATTCATCAGGTTATGGTTTAAGGAGTCGGAAATCTTAATAAAATCTAATAAAATTAGAAAACTGTTTTCACCATTGCTGCTGGAACTAAAAATATAATCTGTTACCTTAAAAAACTCTGTGAAAGTACTGTTTTTAAACCTAAATCCCGAGTGTGTTGGTGACAAAATCTGAACAGTATTTTAAAATTCATTGAGCTGTTGGTCGTTCGTTTCTGTCAGATCATTTAAATTTTCTCAGCTGCTATAACCATACGACCCTAAATTTTTGATTACGAGCCGTCACTGTTCAGCAGATATTTAAGTTACTTTCGTTAGCAATTAAGTTAAGTCTCAAAGAGTGTATTTAGGACTCAGCTAGTTAATATTTTAATTTGGTTTTTAAAATTGTTTACTTAACAACTACTGCTATAAGTATACAAAATAAAAATTTGATAACTAAAAGTAGAATAACTGTCAATAGTGCCAATATACATTTTAAAAATAAAAGTAACTAATTTTATAAAATTACATCAGTCAAAAATCTCGTCTGCAAAAAGATTTCCTATCACCAAAGAAATCATGCTTGACTATTTATTGGCCAGTAATGGATATGCTAGCATCAAAATTTAAATTAGTTCTGCTGCATGCAACGTTTAAATAGCTATTCTGCCGATACTGCATATATTCTCATAGCAGTCTGAGGGCATAGAAAAATATTTATAGTACTGCTTTTTTCTACTTAAGCATAAGTCCTTCATTTACTTCTAGTTTAAAATGTTTACAAATTTGTGTATTAAAGACCCTTACATTTATATTATATATAAAATCTAGATCAAATATATAAAATATTTCGTCACAGTATTCTCAGTAAAACATAAGAATTATAGAATATAAGTAAATATATAATTGTTAAAATACCTTTCAGCTGGCATTACAAGGATCAAACAGTCAGTCAACTGATCTCGCAGTACTATGGTACATTAATGCAACTCGGAAGTCACCGCCATAACCTGGTTATATGAGATATAATGTATACCTCTCACCTAAAAGAAAAAAATACATATGTCTTTTTTATATCTTTACTTACAATAACGATAAATAACAAATATATTTTTATTTATACAATATATTATGAAAACTGGTGATGTTTAGTTTATAGGAAAAATTAAAACTATCTAAAAATAGTAGCTAAATAAAACAAGATTGCTGTAGATAGAGTAAACATATTATTAAGAGTTCATCCTTAGTAAAAAATAATCTGCCCTTGGTCTTATCTCTAAATTAAATTTAATGTTTAAATTAGCTAGCTTTTATATTACTTAACCTAAACAGAACTTAACTTATAATTTCCAATTTATTTTTTAATTTAGGCTTTAGGTTTACAGATTAAAAAAAACTCTTTAAAAAAGATATTAAACCCTAGTCCTTTTTCAAATTATTATTGTCCACAAAAAAAGAGCTTCTAAAATAAGCTTAAAGCTATTTGACCCCAGCCGAGAAAGCTCCGTTCTATGTTTACTTATTGTCATCCATAAACCTTATTACATTTAATTGTAACGTGAAACAACCGGTGCTCCATTTCCGTGCCAAATTGTTATTATCATTATTGATTTTTTAATTGTAAAACGCCTTTTTGTTTCTCTTTTATATGGCTACAGTTGACATTTAACATATGATCAAAAACAAAAAAATCGAGATGTTTTATTAAAAACTCGGAATTTGTTATTGATTGATGAATTTAGCAGTTTTACTGATGAAATTTGACACTATATGGAAATATTTATTTAGCAATATTTGAAATTAATATCTCAACGGCTAACGAAGCCGTACGGTGCAAAACAATTTTACTGTACGTTATAATATAAATAAATACTGGACTTTTTGGAATCCTTTCAACTGCATAAATGTTGTCTGAAAAAAGAAAAAAATCCGATATGAAGATTTACCTATTAAAATTACGAATAGTTTAAAAATTACACTTGAAATTAAGGTCCGTGAAGTTAACCTCTAAAGTGTTTCCGATCCGCTTAAAATTGGTGTCGTTCGTTAGTGCTTCCTATTGCTTTATTTGGTTTCGTTAGTGCTTTCGTAGTTTCGCAAATATTAATATTTTTGAAATTTCAAGGTCAGCCTCCAAAGTTTTTCCGATCGACCTAAACTAAGTGTCGTTTGTTAGTGCTTTTTGGTACTTCAATTAGTTTCTCTAGTGCTTGCTGAATTTTGGAAACATTCGTTAATTTTGTTTCAAGGTCAACCCCCAAAGTTTTTCTGATCGATCCAAACTAGTATCGAAACCAAGTGTCGTTCGTTAGTGCTTTGTCGTGCTTTAAGTAGTTTCGATATTGCTTGCTTCATTTTGGAAATATTCGTTAAATTATTTGAATGCCAGACCCCAAAGTATTTCCGATTCCCTCAAATTTGGTTTCGTTAGTGCTTCCTTATTTTTGCAAATATTAATTTTTTTAAATTTCAAGGTCAGCCCTCAAAGTTTTTCTTATCAACCCCTACTAGGTGTCGTTCGTTAGTGCTATGTTACTACTTTTTAGTGCTTAAAGAGTTTTGTTAGTGGTTGCTTATTTTTGGAAATATTTATTTGTTTTGTTTAAGCTCAGCCCCCAAAGTTTCTCTAATCGCCCCATACTAGGCATTGTTCGTTAGGCCTTCGTTAGTTTTTTTAACTGCTTCTAGTAGTTTTCTTAAGTATTTTAATGAAATAATATATTGATTTTAAAAAAAACCGTATTTTAAATGGGAGTTTTAATACAAATATAGAAAGTATTCACCTCACGTACGGGATTTATCCTTTACAAATGCGGCAACTCCGTGTTGAATGCTGGTAAACTCTACTAATAAATATAGTTATTAAATTTTAGGTAAAGTAAAAAAATAAACCTTATTTTATCTATATTGAATTATGATTCGAAATTTTGTTGGCAGTTGTCAAAAATATTGTGCGGAATTAAGATGAATGTACCCCTGAAAAAAATAATGGAAGAGAAAGAAAATAAAGCAGTACGAATATTGTTATATTTATACGGAATTTATGGCCATTAGGCAAATATATTTTATATTAAATAAAATAATTCGTCGATCTAATAGTTATTTAACAATTTATTAGTTTGCTAATTATTGACTAATCCGTAGTGTAACCCAATGAATTCTTATCAGTCTCTTGTTTTTCTCAGGTGTACACTAAGCATCAGTCTGGAGATTCATCAGCGATGTTGAATTGAATGGGTCACTCACTCGCAATAAAGTAGGCTGTGCATTTTATATAATTTTTTATAGAATAGCTGCTGTGAGCAGCCAACCAATTTCATTCGTATTTTTAAACAGGAATGATACGTTTTTTAATTATCAAGGTAACAACAGTGTACTCTGATAATTCATCATTTTTCATTTGGACAAAGTTCAGAATTATTTTAAAATTTTATGAAAAAGTGGTTTGTGGATGCTTAACATGCACTTCATGAAAATCCTGATCTAACAATTGTTTAACTATGCTCCCTGTTGCTCTATGACTTAGATGACCTAGTAGCTTTAGTTTAAGGGTCATTATAATCTTTACAAGAACGTAATCCAAAAGTTTCTTCTCTGTTCGGATCTCCGGGTGACAGGTATTTGTGGCGCTCCTCTATCGAAATGTTCTCTCTTATTCACCAATAAATTCTGCTAATGTACTGCACCTGTTCCAGAAAAGAGATCCAAAATTGTTCCCTCTAATAACAGATCCATATCCCTACTCCCAATTATGAATAAGGAAATGGAGAAGTATATCAATAATGATCTTTTAGATTATCTTAAAAGGTAAAAACTTATAAAATATATGACAGGCAAAACGGCTTCCGCCACCAAAGATCCACAGCAGATCTACTTACCTTTATAACCCACAACTAAAATAAGTCCATCGAATTCCACGGAGAAGCCCGAATTATTACCCTCGACATATTCAATGCATTTGATTAAGTCTGGCATGATGCACTTCTTAACAAACTTCCTGCCTATGGTCGTCCTCCAAAACTGTGTACTTGGATTGCCTGTTTTGTTTTTAATAGAAGTATTTTTGTAGTGGGTGACAGCCATTTATCTAACTAAATCAACGTTAGCGTTCCACAGGTTTCAGAGTTTGCACCTACCCTATTCCTCCTGCACATCCATGATCTGCTTTCTTCTAGCAGCAATCATATTCACAGCTATGCTGACGATAGTATACTCCACTGAATATACATTTTCCCAAAAATGTTTACAAGACTGGAATTGATAATAGGTGTAGTGTAATGACTTTATCCCTAGGCGAGGACCTCATTTAAGGTCACTACAACTAGCCTAGTTGCCATCACTTTCCAGAAAGTGATTTTTCCTGGCTTGAAAATACTTTTCTTCTGCCAATTTGTATTTCCTTTACACTTTGCAAATCAGGCCGAGCCTTAAGTATTGCTCACACATCATATGGGGTACAGCCTCTCCCTTAATCCTTAATATCCTTGATAATGTCCAAAGGAAAGCTATTTGCACTATAACGGATTCTATTTAGATGAATTAGTTGTGCCGCCATCATCGACCTACATGCATCCCTTTACCGTTCAACTCCAAAGCCCAAGGACCTCCAACTTTTTTCGGTTTCTTTATTCCCAGAGTGTCCCGATTATGGAATGTGTTACCACTTGCCTTTCCCTCTTCCCCCGTTCTGCAAGACTTTAAATCCCACATTAATAAACTTTTCCTGTCTTTACGTAAAGCAATCATAATAAGATTGTCTGAACTAGCGGAGAGAGAAATCTGATTTCTTAACTACTAATAATAACTACTCACTAAATGGTAGTATTAACACCTGCAACCTCGATGCAGTAGATAAGCACAATCAAAAATTCACGAGAAGCCAGAATAAAGTTAGGTGGCCTGGAAAAGCTAGTTCATCTATACCAAAGGTGAAAATTATATCCGGCTCCTGGAAGGTTATGTTTTCAATATCAACACTCATAACAGTCACGTCGTAAATTGATGGTAACAATATTTATGATACCAATATTAACTTTAAGTTTTATTCATTTTAAAGTAACAAAAGCAAATTCTTTGAGAGTTTGCTGTAAGACTATTCAAATCTCCACTTAAAAGTTTTGTTTTTCATCATGGATGCTAAAACAAAGTTACGTATATTGAAATTCTTTCCCCAATCTTTTTAAGCTTCACTGCTACAGTATTCCTTAAACTTTTATCTTTTTTCAAGGTTTAGCAACACGATTTATATTAAAAAACTATTAAAAACATGTGCGGCAGACAGAACTATAAAGTATATAAAATCAAAGATTCCAACGTCAATATATTACATCAATAAATTAAATATAAAAACAAATAAGGTGAAAAACAACGTAATTGTAGTTGAAAAAAAATTAAATAATGTTATAGACTCTAAAAATTCAATATCTTATATTGGTGTTTTTTATCTTAGTCAGTGTTATTTTTTCTTTCGTTAAATTGCCTTGACTCTTTGGCTCGATTGATAGAGCAGAAGTTTTTTAAAATATCTCTTTCTTAAACAATAACTTTCGTTAGTTAAAATAATAGGAATTAAAGACAAAATGTATATAGTGGAGAATATTCTATCGTTGATCTTATTTTGAAATTTAATTAAGTTTTTTACCTTTTAATTTAAGTGCTGAATAAATAACCATAGCACAGTTTTTTAAAACCTATTACTCCAATTTTTAAAGTCTATGAACATTTACTAGATCATAATTTTGTTTATAAATTAAATTATTTTTATCGCACTATGGAATTAGAAATTCTCTGAAGGTATATATAAAATATAAATAAGTTTAAACCTATTTGTCTATTAGATATTTTTTACGGGCGGTTATATATTTAAGTAAATTGTAATAAAAATTAAGAACTGAGGTAAAGTTTTCTTTTTTAAATTTTTTAAGAAAAAAATAAAATACGACAAAACACCGACTTTCACATAATCTTAAAGAAAAAACATATTTTTACTCAAGACATTTTTTTTGGTTAATAGGACATTAAAAATACGACGCATTTTAGAATTACTCCGATATCACCTAGTGCCAATATACCAACAAAATATCTTTATATCATATTTGAAGAAACATCTATTATAAAGATAGACGATTCAGGCATTATTATAGCATAGCCTCCTGAAATATATAATACATTTAAAAATATTTTCATTGATACGAATAAGTCGGATACTACCAAGGAAAATATATTGTAAAGATCATGTTTTTCGGTTAAAGGTTATATAATAAAATTATTTAGAGCAGACATATCTACAGTGTCGGACTTACATCGGCTATCATTACTGAAAAATGTCACTTTTATTTATGGTACATATGGGTTATTACATTACTAGTTTTAA
Organism: Kuschelorhynchus macadamiae; assembly: GCA_030620095.1. Classification (NCBI taxonomy): domain Eukaryota; kingdom Metazoa; phylum Arthropoda; class Insecta; order Coleoptera; family Curculionidae; genus Kuschelorhynchus; species Kuschelorhynchus macadamiae. The sequence goes on from JAUTXW010005167.1 coordinate 873,744, forward strand.
CTTCAACCGCAGAAATAATACAATTTTAATAATGTTTTTTGAAGTGTCTCGCCTTTTTTTAACTAAACGGTTTTGAAGTGTTTTTTTTTTGTTTTCGGGGAGTTGTTTATCCCACTGGAATTCACACTAAAAGGGAAAAAAAACTGTTTTATATATAGATATAATTTGTCAATTAGATACTGTATTTTTGTAAAGGGCAGCAGGCTGGGTTCAGTTTTGGTAGCCTTATCGTTACCGCTAAGTCAGCTTCAAAATAGTAAATAACATTTGAAACTCATACATTGGATTACTTTTTCCTACCTATAAGTATTTCAGCCACAACTCGTGTGCCCAAAAAAAGTTGCCGTTCATGCACTTGTAACATAAATAACTGATCTTTAATGTATATAGTTTAATAAACCGAATTTTCATTAAAATAATTAACTCTGTCTAAATTAACATAAATTGACGTGTTGTCCTAATTTTATTAAAATTCTCTATTAAAATCTCGAAACAGATTTAAGTACATATTGATTTGAATCTTGCTGGTTTATACCGATCTAATTTAATTTTCATTCTCTTCCGTGAATTTCTAGAAACGTAATAAATAGCTCTGTTGTTTGTTTACGACAGAGAAAGTATTTTGAATGATGTAAAATTATGAGAAAAAGGAACAACAATTTCAGTTCGAGGGTGTTTTCTAGGACTAGAAAATCCATTTATTTTATGAACATGAATGTATAATTAGCCAACGAATGTTCTTGTATATTTCATATATATATATATATATATATATATATATATATATATATATATATATATATATATATATATACTTAGAGTGAGTTTCTGGACCATTTAAAATATATTCGTAGGAAGATTTTCTTTGGTTTTTTTGGCCTCAGGTTATTTTTTTGGAAAAATAAAACAATTTCATTTTTCGGCACTAATTTTCATTTTGTTTATTGCAAACGTTTCGGCTAAATGCCTTCATCAGTGCTGTTTGACTGAAACTAAAAACAGTACTATTTTATATTATGCGAAGTCAACATTTTTTTTTTTTTAAATGTAGAGACAAAATGTTACATACATATACTTATAGACACATAATTAAAAATAAACTTTTTTTTTTTTTTTTTTTATATAATAATAATTCGTTACGCTAACTAAAATTCCTAGTAATTTATACTTTCAAACTCACCCAAGAAGGTAACTTCCTGCATTCAGCAAACCAAAACAGAATAAAATTTTTGTCACATCACATTTAGTATACAGTATTAGACGCCAACAAAACATGTAAAATTTTTATTTATAAAACTACGGTGGCATGTTAGTCTACCGATATATTTTGACTGGAATTGCACCTCGTTTTGAAGCAGTTGCTTGTCTTTCTGATTGTTTTTACTGAAGCAAAAAATTGTATATTGTGTTGTTGTTGTTTTGGTGTATAGCATGAGGGCCTTTAATTATACTATTTGTTATTATAATCAATTGGTAATTACTGTTTTTTTTTTCCGTTTCACTTAACTAAGTAAAAAAATTTTTTTTTTTTTTTTTTTCTTATTTATTAATCAAGGAGAAAATTTCGGAACATGATAATTATTTTATTACGTTGTGATATATTTGGTTTAAATTTTTAATTTCAGTTCTATCATTTATTGAATTTTTATTTTGCTTAATATAGAGCATTTCTAAGAATTCCCTTTTTTTTTTGGTTGGTTTCCGTTTTTAATATTTTTGTGTCTTCATATTTGAATTTATGGGATGTTTCATTTTCGTGCTTAGTTAATGAAGTTTTATTTTTTTTGTCATATTTATGTCCATTTAGGCGGTTTTTAAGGTATTGAGTAGTTTGTCCGATGTATACTCCTGGGCAATCATTACATGGTATTTGATATATAGTGTGTGTTTTTTGACTGGTTGGGGTTGGTGTTTTAAGACAAGTAAAAAATTTCTTTTGAAAAGTGTTGTAGCTTTTGTGGCATACGGTTATGTTTTGGTGTTTGAAAATAGTTTGGATACTTTCTGAAAGACCCTGGATGTAAGGAATAGAGAGGAATTTTTTATCTTTAGTTTTTTCGTTTGGTACGTTTTGATTGGGATTGTTCATTTGCTGTAATCTGGAGTTAAATATTGAATTTATTAATTTTTTTGGGTAACTATTTTGAATTAAGATGTTTTTTGCCTTTTGTATTGCCTGGGATTGATAAGTTAAATTACTCAATTTTATTGCTCTATCGGCAAGACTGATTATTACCGACTTTTTTTGGTTCATTGGGTGTTGCGAAAAGTAATTTATGTATCTGCCGGACCACGTTTTTTTTGTGTACCATTGTGTTTCAATAATATTGTTTTTATTATATAATGTCATATCTAGGAAATTTATTTTTGAGTTGTTTTCAGTCTCGATGGTGAATTTAAGTTTTTCATGGAAGTTGTTAAAGGCATTTAGGATATATTTACATTTATCTTTTGGAATTAGAGTTATGCAATCATCAACGTACCTGTAGAAAAATGGAAGTGATATGTCTAGTTGTCCGATTACATTGCTCTCTAGTTCCTCCATTACTAGTTGTGCAACTACACTTGATATTGGGGAACCCATTGCGCAACCTTCTATTTGTTTATAAAAATTATTGTTGTATGCAAAAAATGTGGATTTTAAAGTTAGTTCAATGGCTATTAGAAATTCATCCAGAGGTATATCCGTGAATTTTTTTATTTCGTTCCATTTATTTTTTATAAGTAGGAGGGCTAAATCAATTGGTACATTTGTGTATAGAGAGATGACATCCAGTGAGATTAAAATATGGTTTTGAGGTACTTGAAAATTATTTATTTTTTCTTTGAAATCCCATGAATCTTTAATGTAAGTGGTACTTTTGTTGACTATATTTTCTAGAATTTGTTTTAAAAATTTAGAAAGGTTATTTAATGGTGATTGTATACACGAAATAATTGGGCGCATTGGAATTCCATCTTTATGTAATTTTGGCAAACCGTAAATTTTTGGTGTTTGGGCATTATACATTTTTAGGTTCTTAGCACAATTAGGTGATATATAGTTTTTCTTTTCCCACCGTGTAACAAGTTCGTTGTTTCTTTTTTGAAAAATATTTGTTGGATCTGTATTTATTTTTTTGTATGTATCTGTGTCGTTCAGAAGTAATTGCATTTTATTATCATATTCTTTTGTATCCATGATAACCGTTTTATTTGATTTGTCTGGGCGTACGATTTTTAGATTTGGATGATTTTTCAGAAAAGTGTTTGTTTTTTTAATTTTTTTAATTAATTCTTGGTCTATATTATTATGTTTTGTTTTATATTGTTTAGATTTTATTTTATTTTGATATGTTTTGAGAGTGTTACAACAATTTGCCCTTATTGTATCTTTTTCATCATTAATAAAGTTACTGATTGATGTTTCGACAGATGATATTATGTCAGGAACAGGGAGTTCATTGGCATTTGTAATTGGATACGCAAAATTAGAACCTAAACTTAGAATTTCTACTGCATATTCCGGAATTTCCGTCTCAGTCAGATTTTCTAGCCACTCTTTTTGTATATTAATTTTTTTTGGGTTTGTTTTATTTTTTTTTGTTTTTAACAAGTAAATTTTGTTTATGTTTCTTAATTTAATTTTTTCGAATAAAGCTTCATATTTTTTATTTTCGATATTTAAGAGTTCATTAAATTTATTTGCGGTGGTTGTTTCCTGTAATTGGTTTTTGATTTGAGATATTTTAGTTTCGATGTTTTTTATATTAATGATGGTGTCGCTAATTAGTAATTTTAACGTATTGAGTTTAAAATTATTTACAATATTTTCATGAAATTTCCTTCTTAGGTTAGTTGATGAGAATTCTATGTGGTTAATTTTAATGTTTAAAAATGCTGGAAATATGTTTTCAGTTTTACATCTTAGTAAAAATTGTCTTCTATTCTTTAGGCTAGCTAGTTTACAATAGTTCTTAGAGAGGGTTTTAATATTGTCGTTGCTTAGAGTTATGTTAGTTTCATATTGTTCAGTCGGTGGCAGTATTTCATCCATTCTGCTTATATATTCTTAGAGTGAGTTTCTGGACCATTTAAAATATATTCGTAGGAAGATTTTCTTTGGTTTTTTTGGCCTCAGGTTATTTTTTTGGAAAAATAAAACAATTTCATTTTTCGGCACTAATTTTCATTTTGTTTATTGCAAACGTTTCGGCTAAATGCCTTCATCAGTGCTGTTTGACTGAAACTAAAAACAGTACTATTTTATATTATGCGAAGTCAACATTTTTTTTTTTTTTTAAATGTAGAGACAAAATGTTACATACATATACTTATAGACACATAATTAAAAATAACCTTTTTTTTTTTTTTTTTTTTATATAATAATAATTCGTTACGCTAACTAAAATTCCTAGTAATTTATACTTTCAAACTCACCCAAGAAGGTAACTTCCTGCATTCAGCAAACCAAAACAGAATAAAATTTTTGTCACATCACATTTAGTATACAGTATTAGACGCCAACAAAACATGTAAAATTTTTATTTATAAAACTACGGTGGCATGTTAGTCTACCGATATATTTTGACTGGAATTGCACCTCGTTTTGAAGCAGTTGCTTGTCTTTCTGATTGTTTTTACTGAAGCAAAAAATTGTATATTGTGTTGTTGTTGTTTTGGTGTATAGCATGAGGGCCTTTAATTATACTATTTGTTATTATAATCAATTGGTAATTACTGTATTTTTTTTCCGTTTCACTTAACTAAGTAAAAAAATTTTTTTTTTTTTTTTTCTTATTTATTAATCAAGGAGAAAATTTCGGAACATGATAATTATTTTATTACGTTGTGATATATTTGGTTTAAATTTTTAATTTCAGTTCTATCATTTATTGAATTTTTATTTTGCTTAATATAGAGCATTTCTAAGAATTCCCTTTTTTTTTGGTTGGTTTCCGTTTTTAATATTTTTGTGTCTTCATATTTGAATTTATGGGATGTTTCATTTTCGTGCTTAGTTAATGAAGTTTTATTTTTTTTGTCATATTTATGTCCATTTAGGCGGTTTTTAAGGTATTGAGTAGTTTGTCCGATGTATACTCCTGGGCAATCATTACATGGTATTTGATATATAGTGTGTGTTTTTTGACTGGTTGGGGTTGGTGTTTTAAGACAAGTAAAAAATTTCTTTTGAAAAGTGTTGTAGCTTTTGTGGCATACGGTTATGTTTTGGTGTTTGAAAATAGTTTGGATACTTTCTGAAAGACCCTGGATGTAAGGAATAGAGAGGAATTTTTTATCTTTAGTTTTTTCGTTTGGTACGTTTTGATTGGGATTGTTCATTTGCTGTAATCTGGAGTTAAATATTGAATTTATTAATTTTTTTGGGTAACTATTTTGAATTAAGATGTTTTTTGCCTTTTGTATTGCCTGGGATTGATAAGTTAAATTACTCAATTTTATTGCTCTATCGGCAAGACTGATTATTACCGACTTTTTTTGGTTCATTGGGTGTTGCGAAAAGTAATTTATGTATCTGCCGGACCACGTTTTTTTTGTGTACCATTGTGTTTCAATAATATTGTTTTTATTATATAATGTCATATCTAGGAAATTTATTTTTGAGTTGTTTTCAGTCTCGATGGTGAATTTAAGTTTTTCATGGAAGTTGTTAAAGGCATTTAGGATATATTTACATTTATCTTTTGGAATTAGAGTTATGCAATCATCAACGTACCTGTAGAAAAATGGAAGTGATATGTCTAGTTGTCCGATTACATTGCTCTCTAGTTCCTCCATTACTAGTTGTGCAACTACACTTGATATTGGGGAACCCATTGCGCAACCTTCTATTTGTTTATAAAAATTATTGTTGTATGCAAAAAATGTGGATTTTAAAGTTAGTTCAATGGCTATTAGAAATTCATCCAGAGGTATATCCGTGAATTTTTTTATTTCGTTCCATTTATTTTTTATAAGTAGGAGGGCTAAATCAATTGGTACATTTGTGTATAGAGAGATGACATCCAGTGAGATTAAAATATGGTTTTGAGGTACTTGAAAATTATTTATTTTTTCTTTGAAATCCCATGAATCTTTAATGTAAGTGGTACTTTTGTTGACTATATTTTCTAGAATTTGTTTTAAAAATTTAGAAAGGTTATTTAATGGTGATTGTATACACGAAATAATTGGGCGCATTGGAATTCCATCTTTATGTAATTTTGGCAAACCGTAAATTTTTGGTGTTTGGGCATTATACATTTTTAGGTTCTTAGCACAATTAGGTGATATATAGTTTTTCTTTTCCCACCGTGTAACAAGTTCGTTGTTTCTTTTTTGAAAAATATTTGTTGGATCTGTATTTATTTTTTTGTATGTATCTGTGTCGTTCAGAAGTAATTGCATTTTATTATCATATTCTTTTGTATCCATGATAACCGTTTTATTTGATTTGTCTGGGCGTACGATTTTTAGATTTGGATGATTTTTCAGAAAAGTGTTTGTTTTTTTAATTTTTTTAATTAATTCTTGGTCTATATTATTATGTTTTGTTTTATATTGTTTAGATTTTATTTTATTTTGATATGTTTTGAGAGTGTTACAACAATTTGCCCTTATTGTATCTTTTTCATCATTAATAAAGTTACTGATTGATGTTTCGACAGATGATATTATGTCAGGAACAGGGAGTTCATTGGCATTTGTAATTGGATACGCAAAATTAGAACCTAAACTTAGAATTTCTACTGCATATTCCGGAATTTCCGTCTCAGTCAGATTTTCTAGCCACTCTTTTTGTATATTAATTTTTTTTGGGTTTGTTTTATTTTTTTTTGTTTTTAACATGTAAATTTTGTTTATGTTTCTTAATTTAATTTTTTCGAATAAAGCTTCATATTTTTTATTTTCGATATTTAAGAGTTCATTAAATTTATTTGCGGTGGTTGTTTCCTGTAATTGGTTTTTGATTTGAGATATTTTAGTTTCGATGTTTTTTATATTAATGATGGTGTCGCTAATTAGTAATTTTAACGTATTGAGTTTAAAATTATTTACAATATTTTCATGAAATTTCCTTCTTAGGTTAGTTGATGAGAATTCTATGTGGTTAATTTTAATGTTTAAAAATGCTGGAAATATGTTTTCAGTTTTACATCTTAGTAAAAATTGTCTTCTATTCTTTAGGCTAGCTAGTTTACAATAGTTCTTAGAGAGGGTTTTAATATTGTCGTTGCTTAGAGTTATGTTAGTTTCATATTGTTCAGTCGGTGGCAGTATTTCATCCATTCTGCTTATATATTCTTAGAGTGAGTTTCTGGACCATTTAAAATATATTCGTAGGAAGATTTTCTTTGGTTTTTTTGGCCTCAGGTTATTTTTTTGGAAAAATAAAACAATTTCATTTTTCGGCACTAGCGCTAATTTTCATTTTGTTTATTGCAAACGTTTCGGCTAAATGCCTTCATCAGTGCTGTTTGACTGAAACTAAAAACAGTACTATTTTATATTATGCGAAGTCAACATTTTTTTTTTTTTTTTTTTTTAAATGTAAATACAAAATGTTACATACATATACTTATAGACACATAATTAAAAATAACCTTTTTTTTTTTTTTTTTATATAATAATAATTCGTTACGCTAACTAAAATTCCTAGTAATTTATACTTTCAAACTCACCCAAGAAGGTAACTTCCTGCATTCAGCAAACCAAAACAGAATAAAATTTTTGTCACATCACATTTAGTATACAGTATTAGACGCCAACAAAACATGTAAAATTTTTATTTATAAAACTACGGTGGCATGTTAGTCTACCGATATATTTTGACTGGAATTGCACCTCGTTTTGAAGCAGTTGCTTGTCTTTCTGATTGTTTTTACTGAAGCAAAAAATTGTATATTGTGTATAGCATGAGGGCCTTTAATTATACTATTTGTTATTATAATCAATTGGTAATTACTGTTTTTTTTTCCGTTTCACTTAACTAAAAAAAAATTTTTTTTTTTTTTTTTTTCTTATTTATTAATCAAGGAGAAAATTTCGGAACATAATAATTATTTTATTACGTTGTGATATATTTGGTTTAAATTTTTAATTTCAGTTCTATCATTTATTGAATTTTTATTTTGCTTAAATAAGCATTTCTAAGAATTCCCTTTTTTTTTGGTTGGTTTCCGTTTTTAATATTTTTGTGTCTTCATATTTGAATTTATGGGAATTTTCGTGCTTAGTTAATTCATATTTATGTCCATTTAGGCGGTTTTTAAGGTAAAATGTATTCCTGGGCAATCATTACATGGTATTTGATATATAGTGTGTGTTTTTTGACTGGTTGGGGTTGGTGTTTTAAGACAAGTAAAAAATTTCTTTTGAAAAGTAGCTTTTGTGGCATACGGTTATGTTTTGGTGTTTGAAAATAGTTTGGATACTTTTGAAAGATTTAAGGAATTTTGTTTGGTACGTTTTGATTGGGATTGTTCATGCTGTAATCTGGAGTTAAATATTGAATTTATTAATTTTTTTGGGTAACTATTTTGAATTAAGATGTTTTTTGCCTTTTGTAGGGATTGATAAGTTAAATTACTCAATTTTATTGCTCTATCGGCAAACTGATTATTACCGACTTTTTTTGGTTCATTGGGTGTTGCGAAAAGTAATTTATGTATCTTTTTTTTTGTGTACCATTGTGTTTCAATAATATTGTTTTTATTATATAATGTCATATCTAGGAAATTTATTTTTGAGTTGTTTTCAGTCTCGATGGTGAATTTAAGTTTTTCATGGAAGTTGTTAAAGGCATTTAGGATATATTTACATTTATCTTTTGGAATTAGAGTTATGCAATCATCAAGCTATATTAAGCAAAATAAAAATTCAATAAATGATAGAACTGAAATTAAAAATTTAAACCAAATATATCACAAGATGATGAAAAAAAAAAAAAAATTTTTTTACTTAGTTAAGTGAAACGGAAAAAAAAAACAGTAATTACCAATTTTATAATAAATGTTACACCAAAACAACAACAACACAATATACAAAGACAAGCAACTGCTTTGCAATTCCAGTCAAAATATAAACATTAGTTTTATAAATAAAAATTTTACTGTCTAATACTGTATACTAAATGTGATGTGACAAAAATTTTATTCTGTTTTGGTTTGCTTGCAGGAAGTTATAGTTTGAAAGTATAAATTACTAGGAATTTTAGTTAGCGTAACGAATTATTATTATATAAAAAAAAAAAAAAAAAAAAGGTTATTTTTAATTATGTGTCTATAAGTATATGTATGTAACATTTTGTGTTTACATTTAAAAAAAAAAAATGTTGACTTCGCATAATATAAAATAGTACTGTTTTAGTTTCAGTCAAACAGCACTGATGAAGGCATTTAGCCGAAACGTTTGCAATAAACAAAATGAAAATTAGTGCCGAAAAATGAAATTGTTTTATTTTTCCAAAAAAATAACCTGAGGCCAAAAAAACCAAAGAAAATCTTCCTACGAATATATTTTAAATGGTCCAGAAACTCACTCTAAGAATATATAAGCAGAATGGATGAAATACTGCCACCGACTGAACAATATGAAACTAACATAACTCTAAGCAACGACAATATTAAAACCCTCTCTAAGAACTATTGTAAACTAGCTAGCCTAAAGAATAGAAGACAATTTTTACTAAGATGTAAAACTGAAAACATATTTCCAGCATTTTTAAACATTAAAATTAACCACATAGAATTCTCATCAACTAACCTAAGAAGGAAATTTCATGAAAATATTGTAAATAATTTTAAACTCAATACGTTAAAATTACTAATTAGCGACACCATCATTAATATAAAAAACATCGAAACTAAAATATCTCAAATCAAAAACCAATTACAGGAAACAACCACCGCAAATAAATTTAATGAACTCTTAAATATCGAAAATAAAAAATATGAAGCTTTATTCGAAAAAATTAAATTAAGAAACATAAACAAAATTTACTTGTTAAAAACAAAAAAAAATAAAACAAACCCAAAAAAAATTAATATACAAAAAGAGTGGCTAGAAAATCTGACTGAGACGGAAATTCCGGAATATGCAGTAGAAATTCTAAGTTTAGGTTCTAATTTTGCGTATCCAATTACAAATGCCAATGAACTCCCTGTTCCTGACATAATATCATCTGTCGAAACATCAATCAGTAACTTTATTAATGATGAAAAAGATACAATAAGGGCAAATTGTTGTAACACTCTCAAAACATATCAAAATAAAATAAAATCTAAACAATATAAAACAAAACATAATAATATAGACCAAGAATTAATTAAAAAAATTAAAAAAACAAACACTTTTCTGAAAAATCATCCAAATCTAAAAATCGTACGCCCAGACAAATCAAATAAAACGGTTATCATGGATACAAAAGAATATGATAATAAAATGCAATTACTTCTGAACGACACAGATACATACAAAAAAATAAATACAGATCCAACAAATATTTTTCAAAAAAGAAACAACGAACTTGTTACACGGTGGGAAAAGAAAAACTATATATCACCTAATTGTGCTAAGAACCTAAAAATGTATAATGCCCAAACACCAAAAATTTACGGTTTGCCAAAATTACATAAAGATGGAATTCCAATGCGCCCAATTATTTCGTGTATACAATCACCATTAAATAACCTTTCTAAATTTTTAAAACAAATTCTAGAAAATATAGTCAACAAAAGTACCACTTACATTAAAGATTCATGGGATTTCAAAGAAAAAATAAATAATTTTCAAGTACCTCAAAACCATATTTTAATCTCACTGGATGTCATCTCTCTATACACAAATGTACCAATTGATTTAGCCCTCCTACTTATAAAAAATAAATGGAACGAAATAAAAAAATTCACGGATATACCTCTGGATGAATTTCTAATAGCCATTGAACTAACTTTAAAATCCACATTTTTTGCATACAACAATAATTTTTATAAACAAATAGAAGGTTGCGCAATGGGTTCCCCAATATCAAGTGTAGTTGCACAACTAGTAATGGAGGAACTAGAGAGCAATGTAATCGGACAACTAGACATATCACTTCCATTTTTCTACAGGTACGTTGATGATTGCATAACTCTAATTCCAAAAGATAAATGTAAATATATCCTAAATGCCTTTAACAACTTCCATGAAAAACTTAAATTCACCATCGAGACTGAAAACAACTCAAAAATAAATTTCCTAGATATGACATTATATAATAAAAACAATATTATTGAAACACAATGGTACACAAAAAAAACGTGGTCCGGCAGATACATAAATTACTTTTCGCAACACCCAATGAACCAAAAAAAGTCGGTAATAATCAGTCTTGCCGATAGAGCAATAAAATTGAGTAATTTAACTTATCAATCCCAGGCAATACAAAAGGCAAAAAACATCTTAATTCAAAATAGTTACCCAAAAAAATTAATAAATTCAATATTTAACTCCAGATTACAGCAAATGAACAATCCCAATCAAAACGTACCAAACGAAAAAACTAAAGATAAAAAATTCCTCTCTATTCCTTACATCCAGGGTCTTTCAGAAAGTATCCAAACTATTTTCAAACACCAAAACATAACCGTATGCCACAAAAGCTACAACACTTTTCAAAAGAAATTTTTTACTTGTCTTAAAACACCAACCCCAACCAGTCAAAAAACACACACTATATATCAAATACCATGTAATGATTGCCCAGGAGTATACATCGGACAAACTACTCAATACCTTAAAAACCGCCTAAATGGACATAAATATGACAAAAAAAATAAAACTTCATTAACTAAGCACGAAAATGAAACATCCCATAAATTCAAATATGAAGACACAAAAATATTAAAAACGGAAACCAACCAAAAAAAAGGGAATTCTTAGAAATGCTCTATATTAAGCAAAATAAAAATTCAATAAATGATAGAACTGAAATTAAAAATTTAAACCAAATATATCACAACGTAATAAAATAATTATCATGTTCCGAAATTTTCTCCTTGATTAATAAATAAGAAAAAAAAAAAAAAAATTTTTTTTACTTAGTTAAGTGAAACGGAAAAAAAATACAGTAATTACCAATTGATTATAATAACAAATAGTATAATTAAAGGCCCTCATGCTATACACCAAAACAACAACAACACAATATACAATTTTTTGCTTCAGTAAAAACAATCAGAAAGACAAGCAACTGCTTCAAAACGAGGTGCAATTCCAGTCAAAATATATCGGTAGACTAACATGCCACCGTAGTTTTATAAATAAAAATTTTACATGTTTTGTTGGCGTCTAATACTGTATACTAAATGTGATGTGACAAAAATTTTATTCTGTTTTGGTTTGCTGAATGCAGGAAGTTACCTTCTTGGGTGAGTTTGAAAGTATAAATTACTAGGAATTTTAGTTAGCGTAACGAATTATTATTATATAAAAAAAAAAAAAAGGTTATTTTTAATTATGTGTCTATAAGTATATGTATGCAACATTTTGTCTCTACATTTAAAAAAAAAAAAAAAAAAAAAAAAAAAAAAAATGTTGACTTCGCATAATATAAAATAGTACTGTTTTTAGTTTCAGTCAAACAGCACTGATGAAGGCATTTAGCCGAAACGTTTGCAATAAACAAAATGAAAATTAGTGCCGAAAAATGAAATTGTTTTATTTTTCCAAAAAAATAACCTGAGGCCAAAAAAACCAAAGACAATCTTCCTACGAATATATTTTAAATGGTCCAGAAACTCACTCTAAGAATATATAAGCAGAATGGATGAAATACTGCCACCGACTGAACAATATGAAACTAACATAACTCTAAGCAACGACAATATTAAAACCCTCTCTAAGAACTATTGTAAACTAGCTAGCCTAAAGAATAGAAGACAATTTTTACTAAGATGTAAAACTGAAAACATATTTCCAGCATTTTTAAACATTAAAATTAACCACATAGAATTCTCATCAACTAACCTAAGAAGGAAATTTCATGAAAATATTGTAAATAATTTTAAACTCAATACGTTAAAATTACTAATTAGCGACACCATCATTAATATAAAAAACATCGAAACTAAAATATCTCAAATCAAAAACCAATTACAGGAAACAACCACCGCAAATAAATTTAATGAACTCTTAAATATCGAAAATAAAAAATATGAAGCTTTATTCGAAAAAATTAAATTAAGAAACATAAACAAAATTTACTTGTTAAAAACAAAAAAAAATAAAACAAACCCAAAAAAAATTAATATACAAAAAGAGTGGCTAGAAAATCTGACTGAGACGGAAATTCCGGAATATGCAGTAGAAATTCTAAGTTTAGGTTCTAATTTTGCGTATCCAATTACAAATGCCAATGAACTCCCTGTTCCTGACATAATATCATCTGTCGAAACATCAATCAGTAACTTTATTAATGATGAAAAAGATACAATAAGGGCAAATTGTTGTAACACTCTCAAAACATATCAAAATAAAATAAAATCTAAACAATATAAAACAAAACATAATAATATAGACCAAGAATTAATTAAAAAAATTAAAAAAACAAACACTTTTCTGAAAAATCATCCAAATCTAAAAATCGTACGCCCAGACAAATCAAATAAAACGGTTATCATGGATACAAAAGAATATGATAATAAAATGCAATTACTTCTGAACGACACAGATACATACAAAAAAATAAATACAGATCCAACAAATATTTTTCAAAAAAGAAACAACGAACTTGTTACACGGTGGGAAAAGAAAAACTATATATCACCTAATTGTGCTAAGAACCTAAAAATGTATAATGCCCAAACACCAAAAATTTACGGTTTGCCAAAATTACATAAAGATGGAATTCCAATGCGCCCAATTATTTCGTGTATACAATCACCATTAAATAACCTTTCTAAATTTTTAAAACAAATTCTAGAAAATATAGTCAACAAAAGTACCACTTACATTAAAGATTCATGGGATTTCAAAGAAAAAATAAATAATTTTCAAGTACCTCAAAACCATATTTTAATCTCACTGGATGTCATCTCTCTATACACAAATGTACCAATTGATTTAGCCCTCCTACTTATAAAAAATAAATGGAACGAAATAAAAAAATTCACGGATATACCTCTGGATGAATTTCTAATAGCCATTGAACTAACTTTAAAATCCACATTTTTTGCATACAACAATAATTTTTATAAACAAATAGAAGGTTGCGCAATGGGTTCCCCAATATCAAGTGTAGTTGCACAACTAGTAATGGAGGAACTAGAGAGCAATGTAATCGGACAACTAGACATATCACTTCCATTTTTCTACAGGTACGTTGATGATTGCATAACTCTAATTCCAAAAGATAAATGTAAATATATCCTAAATGCCTTTAACAACTTCCATGAAAAACTTAAATTCACCATCGAGACTGAAAACAACTCAAAAATAAATTTCCTAGATATGACATTATATAATAAAAACAATATTATTGAAACACAATGGTACACAAAAAAAACGTGGTCCGGCAGATACATAAATTACTTTTCGCAACACCCAATGAACCAAAAAAAGTCGGTAATAATCAGTCTTGCCGATAGAGCAATAAAATTGAGTAATTTAACTTATCAATCCCAGGCAATACAAAAGGCAAAAAACATCTTAATTCAAAATAGTTACCCAAAAAAATTAATAAATTCAATATTTAACTCCAGATTACAGCAAATGAACAATCCCAATCAAAACGTACCAAACGAAAAAACTAAAGATAAAAAATTCCTCTCTATTCCTTACATCCAGGGTCTTTCAGAAAGTATCCAAACTATTTTCAAACACCAAAACATAACCGTATGCCACAAAAGCTACAACACTTTTCAAAAGAAATTTTTTACTTGTCTTAAAACACCAACCCCAACCAGTCAAAAAACACACACTATATATCAAATACCATGTAATGATTGCCCAGGAGTATACATCGGACAAACTACTCAATACCTTAAAAACCGCCTAAATGGACATAAATATGACAAAAAAAATAAAACTTCATTAACTAAGCACGAAAATGAAACATCCCATAAATTCAAATATGAAGACACAAAAATATTAAAAACGGAAACCAACCAAAAAAAAGGGAATTCTTAGAAATGCTCTATATTAAGCAAAATAAAAATTCAATAAATGATAGAACTGAAATTAAAAATTTAAACCAAATATATCACAACGTAATAAAATAATTATCATGTTCCGAAATTTTCTCCTTGATTAATAAATAAGAAAAAAAAAAAAAAAATTTTTTTACTTAGTTAAGTGAAACGGAAAAAAAAAACAGTAATTACCAATTGATTATAATAACAAATAGTATAATTAAAGGCCCTCATGCTATACACCAAAACAACAACAACACAATATACAATTTTTTGCTTGAGTAAAAACAATCAGAAAGACAAGCAACTGCTTCAAAACGAGGTGCAATTCCAGTCAAAATATATCGGTAGACTAACATGCCACCGTAGTTTTATAAATAAAAATTTTACATGTTTTGTTGGCGTCTAATACTGTATACTAAATGTGATGTGACAAAAATTTTATTCTGTTTTGGTTTGCTGAATGCAGGAAGTTACCTTCTTGGGTGAGTTTGAAAGTATAAATTACTAGGAATTTTAGTTAGCGTAACGAATTATTATTATATAAAAAAAAAAAAAAAAGGTTATTTTTAATTATGTGTCTATAAGTATATGTATGTAACATTTTGTCTCTACATTTAAAAAAAAAAAAATGTTGACTTCGCATAATATAAAATAGTACTGTTTTTAGTTTCAGTCAAACAGCACTGATGAAGGCATTTAGCCGAAACGTTTGCAATAAACAAAATGAAAATTAGTGCCGAAAAATGAAATTGTTTTATTTTTCCAAAAAAATAACCTGAGGCCAAAAAAACCAAAGAAAATCTTCCTACGTATATATATATATATATATATATATATATATATATATATATATATATATATATATATATATATATATATATATATATATATAGTAAAACCTCTCAACAACGGACAGTAGCCGTGCCACAGAAACTGTCCGTTGTGGGGAGTGAACAAATTAAATACCAATGTAATTTTATTTAATTTTAATTTTAAGTAAAAAATGTTTAGTACAAATTATTAATACAATTGTTACAACGTATACAACAACATCTTTTACATACATATATGCATACAATAAAAATGTACTACCTAATAAAAAATATTATACTACCTACATATACAGTTTGATACAATTCTACTTTATAAAAAGTTTCTATTTAAAAAAACTATCAAGTGTTGTTTGTCTTAAACTAGTTAATTTATTTTTAATAATTTCAGATTCCATTTTAGAGGCAATTTCTAAGATTTTTTCTCCTAAAACAGAATCCCCAGATAACATACAAAAGTTTTCAATATCCCTTAACATTGTATATGCCTCCTTAGTGTTCTTAATATTGGAAGAAATAATTTCTTCATCATCACTGTCAGATGAAATCTTACCGTTCTCATTATTTTGAAATTCACTGATGCACTCACGTTAGGATTTTCCGTGAATAAACTTTCATCAATTTCTGAATATGAAGTTAAGTCGGAAGAGAATACATTGATGTTTCTACATAATTCCGATAATGGCACATCATCTTCACTATCGTAGTCAACGTTATCCTCGAGAATTTCGTCGAATCCAGCTTTGCGGAAGCAGTTATTGATGATCTTGGATTCGACTTTTTTCCATGTAGCAACTATCCAAATCAAGGCACTTACAACATTTATGTATGTCTCCAATTGTTTGGAGATTCAGAATACTCTATGGATGACAAAAGTCGCTTGATTAAAAACTTTCTGTAGTGATTTTTAAAATTTTGAATCACGCCCTGGTCCAATGTGATGTATTTGGCGGTAAAAAAAATTATTTTAACATTTTTTAACTCCAGTTTTAGGTGAGATGCAGTTTTATGCAAAAATAAAAGTACATTTCGGTTTTGCCTTTGCATTTTTCGGTCAAATTTCATCAACCAATCCGACATTATATCCCTAGTCATCCATGCTTTCTTGTCATAGTACCATTCAAGTGGCAATTTTTCCACGCTTGATCCTTTAAAACAACTTTACTTTTTCCAATCACCAATGCATTTTCTTTTTCTCCATTTATAGCGGAGCAAAGTAAAATAGTGAGTCTCTCCTTGGACTCTTTCCCGCCAGCACATGTTTCGCCTTTTAAAGAAAAATTTAATTTGGCAAGGCGCGGAAAAAGAATCCCGTTTCATCCGCGTTATAAATGTCTCTCGGTGCGCAGTTTTTGATAATACCACATAATTTCTTCCGCCAATCAGTTACATGAATCAAGTCTACAGCCGCTGCTTCGCCACAGATGGATTTGAAAGAGATATTATGACGTTGACAGAACTTCTCCAACCATCCATTTGATCCTTTAAAACCATCAACTTCTAGATTCTTCGCAATTTCTTGTGCTTTTTCCTTTATTATTGGACCGGATATTGGAATGTTTTTGGAGCGTACTTTACAGAACCAGTCGTAGACAATTTGGTCTATGGCAGCCCCTCAGTTTTCGCAAATTTCTTTTTCTCATTTCAAGACTACATTTTATAAAAATAAGGTCATCTATTTATTATGCAATTCACCGCAATTTACCTACAAGCCAGACAGCATACGCCAGCCTATTGTTAAACTAGTGCTATTAACAATAGGTAGGCGCCGCGCCTCCTATTAGTATAGATGTAAATATTGCCCATAATGTGCAATAAAAATACCGGCATTAAATGTGGGTTTTTCAAAAATTATCTGAACATCTATCCGTTCTGAGGAGGTAAATTTTACTTTTTTTATTAAAAATGTTCCAAATTTTAGAGTCCGTGTCCGTTGTTGAGAGTGTTTAGTAGAATAGCAAAAATATATAATTTCTGCAGGTGCAAAACGGCCTACAAGAAGGATTGCTTTCGATTATGTCACAGGGTACCCTCCTGCGATCATGATTTCTAGGCCTCTACCCTCATCAGGCATCGAAAACGAAACGTCTATCATACTGAAACAGCTACATGCTAAGTGTAACACTTAGCGCCACCTATTGGGGCTCCGGTGGTTTTCGGCTACAGACCCATAGATAATTACCAATGTTTTGCCATTCTACACATTTTTATATATATATATATATATATATATATATATATATATATATATATATATATATATAATATATATATATATATATATATATATATATATATATATATTTTATATATATATATATATCAAAAAAACAGAATAAAGAAATAAAGAGGAATCGGCTAAAAAGTTATTAGTATATTGCATTTTATTAATATGTCAAGCTTTCGAAACAATTCGCTTCTTCTTCAGCGCTCTTTAAATTTCGTAATTCACACATTATCCTATATTATAAGGAAAGTAATGTAGCTGAGCCCATATGGTATATTTTTATGAAACTAGATACTTGACGTGACCAAATTGCGAGTTTCTACCTTTGACGGTTAAATTACAGGACTTTTTCAAATTTGCCTCTTTAAAGTCCAACTTTAACCTGACTGTTACCGAATATATTTCCAGACCCGCAGACATAGCTACTCTGGAAATCGGTGAAAATTCGGTTTAAAGAAAAAAGTGCACATTTTCGGTTAAAAATCGATATACGATGAAAAATGCTAGGATGGATGTCGCCGCGGTGTATTGGACCAGTTTTAAGTAAATATCTCGGAAAACCGTAGAGACGGTACCGAATCGGAAAATACGGGGTTTTCAGCAGATCGTGCCAAAAATATGCGGAGGCCCCGGTTGGTTTTCGATTCGAATTTTCCGTTGAAATATGTATTTACATCGAAAAAGTTACCGTATGTTTTTCATACGGTCGGATATATACATTAGGTCGGAATATGGAGGTAGTTTCCGATTACAAATTCGAAAAAGTTTAGTGAATATAGAAATTACATTGCAATAACCTATTATTTACGAGTATCGTGTAAGTATGTTCTTTTATATTACAAGGATGGTTTGATAATTTAAATTTCAGTTCATTTCTTTTTGAACGAAGCAATATAAATAATTTTGCCAAAATTCTTTCAATATTATTGTTAGGGGTTCGTTTTATAACAAACACTTCTTCAACAAATATTACTAACTTTTATTCTATACTCATTACAACAACTAATAAACATTACGTTAACACATCTAATATAATTGTCAAGCATAGACACTTCGGCAATATATGTCTAGTGGGAACTTCCCGAATTATTCTGCGCTCATGTCGTGGGTACACTAACATGCAGGATGACGTGTTTGTCTATTTCTAGGCTGAACGCACATAAACGTTTACGTTTGATAACTCATTTGGGTAGTTTTCTCACGACCGTCATTGACCATGGCATTTCGTCAGTCTGCCCAGGCGTATCACTTTTCATCTTCCTTTTGGGAATATTTTGTATCCAAAAGACCAAGTCATTAATCCTCTCATTATTCGGTAGAGTCCTTCCCAGTGTTGAGATAGTTTTGGAGATAATCCTAGTTGATCCTGATGTCATATCTGGTCTTCATACGATCACTGGATGATTCTATGCAGTCACGTATTATCTCGTGAATTTAAAGAAGACGTTCGTGGATTTCATCACCATAGTTTTGTATTTCTTTTCTTTCTTCATTCGGTAATCGAAACAATAAGTCACAGGGCAGGCTTAGTTTTCTTTCAATATTTTGAAAAGTTCCAGTGGAACTCCATGTCTATTGCAGACTTTTTCAACCAAAACTTGGGCGACTTTTGTAGCTTCCCAGTTCGCGAGAGCAAATGCTTTAGGCCACTTACTAAAGTAATCCGTGACAACTAGGATATATTTGTTAACTCGGTTAAACTCTGGAAATGGCTCAGCAACGTCTATTGCTATCCTCTCGGATGGTAAGCCGACATTATATTGTTTCATAGGTCCACGAGATCTCCTTCTGGGGCCTTTACTTACTGAATGGTTGTCACACCTTCAGCACCATTCTTTGATATTTTCGTGATAGCAGACCCATTAGAATCGTTCTGGAACCTTATCCAGAGTTTTGTTTACTCCAAGGTGCGCTCGAATTTTCCTCCATATAGTTCTTGCAATATGTTCTGAATTCTTTTTCTCGCAACTACTGATTGCGACTCGTTTCAACAATCCTTCTTTAACGACCAATGAATCCCATTGAGCCCACAGCGTCTTGAATGCAATGTTTTTGTCAGAGATTTCTCTCCATTCTAGTCTATCTCTGGTACTCTCTTTTTCATGCAAAGTTGGTCTAATATGAGGCCCTTCTAACTGATCTGCTCTCCGTTCTTCTGGTGACCACTCGTAATCTGTCGATGTTTATTTTGGCTAATTGCCCTTCTGGATTTTTTATTTCCATAAACCATTTTAATGCAACATGGCCCATTCTAATCAGGAATTTCCGCCCATACAAATATTTATGGAAATGGACTGCTCTTACGTTGGCAAGTAATTATTTTCTTGAAACACAATAATTCTGTTCATATTAGGATAATACACGGCTGTAGTACTCTATAACATGTTCTTGAGATTGTTGGACAAAACATTCACATTGCTTGCATTTGTGTCTAAAATAAATATCTCATATTGTTGAGGGAAAGAGAATTAGACTAGAACATAAAGCCGATTTTAGTCTTCCAAATAGCGTGCCACAGTCTGAAGCCCAGTTGTAGGCAGCCTGTTCTTCAGTTAGTTTATGTGGCGGAGCTGAAATTTTTGCAAAATTCTCTACAAATCGTCGATAATAAGAGCATAATTCTAAGAAACTTCGAAGTTTATGTTTGTCTGTCGGTGTTGGCCAAATTATTTCTCAGAGATCACCTTGTTCCAATGAATTTGTACAGTAATGTTTACCGGTGGTAAAAGCAGTTTTCTCCTTATTTTCTTCTTGAATAGCCAATTGCCAATATCGACTCTTTAACTCCCAGGTGCAAAATCATTTCGATCCTGATACAGTGGTTTATTAAACGTCTCATAATAGTACTTTTTAAAGGAATTTTTTTACTTTTCTACACCAGTCGTGGCACTTAGTTTTTGAGGAAAACACGGAGGAAAATTTTATTAGGAAAGTGTTCGGAATGATTAAGATATCTTGGGATTAGTCCATGTCAAATTGGAACTAATATCCGACGTTTCGGCTTTGATAGCACGATTCATCTTCAGAGATTCACGTTGACTTTATATTCAACTTGTGCTCTTCAAACAGTGAACCTTCATTAAGATCGGCTTCTACGTGTGATGTAGACAGTAACCTGTATCTTGAAGTTACTGAATGTTTAAAAATTTCAATAGATTTTCTAATTTTTCGTTTCTAAAATCGTAGAACACTGAAGCCTTGGTTACTTTAACATTTATAATATGGCCAGTAATATGCTGGTGTTCAGCTACAACAGATTGAACGATTTGTTTCTTTTTAATACATCGTTCTTCTTCCTTAAGTTTAGTGGATATTCCGCATTCTGTTTCTCCTACATACGCTTCTTCACAGGAGCAAGGAATTTTTATATACTTCTTCTGTATGAAAAGGTACAACATCTTTCGGGGATCGCAAGCATTGTCCTATCTTCTTATTTCTTGAAGATTGTACGTATGTTGGACCACCGAAATAATAGTCCCTTACAAGTACAATCTTCAATACACATAAGAATATTGAACAATGCTTACGATCCCCGAAAGACGTTGTACCTTTTCAAACAGCAGGAGTATATAAAATTCCTTGCTCCTGTGGGCAGGTGTATGTAGGAAAAACAGGAAGAGCCACTAAACTTAAAGAGCATGAACGATGTTTTAAGAGAACATTGAAGGTTGTAACGTCGGTTCCAGAATTTAATAAACGAAAAATTAGAGAATCTATTGAAATTTTTAAACATACGAAAAACTTCAATAGAGCAAAGATACGAGTTGTACTCTTTTTCAGATCTTATTTATTTAAAATTTATCGTAGTTTGAAGAAGTTTTGTACATGGGTGCCTTTAAATTAAAGTACTAAAATAAACAGTTTTCACTAACTTTCGTTACCAGTAAAACAAAAATAAATTATATAATTTATTTTAACATTTCTAAATGACTTCTAACAATAACAGTATTATTTTACATATGTAGAAGAGGATGGTCAAGTCTTAAATGTCAAATGGGACATTTGCGGACAGTGTTGCCATGTTGCAAGCAGATTCAGAACAATCAGTAATATTTGTTATATGTGACGAGTGCTTCAGACAGAATGACTTTTTTAAGTTTTATTTTTAACCTATATTACTACAGGATTCGGTTCGTTGATAAAAACCATCATGTACAACTTACTGATATTAAGGTTTCGTCTTTTGAATTCACGTTTATAATGTTTTCTTATTTATTGTTATTTCTTAAAATAGTGTAATGTATGAAAGAATTAATGAAATTTTTTCAATTTGATGCAGTGAAATAGGATTTCTATAATGTCAGGACTAAAAGTCAATTTAATGAAAATATTTGTTTAGATGCTTAGATCTTTAAATTCACATAATGACTTTGTACAATATATGTAGCTGCGTTTCAGACACAGAAACGTTATAAATGCATATTTATATTAATAATTGTTTGATATAATATGCAAATTTATAATATGACTATGACCCGAGTCAAATTCAAGTGATTTAAAATAAGCAACAAATGTGAAGAATAATAAAGTTTTAAAATAATGAACAGTAATATAAAAATTGATGAACTGTGATTAAAAGTAACAGCGTAAAATAGGAGCCAAAAACTGTACTCTGTACCAAAAGAAACTGAGAATAAATGAAATTGAACAGTAAACATTCTACCAAATCACACATTATTTTTGCATTATTTACTTCTTTAACTCAAAAGTTTCAATGTTAATATCTGTTTATATCCAAGAGACTATTTTCTATCCAGAAAATTTAACATGCTATGTTTTTTTTCCACGACATTATTGCTTACTAATTAGTTTTACATAATGAAGATTTTTTAATTTTGTTTCCTTTGGATTCCGATTTAGAAATTGTAAGTTAACAAAAAATAGATTTTTTGTTTGAGAACGATATTCCGAGATGAAAACGAAAAAAACATCAACCAGTAAACGGCGAAAACAAGAGAAAGGCAAGTCTACTGCTATCAAAACAAATGAAAAGACCGATAAGGACGTAAAATATTTTAAATAGCTATTAAGCAGTTGGATCCCTACGATCTCAAAGCTGAATATGATAAAATTGACAAAACAAAAAAAATCCAGAATTTCGCACTCAAGAAAATAAAAAGATGATTAAAAAAAGATTAATTTTAGAGTTCCAAGCAGCGGAAAAACAACAAAGTAAAACAGGGTCGAAAGTAAATATACAAGATCAGGGCCGTTTTATTATCAAAACATAGCCATCAAGCTTATGTTAATAGTAAAATAGAGTCGGAACCGGATATATCGGACTAGCGGATATTAGTTAATCAAAATATATCCAAGGTTACAATAACAGTAAAATAGGTTCTAAAGTAAGTGTGTAGGACTAGATACATACAACGCTTACATTTTTTGTTTCTTCATCGTAAGTTAGTAAATTGATTCACCCCTGATTAAAATATATATGATATGTATTACAACAAGTTTTTGATTCTCACTTCTAGCTTATTTTCATCAAGGAGCAGCTTGTTTTGCACTAATAAAATATGAACTACATGTTTTTCTGTTCTTAATAGACTGAAAAACGATCAGGTACTATTCTAAATGGATTAGTTAATAACTAAGCCATTTGCGTCGGCGCTGGTCTGTTAACGTCTGATAAATCTAAACAAACCTTTTTACTGAATTAACTATATTAATATAATCAATACTAATATCTAATCCTGATATAACTGTAACATAATGCAAAATTAGTACCTAAAATATATCCGAAATTATATGGCCAAAGATTTGTAAATATTTTAAATTATTAATTTACCAATGAAGGGCTGTACAGGGTGTTTCATTAAGCGTGGTCACCAGCCATATCTAGGAAACTACTGGGCATAGAAATTCAGGGAAAAAAGTCCATGACTAAAGTGACCATAAAAAATCTTGGAAATTATTTTAAGTTCCGTATTTGACCGCAGGGCGCAATCGAAAAGTTAATATTAAATTTCTAAATTCTTCGAAAATTCTCCCATTAAGGTGAAATTTTATTAACAAAGCTTGCACAATTCTGCATCATTTTGATCTAAGGCTTATTCGCATACTGACCTTGATAAGAGTGAGGGAAGCTATTGAAAGTGTAATCATTTAAATTAGTGTAAGTTCAAAACCATTTATCTGATTTTAGTAAACTTAAGTTTGTTTGGAAGATAAATGTAAGTACATTTAAATATCGTTTCCACTCTTACACGATAATTCTGAACAAAATTGCCAAAGGCGAAATTAGCGAGAACAGTTTTTTTGATTTTGTCACGAAAACTTAAATCATACGGTATAATTCTGATATCATAATCAGAATATAGACGAAATTTGTAAGAAAAAACGTGAAAACCGCAGTTCGATATCTTCGTTTGTTTCAGAGCTTGCCAGATGAAATTTCATAGTTTCAGGTAGTAGGTTTATCACTAGTTATTCCAATAACCCAAAAAACTTTAGAATAATTAATAATGTGTCACAGAAAACTTCTAATTCAGGTATAATTGTAATGATGACTTAAAAAATAAATCTAGATAGCCGTCAAACAAAATCAGTAAGTTTCCATGGAGATAAATAAATAGCTGTTTACTAATTTAATTTTAAGAGATGTTGAGTTAACAAACGTTTGAACTTTTCTCGCTTTTGAATTACTTGTTACTTATTAAGAAAATTTGCCCTAAATCCTTCAAAAATGGCTTACACCAATGCCGAGACTTATGATATGCCCGCCGTATGTTTTAATTGTTTTGAAAATGATACTACTGCAGCACGTGATATGCTGTCAGATATCCTGAACGAGGATAATATAACAGAAGAGTTCAGCGACCAGTAATACGTTTAAGACAAACGGGAAGTATACAACCTATTCCAATTCCTATCAGAAGGCGTCCGGTAAGGAATGATAATGATATTATAAACGTTCTTACGTACGTGAAAGCAGATCCGCATTTAAGCATATGAAAATATTTCTTTAAACTTCGGTATAAGTTGCACTACAGTTTTCCGAACTCTAAAAACTTTTAAATAAATCTTTGTGGCGTAGTTTTGCACTAAGCCCTATCAAGAAATGGTTTTGACAGGCAACTCGACTATTGCTATTGCCTAAAAGAGATGTGTAACGAAAATCCACAATTCCTCTTCCTGGTTTATGGACTAATGAAACCACTTTAGCGAGTTGTGGCAGAGTTAATTTGTACAATATGCTCTACTGGTCGCAAACAAATCTTTGTTGGAGGCGCGAAGTGGATTACCAAAACAGATGGAGTGTAAATATACGGTGCAGAGAAAAATTATCGGACTGTGTATGTATTTTTTGATCATCTAAATGGCGACTCTTATTTAAACTTTTTAGAAAATGACTTGCCCATTCTTTTAGATGTGCCTATTGACCTAAGCACATCTATGTGGTATCAACATTATGGATGCCCGGCACACTTTTCGCAAAGGATCATTGATATTTAAAATGTTAGTTATCCAAATTGCTGGATTGGAAGGGGTAATTCGTTTCCTTGGTCACCTAGATCCCCGGATTTAACCGTGGTAGATTTACTTGTGTGGACAAATGAAAAACATTACATATAAAGCGCGACAACTTGATAGAGCGAATTGAAAATGCCATAGATTCTAGACCAAGATTAATGATCGGATCTTGCAAAATGAAGGGTACATTGATCATTAAAATTTTTCAATTGTCCCCTTAAAACGTTTTCCATAATTATTTTAATACATGATTTATATTATTTTTTTGTTGATGTTCTTGTTCTTTTGTTATGGCCCCTTGACCCTTAAACACGCTCCAAATTTCGTTTTTCACAAAATTTGGACTAGTTCTATGCCTAGATAATCATACCTTAATGGATGAATTTTCGGAGAAATTCAGAACTTGAAATATTACTTTTCAATTACGCCCTCTTGCGGCCAAATGCGCAACTTAAAAATAATTTCCAAGATTTTCTCATGATTTTTTTTCACTGAATTTCTATGTCCAGTATTTGCCGAGATATGGCCGGTGGTCATCCTTAATAAAACAGGCTATATATGTCAAAAACATATAAGGGGTCAAAATATAGAATATACTATAACATCTAAATTTAGAGATAGCTCTATCTTTGTTTATATATTTATTAAAGTTTGCATCGAATTTACCATATATATGTAAGTAATTGACTTTTAATGGAAAATATATTGAAATCTACCTACATGAATAGACTAAATATTGCAAAGTTACTTTTATTGGTTTCAGCGTTCAAAAATATTTCATCTTGCCGTTACAGATTTTGATTTTAATTAGAAGGTGGATGATTGTACCCTTCTTAGATTTCCTGGAAATTCAAAGTTAACTATTTTACAAAGGGATCAAGATAACCGAAAGTGATTTTCGGGACTAGATTGCACAAAGGATAATGTATAGATAATATTTAGCATCATTACAAAATAAACACTTTCCTCAAAATATACAAAAATATACATGTATTTTAATCTGATAACTATTATCTCATTGTAAAATATCAGTTATTTTTAAAAGTTAGTTTTAGTTAGTTTTATTTCCAGGATACGTGCGAGAAATAAACTACTTCCATTGTCCAGTTGTAGTCCTTTTAAAAAATTATTTGTATCAATTACTGTTTTGTTTCTAAAAGTCTCCCTATATATAATGTTAGAAAACATATACCTACTTCCGGTTATTCACAGTAAATTACAACTCAAGACAATGGAATTTGTTCGCAGCATAACTTGTCGGTATCTAATTTTAATTTATTTCAAGTTGTTCACGTTTGGAAATAAACAGAAATCCAGAATTTAAGAAGCTATAAAATCTAAATAGTTTGAATTAGATTAAAATCAAATCTTCAGCCTTTCAATATCCGAGATTGTCAACTTTCAACCTTTTTTACCTTGAAAACAATTAGTGTTCTCAGGCATTCAAATATCTTTCGAACTTTCGGGAAAATTCAGAACCTCCAAAGGAATAGGGGGTTTTATTTCTGGATAGCTCTTTTGAAATATTGTATGTTAATAAATCCTTCCAGAATTCCTGTCTTAATTAGTCGCAAACATTGTATAAGAGACCCCTCACCGTGAATAACCTTGTTTATTGTTGTGTTAATGAGAGAAATTTGTACATTAAAATATACTTCAGGATCTCATAAAATTATAATACATACAGCGTGTTTATTTTGATAATATCAAACAATATTCAGTAAAAAGATAATGTTCTCAACAGTTCTGCAATAAACCTTTTACATTTTTTATGACAAGGCAAAAATGGTCACTAAAATACATTACATTTCTAGCAGAGTTAAAAGTTTCAAACCATTCGCTTCAATCAGTAAATTCTATTAGATAACAGGTGTAGACTTTAGTGTAGAAGTCCCCAGCTGGTCCACACTTCTGA
Organism: Kuschelorhynchus macadamiae; assembly: GCA_030620095.1. Classification (NCBI taxonomy): domain Eukaryota; kingdom Metazoa; phylum Arthropoda; class Insecta; order Coleoptera; family Curculionidae; genus Kuschelorhynchus; species Kuschelorhynchus macadamiae. Next base: position 901,350 of record JAUTXW010005167.1, read on the forward strand.
ACTAATATCCGCTTAGGCTAAAGATATTAAAAAATCAAAACAATTGCCAAGCGATTATTCTTTATAATTAGAAATTATTTCAAGCATTACAAATAAAATGTTTTTATAGCTACAAATTACTATTTTTAAATTTTGAGCATACCAAGGTTAAAAAACAAAACATATTTTTATTCAAATAAACTGTGTATATCTTCTTTAAAGTAATTTATTTTCAATTATAAAACGACGATTCGATATAAATGCAAATTTATATCTAGTTGAATAAAATTATTGAAATCATAAACGAGGCAAGATACATTTAAAAACGTTTCTGTATAATATTTTTTCTTTCATATTCAATTTTCACTTGGCTTAGTTAGAAACGAACATTCGATAAATACACATTCAAGCTGATTCAACAAAACTTAGAAATGGTGATTTAAATTTGAAAGAAACTGAGTGACATCTGTATCTGCAATTTTCACTCACCTAATTTTAACAAGAGATAAAACAAAACTGTTTGCGATTTTGAAAACAGTTTTTCATAAGTCAGGCTTGTATCATGGTCGGACATGCAAAGCATCAGGCATTGAAATGTAGTTTCTTGCTTGCTTGTGGCTGGTTTAATTCCAATATGTAGAGAAACTTTGTTAAATTGTACTGCCGAACTTAGATATAATTATCCACACAAAGAAGAATATGAAATGAATTTGGATCAGTTCCATAGGATTAAATCATCCGTGGGATTTGAAGGTTTAGTTTCGCGCTCCCTCCGTACATCACTTGCATAACCAAACAGCCGTAACATACGCGGTCCAGTTTTTAGTTAAAAAAATCCTGACTCGAAATCCAAGATAAGCTAAACTTTCTTTCCCACCCTTTTCTCTTCCATTAGTTCGTTAGAAGCATGCACCAGGATTTCTCGCGTTTACTTTCCAGGTTTCGAGCCTAATCTTAACTACCTACTTTAGGCAGCCAAAAAAGAAGTTCTCTATAAAATTAACATAAAGTACCTATGTGACATAATGAAATGAATGAAATAATAGTTCATCCAAGAAGACTAAAGTTGTCTCTGTTTGTTTTTCGTAGATACTCTAAGGGTATTTTCACATTTTCTTGTTTTGCGGATTGATATTATATTCTAGCAACATATAATGTTCGTAGCGGGAAACGGTTTATAATATATACATAGCTAGAATATACTTTTTTCCATAAATAGAGAGAGAGATATTAATTATAGACACGTCAACCCATGGGCTTTTTAATGTCTCTCATAGTGTTGTGACTAAGTGTTAGTTTGATTGGGGTTATATTTTGTTAATAAATCAGAGTCTTTTATGTTATGTAATAACGCGGTTAGTTTTGGAGTATGAAAGCATTTGGTCAAGATTACCGGTGAGATGGAGGTGGGTTAATAATTATGTATAAATTAGTGCAGTTTAGAAATATGTATTTTATTGTAAGGGGTGTGTTGCAATGAGGACAAGTTGGGGGGTCTATTCGTTCGATAAGGTAGGGAGTGTATGGCCAATACGTAATCGTGCCATGATAGTAGTTGCTTTTCTTGGAAGGTTGGTGATGAGGGGGTTTTCAAAGAAAGTTTATTATATTATTTCATTGAGATTTAGGTCCCATTCTAGTTGGATCAATGATTTCGATATAGATATGGAATTCTTCTGGAGGTCCTTGGTCCAGAAGATGTTGTTAATGGTTATGGTGGAAAGGTTGAGGGTTTTGGCTAGATAGTCGACCCTATCGTTGCCTGGTATTCCGGTGTGGCTCCAGTGGAATCCAGAAAAAAGAAAGTTTTTTGTTTCTTGTATATATCCGGTCTAGTCGGTAGTGGATTTCTTTGGTAAGAGGGTGAGAGGGGGAATAGGATTTGGTGGATTCTAATGAGCTAAGGGAGTCAGTGGCGATTAACCAGTTAGGGAGTTACTAGTTAATACAAAGTCAAGTGCCATATAGATGGCGAAAAGTTCAGATGTTAGGACGGTAGATGTAGGGTGTATGACTTTTCTTCAAGGTTACAATAAGATGAGGAACCGACTCTATCAGGGGATTTGGAACCATCGGTATAGATGATTTTGGGGTCATCATAGAAATTGGAAATGTGGCTGCGATAAATTTGTAAAATTGAAGTGCGCGGGAGGGTGTTCTTAGCAAATTTTTTTGTGGTAATCGAAAAAAATGGAAGGTGAATTCCAGGGTGGAAAGGGGGAAGATGTTGGGAGAAAGGGGAGGTGGATGTTTAGGGATTGAAAGCTTATGTAGGAGATTTTGATAGCTGATATTGGCGCCATGGGTAGGAATGTGAGATAAAATGTGATTGAGATTGGGGGGTGTTATGAAAAAACAGGAGTAATGTGGTGTAAGGAGGGGCATTCGGATTCGCAGTAGAGACTAATGGCTGGGCTGGTACAAAAGGCGCCAAGGGCGTATCTTAATCCAGAGTTATGGATAGGGTCTAGTCGTTTTAGTGGGGAAGGTTTAGCTGAAGAATAAGCTATGCAGCCGTAGTCTATTTTGGAAAGAATGACGGATTTATATATTTTCAGTAATGTCAGCTGTGAGAGCCCCAATTTGTACCGGATAGCACTCTAATAATGTTGAGGTCAACAAAGCATTTAGATCGAAGGTAGTTGATATGGGTTTTCCGGTTTAGGGTGGAGTCGAAGTATAGACCAAGGAATTTGTGGTTGGGTTGGCAAGGGATTTGGATTTGATTGAGAGAAAGGTTAGATGTTTAGGTTTTAATTCTGCAGAAGTGCACCCTGACGGATTTTAAGGGGGAGAAAATCAAGCCTTTGGATTCTGTCCATTTGGCAAGATTGTTGAGGCAGTTCTGTAATAATTCTTCACTGTGTTCATAGTCGAAGGAGGACTGGTACATAAGGATATCATCAGCAAAAAGTTTTAGGTTGAGAGGGGGTGGAATGTAGTGTTTGATGTTGTTTATTGCGATGATAAATAAGGTGGGTCTAAGAGGGGAACCTTGTGGGACTCCGTTAGTTTGAGAAAAGGAGGAGGATAGGTGGTTCTTGACCCGTACTCTCAAGGTTCTATTGAATAGGAAAGCAGAAATAAAAAGAAGCAGGTTTCCGGAGATATTCCAATCAATAAAGGATTTAAGTATGCAAGATCTACTAATGATGTCAAATACAAAGGACAGGTCTAGGAAGGTAGAGCTGGTATGGAGGCGTTTCATGAAGCTTTTTTAAAAAGTAGTATCAAGGTTTATCGGATGATCGGTGGAGGATTTGTTGCCCATCTGTTCTTTAATGAGTTACTCTCTTTTCTCAAGAAACCAAGTAAGTCTATTGTTGACCATTCTTTCAAGAATTTTGGAAAGGTGGCTTGTGAGAGCAATAGGTCTATAGCTTGTGACTGACGATTTAGGTTTTTTTGGTTTATGGATGGGGATTAAAAAGGAGTGACCCCAGGAGGAGGGAAATTTTCCTTTGCTCCAAATTTGATTGAACAGGTTGGGGAAAAGGTTTTCCATAAATAGCCTCATATTATCTTGTGTTCAAAACGGCGAGTGAATAAATTGGGAAGGAAAAACATTTGTTCTAATCATAGTTAAAGTGCAAACGTAATAAATATGGCACACTTATATATGTGGTAACATATATTTATATGTATATCATATACGAGATCCCAAATCTTCCCCAATTAGCCCATATGTATTATAAGTATTAATAATAAAATATATAGACTTTGATACAGGACAAAATAATTTTGTATGCAATTGACTTTCATGTGTTTCTTTAAACTATTAAAGAAATTTCTTATTCACAGAAGTTAGAAAAAGTTAGTGTAAAAATTTGACCCAAAAAAATGCGAAATTATAGGATAGTTTGATATATCTGTGACTAATCACAAATGCAATCCAGTAGTCAATTTTCGAGTTCCGAACTGATCAGTTTTGCATTTCGATTTAAACTTTAGTTGGCTGTTAAATTATGTTTGGGGGAGTTTTCTATAACATTTTTAGATATCAACTATCCTTATTTTATTACAATTATTACTTTTGTGTTTGACGCGTTTGGAAATTATTTTCTATTTAACTCGGATTTTTGAAATACTGAATACACTATTATGCAACTATAATTCAATTTATATTTATATATCCTTTACGTAGCAAAAAATTATAAAAAAAGATTCGAAAGCAAAAAGTAATCTATTTAGTTTTAAAAAGCATTGCAGATGGGTGCATGCGTTCTGCTGACGAGGTCTTGAAGGATGAAAATATTGAATTTAATATTAGGTAATTATATAAAAGTGGAACGAATTTATTTGTAAGGTAACCACAAATGTCGGTTTTGCTCCTGTTGGTGACTCAGGTGTGAATTTGTGTGGTAAGTTTGGCTCTAGTTGTACTCCTCTCTCAATTACACTGCTGAAACTTCACCTTTAAAGTGCACCAAGGAAATTTTTGGTAGAAATTCAGAATGAAATATTTTCAATACGGATGACGATTTTGAGTGACGATTTTCATCCTTTGTTTGACTACTTCCTAGAGTATTCAACCCGTTAAGGATAGCCTCGGGACGCCATCGCAACCGTCTTATACAAGATGTTATATAAGACCCTGTTATTTATTGAAAAGTTGATTAGACCAGAACTCTTACTCTGGAAGATTTCTTTTTCTCTTTGTGCATCCAAAATAATCTAGACCTAGGTACAAAAAATTGATTTTTTTAAAAATGGTCTGCTGAACAAAGCCCACTTATGGCAATCAGATTCAGTATGGTCTATCAGATTATGAACAGGATTGGCACCCTTACTTATTCCACCATGAATAGTGTATATAAATAGACCCTGTATGTCGAAAACAAAGAATCAATTTCAAAATCGCTAGAAATTGTTTTTTCGTATCTACCTCTAGATTATTTTGGTTGTACAAAAAAAAATAGAAATCTTCTATAGTAAGAATTCTGGTCGAAAAAAACTCTTAAAAAATGACAGGGTCTTATACAACCCCCTGTATGAGACGGTTGCTATGGTGTCCTGAAGCTGCCCTTATCGGGCTGTATACTATGGATATTAATCAAACAAAAGCCGAAAACCGCAGCTCAAAATGTTCATCCGTATTGAAAATATTTCATTTTGAATTTCCAGTAAAAATTTCCTTGGTGCAGTTCGAAGTTCCGAAGTTCCAGCATATATATATATATATATATATATATATATATATATATATATATATATATATATATGTTGATTTTTGGTCCTTTACGGATGGAAAAATACAATGTGTTTTCATTCCGGATGTACATCCGTTCAGTCTCTCTTCGGAGTCTCCATTCGGACGCGAGAAAGAAAGCCTCGAAAATGCCAAATGTGATTTTGGCGAAACGTCAGCAAAACTGTTCTTCTCAGAACGACAGTAGTGAACGGATGTACACCCGGAATGAAAACCCATATACATATACATATAATATGTATATATATATATATATATATATATATATATATATATATATATATATATATATATCTATATATATATATATATATATATATATATATATATATATATATATATATATATATATATATATATATATATATATAGAAGCTTGCCATACAAGACAAATTCATAGCAACCAGAAACTACCAAAAGCACATCAACCATTAAAGACGACAGGTGCAGGAGATGTCACCAGCAGATAAAAACGATCGATCATATAACGACTAGATATAGAATAATGGCCGGAACTGAATACACCGCGGGACCCAACTCAGCAGCGAAGGTCGTTCATCAAGCATTAGCTACCCCATACAAACTAACGGAAAACACAGGCCCTTACTACCGTTATACACCAAAATCCATACTTGAAAACGAAGACTACAAGTTCTACTGGGACATTGCTATCCACACAGATAAAACAATCCCCGCAAACAGACCCGATATCACGTTTCAATCCAAAAAAGAAAAGATCACTAATTTAATTGGCATGACTGTCTCTAACGACGAGAACATTTAAGCGAAATATGGTGAGAAGATCGCCAAATATACCGACTTGACAATGGAAATAAAAATGATATCAATACAGAACAGCTGTTTTTTCCTTTTCCTTTTTTTTTTTTTTTGTTTTTTTGTACTGGGTATAATCTCGTCAGTATAAAATACAACCACAGGATTACTGTGAGACAACAAAACAAAAAAATAAATAATAATAATAATAATATTAACAATACTAATAATTGTCTATTATTAGAAAAAAATTCTCCAGGGATTTAGGGATTATAGGAAAAAAATATGTAAAAAACATATATATATATATATATATATATATATATTGAAGCACTACCGGTTAACCTGGTCACTAAATCCCTGCTGAGGTCTACTAAGTGAATGTCGAGGCCAAAATAAGGAGGAACCACAAGTCAGTACAACTGGCAAGAATGAACAAGAAGATAGATGGTAAACCTCCGAAAGACGACGATAACTGATAAATAAACTGTGCTTTTTATAGGGAGGTATTGAGCTTAAGTAGAAACCGAGTTCAAAAGGTGGAGATAATAGTCCAGTCGATGAGGCATCATGCATCTTGCATTTTGTGTGTAAGTCAGAGTCATACAAAAAATTATGATAACACTCAAAATCCTACAAAGTAGTAGTAAAGTGAGTAAACATTTCCGCTATTCAACAAAAATAATAAACACATTTTATTTAGTTAAAAAATTGCTTTTTACTAATTTTGATATCTCCGTTATTTTGCGAGAAATCGATGCTTCGAATTTTAAGTGATATGTCCTGCCACCCTTGAGTCGGAGATATATCCCTAGGTATGGCCAATTACTTTTTTGGTAAATTATAATTCTTTTACGAAATTATTAGGCAATATACTAATGCAATTTTTAATTGTTACTTGCATATGTATATATATATATATATATATATATATATATATATATATATATATATATATATATATATATATACATATATATATATATATATATATATATATATATATATATATATATATATATATATATATATATATATATATATATATATATATATATATATATATATATATATATATATATATATATATATATATATATATATGTATATATATGTGGTTGTATTTTATACTGACGGGATTATACCAAGTCAGTACAAAAAAAAGAAAACGGAAAAATAAAACAACTATTGTGTATTAAGAAATCATCAATCGATGCTACATGTTTTTAAAATGATCGATTTCTGGATGTTCACGTGAATGTCTGTATTGTAAGTCCTAATTGAGCCAAATGCGGTGTAAACGTCGTTGGGGTGAGACTTGTTCCTGATATGACGAGAGGAACAGTGACGACTCTTTCCTGTTTCTACAGCCTTTTTATTTCTATTGTCATCAATGTCTCAATAGAGTTTGTAGTCTTCGTTTTCAAGTATGGATGTTGGTGTATAATGGTAGGAAGGGTCTGTGTTCTCCGTTAGTTTGTATGTTGTGGTTAATGAATGACCTTCTCTGCTAAGTTGTGTCTCCCGGTGTATTCAGTTCCGGCCATTATTCTACCTTCACTTGTTATGTGATCGACCGTTTCTCTCTGCTGGTGACATCTCCTGCACCTGTCGTCTTCAATGGTTGTGTCCTTGATGATGTGTTTTTGGTAGTTTCTGGTTGCTATGACTTTATCCTGGATGGCAAGCAGGTAGCCTTCTATTTCGGGGAACAGCTGCCCTTCTTCTGTGTCTTCCGTGGAGTATTTTTTCAGACCAGTTGTTCATCTTTTCTAGTCGTAATTGGATGTGACTGTTTGCGTCTGCTGCGTGAGACAGGTCGAGCGCTGTATAATTCTTGTCTGCCTTCACTATTGCCTTGTGGAGGTTAGTTTGTTTGTTGTGGAAGAATTTTCTAAATTCGTAAATTTGTTTTTTATTTAGCGATTGTATATCTATAAATCCCCTCTTTCCTTCTTCTCTCGATGGTGAGTCTTTCTTTGCATGCATTGGGATGTAACTTCCTGTGTTTAGTGAATTCAGAGCGTATGAGAATGTTAATGTTTTCTATGTCTATGTGTGACCATTTAATAATACCAAACGAATACGTAAGAATAGGCATGGTGAAGGTGTTAATAGCTTTCCTTAAATTTCTGGAGTTTTGTTTTTAGTAGTTTTGTGAGTCTGATTAATTAATGGAAGCCTAGGTATCTGTATGTTTCTTCTTTGAGAATGTTATCTATAGTTTCACTGTTGATTGTTTCCATCGTAGGGTGGTCTCTCCACTGTCCCTTGTTGATATGAAGTAACTTGAATTTACTTATACCAAATTCCATGGTGATGTCCAGGGTAAACGTTTCTATGATTTTAAGGAGTTCCTTTAGCTGTGCCTTCGTACTTGAGTATAATTTTATGTCATCCATGTACAAGAGATGGTTTATTTTTTTGGAGTTTAATGTGGAATCCGAAGTATGTGTTATTCGGTGTGTTTGAGAGTGGATTGAGACAGAGGCCGAACCACAAAGCGCAGAGTAAATCTCCCTGGAATATACCCCCTCTGATATAGATGTCTTCTGTTTCGATGTGTTGTGTGTGCTCAGGTTGATTTTCGTTTTCTACGTACCCATGATTTGCGTAAGAAATTGCCTGAGGTTTTGATTGACTTTGTATAATTCTAGCACTCTGGTTAGCCAACTGTGGGGTATCGAATCAAAGGCTTTTTTATAATCTATGTAACCATTGTGAAGGTTTCTATAATTTTTCCTGGTTTGTTTAATGATGACGCTGCCTATAATTAGTTGCTCCTTGCATCCTGTTTTTCCTGCAACCTGTTTGCTCTTCCTTTAGAATGTTTGTGTGTGCTAAATGTTATTCTTCTCCTGGTAATTGCGGCTGTGATGATCTTATATAGGGTTGGAAGGCATGTAATAGGTCGGCAATTTGACGGGTTCTTAGTGTCCCAGTTTTTGGGTTTAAGGTATGTTATTCCTTGGGTGAGAAAACTGGGTAGTGTGCTAGGATTTAAAATAATTTCATTAATTTTGCGAGTGAGAACTTCATGTGGGAAGGTAAACTGTTTGTACCAGAAGTTATGAATGTTATCTATTCCAGGACATCTCCAGTATGCGTGTATTTGATGGTTTCTGCAACTTCATGTGTTGTTATTGCAAAGCCCTCTTGTTCCTCCAAACACTTGTGTCTGTCTTCTTCCGCTTTAATCCATGAAGCGTTATTATTGTGTAGTTTCGGTTCTGATCATATGCTTTTCCAGTATTCTGTGATTTCTTGTTTGTTCGGTGGGTCTTGGTTCATTGCTTATGGTTTTTTAGTAGAATTGTTTTTCGCTTCTTCGAAACAGGTTGTTAGCGTCCTTTCTTTCATTTGACTCTTTGTATCTTCGAAGTCTTGAGGTACACACGGATAATTTTCAGAGTGTCAAGGATTTCTGTAAGCGTGTGATCAAGAGATGTATATTTGATTTTCTCTATACTTTGTGTGATACGTTTTGACTTGTTGCCGTTTATGATTTATGTAAGATGTCCCAATCCTTTTCTATTTTGTTAATTTTCCTTCGATCCTTATCTGCCATTTGAATTTTGGTTTTATGCTATTGAGGTGTCGTGTCTGTGTCGTGGCAGGAGTTTCTGATTGTTCTGTGTTATCGTGGTTATAACTGCTGCGTATATCACTGTATGAATGTCCTCAATTATGCTCGCATTCGTTATTGGGATTTTATGTGTGTTCCGTTTGAAAATAACACGAGGAATTGGATCTGTTGTTATAGGATCGGTGCGTGACCATTTGTTTAGATGTGACTCCATTTCCAGTTTGATTTTTGTGTAAGAAATGGTTCGAGATGTAGCTGTGTGTATGGTGCTTTGGGCGAATGCTTTACTTGTCCTGTGTGCTGTGTGGTGTTTATCATCTGTCGTGGGTTGTCGCTGGGAGCTTCGCCACTACCGAGCATTGAGTGAGGTTGCAGATCCTCTTGCGCAAAGTTGGTCTGGTTTGTATGTGGGATCGGTTTGGTATCTGTCTTACTGTCCTTAATGTTTGGTTGATGAATGTTTAGTTCAGCAGCTACCATAGTTTTGATGTTTTGCAATGCGAGTGGTGTGAGCCCTCTTTTGGCATATTACTCTCTGTTCTGTGACAAGTGATTTGTATTCTGGATATAGTGCTATGAAAAGTGTATGCAATTTATGTCCGTATCCTGATAAAATTGTCTCAAGTTTGGTAGCGGTGTAGTAGGAGTGCATCACCGTTCGATTCATTTCGTCCATTTTAACCTTTTCCTTGGTTTACCTGCCTTGATAGTTGCAGGTAGTCGTTGCGACATATCCGCTGTTGTAATGGGCTCAAGTTGTTGTGTTTGGCTAGAATCTTTGTCAGATGTATTTGTGAATCCATTATGGCAGCGCATGATCGGTTCGCTCGATTCTGTAATGCGGCTCATGCGTTGACCTGCTTTCCCGCCTTGGTGGGTGCCAGCTTAGCCGGCAAAACACTTTTAGTGGGTCTGTTTTACTTTGCTTGGTCATGGTCGTTTAGGTCGAGCTGCCTTTTCCCGCGACGTCCCCGACCATTTAGTGGTGTTAGAGTTCAAAGTGTCCCGACATTGGGTCGCCTGTTAGTAGAAAGCAGAACATTTTATTGTGTGTTTGTCTGCCTATTATTGTTGGTCTCTCTTTAACGCATATCTGATTTGTTCTTGTTGTTCTTGGTTTTGAGAAAATATGAAAGGTGTGCTTCTGGGTTTTCGAGAGAGCAAATATCTCTAGGCCCTTTCCATATGTAGAGGTTTTGCTCATGAACTTATAATAGTTCTTGAAGTCCTTCGTCGTCGTGAAATAACAAAAATATCTGAAGTTATGGTTTACCTGCCTTGGTAGTTGCAGGTAGTCGTTGCGACATATCCTCTGTTGTAATGGGCTCAAGTTGTTGTGTTTGGGTAGCATCTGTATCAGTATGTATGTATGTATTTGTGAATCCATTATGGCAGCGCATGATCGGTTCGCTTGGTTCTGTAATGCAGCTCATGCGTTGCCATGCTTTCCCGCTTTGGTGGGTGCCAGCTTAGTCGGCAAAACACTTTCGGTGATATTGGATACTGGGTGTTTAAGACAGCGGACAGCTGGACGACGCTGACAGTACAAAGTACGCATTACCGTAGCATAATCAATACTGCTGGATGCAGTACCCACACGGTCAGACATATTTATTATTATTATCATTATTATTAGAATAGAATAGAATAATATATTACCAAAAATATACAAATTTGTACATTGGGTCGTCAATAAATTTACAATAAACAATTACAATAAAAATTATTATTACCTTTCATTTTTTTTCGTTGATGTTAGTTACGGTCTATTGCAGGCCCTCAGCTTTATCAAGATGAAATGCCTTACGAGGTGTTGAGAAATTTCCTAACCATAATGCAGGTTTTAGAGTCACGGTTTTTTGTACTTGTGTTACATAATATTTGGGGAGTCATAACGATTCAATATTTGCGATTAGGGATTTCGACACTACTGCCGTCGTAGACAGAATTGGAATGATTACCACAGACACTCAGTGCCACATCTGGCGGATTTCTTGTATCAGATCCGTATATTTGGTTATTTTAGTGCCTATAATTTCCTGCACGTTATGGATGTTAGGGATAGCTGTATCAATCAGTGTGGTTTTTCTTTCCTTTTGTCATCCCAAATGATATCAGTTAGCTAGTATAGCTTTATCAGTAATTACGCTTCTGTTCCAGTACAATGTGTGATTTTCATTTTCCAGAATTGTCTCAGGGTTGTAATTGTTGTAGGGAGTTTCCTCCTGAATCAGTCGTAGCCTTCGCAAATTCCTGGTGTATAATCTTGTCTAAGCAATTATGGCGGTAGAAGTACTGAGCTGAGCAACGTGCAGTAATTTAATATAGAGTTCAGCAGACATCATTTGTTGTATTTATATCTTTTACAACATACTTTAAATAATTTATTGTGGTAATAACGGGTGAATTTTAAAAAATATGGTTCACCCTTGTACCCCATATTTGGAACACCCTGTACAAATAGAAATATATTTATCTCTTAAAATAAAGTAAGGAAAACGTATAGAAATATGAAAAATCATCACACACGTTATTTCACGCGGTCTAAAAATTTAAAAATATAATATCCTTTATTCGAGTTAGACATTTATTTGAAAAATGAGGTCTAATCCATATTTAATATACCTCTAGGTTTGTATACAACCTAGTTTTATGATTGATAATGTACGTAACATACATTGTAGACGAATTTGCCTACAGTATCAGTATATTATATTATGTAGTTCTCTAAGTGGAATACATTTATTTGAAATAAATTTTATTGTCAATTGACTGTATTATATGTTTCTAAAAAAGCTTGACTTCTTTGATATTCTTCGTTTAATCTGCTTCTTTTTTAGAATACAAATAGCATTGCAGTCAGCTAACGTACAATTATCTAACGTGCATTTGCAAATTATTTATACCTGTCATTTTTAGTTATGTCAAGTCACAATGATAAGCAAAGGTATTTGAAGGACAAGGTAAGCTCTCCTGACCAGTTTGAAATATTGATTTTTTTTTGCTTCCACATTGGCATATGAAGGTCTTATTTACTTATTTTCTATTGATGCGAAACAATAGATTTTAACAGTCTATGCATACAAAGAGAATAACTTTGATCAAAATTTATTAATACCGTAATTTGGAGGTGTTGCTTCATAAATCAAAATGTTAACTTTTCTTTTATAATATTGTTTTATATGTTAAGATAAAAAAAACATTTACTTCTTTATTTGTGTTCCCATAAGTACGTAGTAACATATTATGTGCAAGACTTCTTAACAACATTCAACAACACCTAATCTTGTTGCTCAAACTCACCCTTAAAACTTATACTCAGCCAATTCCTGTAACGTGCACTTCGATTCACAGCTTTTTAATAATTACCCTTAGAGATCTTAAAAATCATAATAAAAAATGGTTAGGATCTCCTGAAATCGAACCGAAAGTGGCAATTTATTTCATACTATTCGTGGCATTTCTAGTCCTACTTTGTTTGTTGGTTTTGCACCAATGCATCCAAAGTAACCAACTAGAAACAGAAACTTTTATCCCAAATACGATTAAGAACTCGAAACCATCCTTGGTTTAAAAGTCCTGCATATTGCAAGACTACAGAAAATCCGTACTCATAACAAACTCCGTACGATTTCCAGTACTAAAAAACAACATTGGAAATAGTTAAATTGGAATTTCTATCCGACGTTCCGCCTTCAATTGCACAAGTCATTTTCATAGATCTTTACTCTACGAAATTTCTGCTGATTCATTTGCATCTTTTGCTAAAACCATGTGCTGAAGCACATGAAAATATTCACAAAATTGGCCAGGTTGTGGATATTTTAAAACGTTACCTACCGATTCGATCTCATGGACATTGTATGTATTGTTATGAATACCGCGGAATAAAAGGCAATACTAAAAAAAAAGTTATACTTCGAATAATCGTTCATGTGGTCATTTAATCAAAATATCACCTCTCGCGCAAAATGATTAGCTGCGGAGTTATCGAGAGAGTGAGTTAGGTCTATTTGTTACAAAATATGTGTATGCTTAATTCAGTTCGGATGCACTATATACTGTGTATAAAGGTCTATCCTTTTTGTTCACCTTGATGAAGAATTGTTAAAATAGACGACAATAAATATAGTAAATATTTAATATAATCTAGATATTCACCATTTCCCTCGAATTATAAAAGACATAGTCCTTGAAAAAAAAACGATATCATAGCAAGCCTAGATATCAAATCGTTGTATCCCAGTATTCCCATCGACGAAGCATTGGACAGGATTGCTATGAATGAAGATTTCCACTTATTTTTCATTTAACTGGCAAAAGTATAAACAAATAGATGGTGCTCCAATGGGGTCCTCGCTATCACCAGTAGTCGCGAATTTATTTACGAGAAAGGAGCTCTTGAGAAAGCAAGTTTAAAGCCCAAATTATGGTTTCGTTATGTGGATGACAGATTTATTGTATGGCAACATGGTCATAAAGAGCTGGAAAAATTTCTGACTCACGTAAATTCAATCCACCTCAGAATACAATTCACTCTAGAGTTAGGGGAAAACAACAAACTTCCATTTTTAGAGGTTCTGGTCACAAAAGTGCATAACGGACATTTCGAATACACCGTGTATAGAAAACCAACACATACAGGCAGATATTTAAATGCAAAATCACATTATCACCCAGCACAAATTTAAGCTATGGCCAATGCCCTAATATCTAGATCCGTGCGATTAACTGAAACAGACACGAGACAAAACGAACTTAGTATAATGTCTAGTGCTTTAAAGAAAAACGGCTATACAAATCCCACCATGGAGAACGCTATAAATGCACAGGGTTTCCGAATAACAAACAACAAAAATTATAAAGCTGGAAAGCAACAAGTAGTCTTACCATATGTAAAAGGCACAACAGACAGAATCGGAAGAATTCTTAGGAAACACAACATACAAATAATACATAAGCCACAAACAACTATAGTTAAACTACTTGGAAACCCAAAAGATAAAACCAATTGGACAACCACGGAGTATACAGCATTTCATGCCAAGACCGTGAAAATATGTACGTGGGGCAAACTAACAGGCAAATATCAGCAAGAGTGGAAAAGCATAAACTTAGCATCAGAAACAAACAAACAACCTCAGCTCTATTTCTACATCATCAGGAGACCGGCCACAAAATAAATTTTGATGCGTCAATATAGAACATTATAAGACCAGAATAATCCGAGAAGTAGAAAGAAAAACAAGATGATTTGAATAAAAGGGATGAATCATTAAAACCACCAACAGTATGAAAGACAATAATCGGCAAATCTTAAATCACAAAAAAATCAAGCGCAACAACAACAGCACCGTCCGGAAACCTAACCTTCGGGTGGGGGTATATTTTGTCCTGGCTTTTCTCAAACTACAATATTTAAATCTAGTTTTTATTATTTTTTTTTAATTTGTTATAATGGACTTCTCTCCTTTTTTATTTTTAGAATTTTGGTATTGCTGAAATCAAATTTCTGTTTTTTTTTTCGGTTTCATGTTTTTGTGAGAACAGTCTGATTATTATTTCATATTTATATCTTTTAAACGATTTCCGGCATGTTGGCTTGTTTGTCCACTGTACACCCCAGGTATAGGTATAAGGTACCTGTTATACGATATGGGATTGTTTTTTTTTTTTGAGGTTTTTGATTTTAATTTTGTAAAACAGTAAAACAGTTGTCTAGCAAGATATGATTTTTATATAGGCTATATTTATGTCGTGTTTGGAAAAAACGCCTTTATTTTTTCTGACAAACTTCATATATATGGAAGGGAAAAGAACATATTTTTCCATTTTTATTTTTATTTTGTGGACTATTTTTATAAAATGTATGTATTCTTTTCTTGAAAACTGAATTAACTTAATAATTTCGGATAGTTGTTGATCTCTAGTGCTTCCTTAGTCTTATTTATAGGCCTTTGACGATATTCAATATCGGAAAGTTGTATTGACCTGTCAGTCAGACCCATAATAACAGATTTTTTTAAGAAAAAGAATGTAGTGATAAGTAGTTTACATACCTAGAAGACCATGTTCTTTTAGTAACCCATTCAGTTCTTATTGTATTATTTGTGTTATAGAGAGTACCCTCACAAAAAATGAAGCCCAAAAAAACACAAATTTGATTTCAGCAATATAAAAATTCTAAAAATCGAACATCATAAAAAAAGAGAGAAATCCAGGAAATGCTAACTATAAAACGAAAACTCTAATGCTATTAACATTAAAAGGATACATATCAATTTAGTCGATTATGCGAAAAAAATAAGGGAAACCAGAACTAAAATAATTAATATATATAAAATTAAGGCAATGTAAACAAGGCTACGTTGGTGTGATAGCCAAATCTTCTTTCATGCCGACGCTCTACAAGAAGAGCTATTGAGGAACTGATAGCACCATCAAATTTTAATGAACAGTTTTTTACAAGAAAAAACTATTCAAGTTGAAAATATAGAATTGTTGTAATTGAATTAGAAAATAAGAAAAATCACATACATAAAACTTTGTTTAGCTCACTCAGTACACAATATGTTTATAATCCATTTATTATTTATCACAATTCGTGAGAATATGGTCCACACTCTTGTATGATTGCTTTCCAAATCTTTTCTGAAAAAGTTATGTTTGTTTTAATTATCATATTATTATGGTTTATATTATTATTTATTATATTCACTTACTCGTAACTTAAGTCACGAGATATTCCGAAAAGAATTGCTAAAGCCCACTTCAAAAAAGTTTTTTTTTAATTAACTAGCCTCGAAAATTCGCTTTAGTTTCAAACTAAATACGGTTAAACGTATAATTACAATTTTTTAAATTATTCTATACTGCACTATCAAGTATAACATAATCGTATCATTGGCAAGTTAATTTTCGCTCATTAGAATTCTCAACATTATGTTTTCTTCTGCGCGAGTCACGTTTTCATTTCATCTACCATGCGGCTAACTACCAAAATATTGAGCTCGCAAATATGCCTTTACTGTAACAGATGTTATTAATTTTATTCCAAAATTTTGAATATAAAACACTATTTAATGGTATATTCCCGCAGTTATAGCTCTTAATGTTAATAATTAAAGCGACAGTGAATAAAACCAAAAACTCTATCTTAGCCCCCAATTATTTGCTTTAAAATATGTAGAAAAATATCATCTACATACTTGAAACATTATAGATCTCTATCAGTCACGGCAAAAAATGAACTCTTGTAGAGCTCTCTATCTGCTCTCGTTTGCATCTGAATTATTTTATAAACAATGCCTTTCGGGATAAACAAATAGTCATAACTCATCAACAAATGAACTGACAGGGTCCATATTTTCCATTAATTAATCATTACGTAGGTCATATCTGTACGAAGTTTCAACTCTATATGTTTCGATTTACAGAAGTTATTATTTAAAGAAAAATAATTTTTTTAAGCATTTTTTTTGCTATTTTCTATACCAAACAACCCTTTCCCACCGAATAAATCTCAAAAATTAGGGCTTCAAAATATTTATGAATTTTATACATGTTGTCAATTTGAAAAGTTGCCACCTTAAGTAACTTAAATAAATAAAAAATATTGAAATATTAAATTAAAAATAAATTAGTAAAGAGCAAAAGCAAAATTTAAAAAATGATATACTGGAGTTATGAAACTCTATCTACGTTTTTATCTAAATAGATACGGTAAATGAATAAATATTTGTAAGTATGTATGTTAGATCTGTTCAAAAAAGTTGTCGAGATAAAAAATGTAGGTTTGTTTAAATCTGAGCGATTGTTAGATATGTAAATAAAACAGGTATGATGTCACTTACATTCTTACAAAAGTGTTAACCATTGAACATAAAATAAATAAAAGAAATTTCGCTCCAGTACATAAAGATTTGTACCAAGAATTGGACAGTTGCTTGTTTAGTGAATCAGATTGAAACTTCGTGGAGCAGATGGCCGTATAAGAGTATGGAGAGAATTAGTTGAGAGATATTAGGAAAATTGTTTTTTTAACCCGTGATCCATATAGGGATGGATCATTAACAATTTAGGGAGAAATTTTTAGAGGAGGAAGAACTAAGCTAGTTTATTTTATTGGTGAAAACGTAAATGCCAGAAACTTACCTTTTTCAACCAAAGAAATCAAAATTTTATTTTTATAAACGACAATGCGAGATCACATTGTGCGCGTATTGTAGATGCATTTTTCGAAGAAAATCAAATTACACAAATGGTATGGCCCGCAAAGTCATCCGATATGAATCTAATAGAATATATTTGGGACATTCTTAAACGTCGATTGCGAAAACGACCTAGGCTACCACAGAATATTAATGAGCTGTTTTAAAATATAGCACAGGAATAGCCCGGCATTGAGTAAGAAAAAATTGATAACTGTATTGCAAGTATGCCACGTCGCATATAAGACCTAATTCAAACAAGAGGTGAGTCAACTAGATCTTATAGATATTTTATAATTTTGAACGTTTTGCACCATTTTTTCTTTCATTTATTGTTATTACATTTTTGGTTTTTATGTTTTATTTTTAACAAGAATATTCCGTTTCTAATGAATTTTTTTAACTTCCTCAGCTGCTTAAAACAATGCAACATAATGAATCAAATAACCAGTTTTAGAGCAAAAGTCAGATTATATATACATTAGACAAAAATATTCTTTTTCAAAAAACATAATTTTTTCAATTCCTTGTAGTTTTAAACTTAAGCTACCGATAAGAATGTACCAAAATACACATTGTAGAGGTTCGATGATCTTTGGTTTCTGAGAAATTCAATACATCACGTCAAACATATGAAAAAAATGGTGCATTGCTTCAGCTTGAAAATTTCAGTAGACTGAGCGTAGAGACCAATCCTGGCATTGGGTAGTTAGTCCGAGAGTGGACCTACAATCTTAAAAAACATCATATAAATAACTTCAACCGTTCGGAAGTTATATGAATACCCTAAACATTCCTTGGAATATTTCGAGTGGTGATCAGTATATAGTCGATAAAAGTGTCATAATAAAGGTGACGTGTCTCACCGAATTAAACTAGGGCTAAGATATTCAGGGTGGGAACTTTTGAAAATAACCCTGTAAAAGCAAACTTTAAGCAATTATTTATATATTTTCCCCTGTTATTTTTTATCTTATAAACGTCCATGAAAAAAAATGCCTATTGTGTACGATTTACCTGGCCTAGAGTATGGTACATAGATTAAATTAATAGAAAATATTTTAAGTATGTTTTGTGATCAAAGAATTGTTATCAATACACTTTGCTTTATACCCCTCGTTTCTAAAATGGATAATTGTGCCGTTTTTTGCTCCAAGAAATCTTGAAAATAAAATTTATACACAGAATCTGGAAAATGTTTTATGTCTTTGATGTCAAAGAGCATAAAATGTATAAAAATATTCTAAAAACGTAATTCGCGAAGGAATAACTTAGTTCCTAGAAATTTTATACTTTACTTTTTGAAATGTTAAGTTTTAGAAACTTCTGTTATAAGAAAAGTAAAATACGATTTATAAATCTAATTAATTCTTGTAGCTATTATATTTTAAACGAAACTTATAGAATAGTAAACTTAACATAAAAATAAGTTAAGCAGTTAATGTTTTCTGGCAAGTGTTTTTTATCATGTTATAATTTTATATTTTTAGAGTATCGTCATTTATTAGTCAAGTCAAGTTATTTACTTTGTAACTAAACCAATGGAAATATGTAAAATGTAAAAACAAAACTAATTTTCACAAACGACAAATAACATATTTGGCTACGTAGTAGCTTCCTCGGACATTACATCTCGAATCAATAAACTTAAAAAGTAAGAAATATTTATATAGCTACGTGTAATACAATGATTCGGAAATTTTAAAATTAAAAAAATCTGGGAATTTTTAAGTACAAACAAAAAAACTTAAACTTCCTAAACTTATTAAAATATGTTTAAATTTTAAAATTTTTATCAAAGTAAGGCCGATCTCAATTAAGTGGTTTGCATAATTGTACTCCCCTGATGAAACATTTTAGTGTCTATTGTTT
Organism: Kuschelorhynchus macadamiae; assembly: GCA_030620095.1. Lineage (NCBI taxonomy): Eukaryota > Metazoa > Arthropoda > Insecta > Coleoptera > Curculionidae > Kuschelorhynchus > Kuschelorhynchus macadamiae. The sequence goes on from JAUTXW010005167.1 coordinate 920,980, forward strand.
TACCAATTGTTTGACCTATATACGTCACAATCTTCACAATTTACTTGGTATACACCTGATTGTTCACGTTTATCAGATTTTGTTTTACTATTTTTAATGTACGTACTTAAAAAAATGTTGGTTTTATATACCATTCTAATATCTAAACTGTTTAAAAATTTACCTATTTTAGAGCTAGAATTACCTATATATGACATAACTTTGTATACAGTTGTTTTTTCATTTATATTAGGGTAAATCATATTTATAGTTTTTTTATATAACTTTTCTTTGTAGAATATTATCAATTATATTAACTGAATATCCGTTATTTATTGCAATCTATTTGATTATGTTTTACTTAGAAGTAGGGAGATTAGTAGGTGAATCACACTCTGAAAAGCGGCTAGTTTATGTTGAATTGGATGACATGAGGAATTGTGCTTATAGTATCCATATGTGAAGGTTTATGATACACGGAAAAATGTATATTATTTAATCTTTTGTTGGTTAAATCTAGGAAATTTCTACGGTTCTAGTTCAATTGTAAATTGTATATTAGGATGAAGGTTATTAATATATTGGAGAAAAATATTTAATTGTCGTTGAGTTCCTGTAAAACATGCTGAAACATCATGAACATATCTACGCCAGTATATAAAATGTTTAAAAAAACGTTGATTTTGGTTTTCTAGAGAGTCCAAAAATATTTCAGCCAGTAAATGGCTTACTGGATTTCCCATAATTAAACCTTCTGTGCTAGTATAAAGTTTATTATTAAATTCGTTGTAGTAGTAGTTTTGTTCTAAACCATAAACATATAAGCGATGGGAGACACAACCTTTCATTCATAAATACTCGTTTGTTGTATATAAGTCATTGCCCATGTATTAGAGAAAGACATATGAAAGATAGAACGTCAAAATTTCGACTTCAAGATTTCAAATTTTAAATAAAATGCAACATCAACATGTTTTGTATTAAAATGCTTTATTATGCTTATATTCATTTAATAGTACTACTCATTCTATAATAAAACCATGATAGAGAGAATCTGAATATTTACGGGCGAACGCCGCGTTACATATTCGTTGATTTTAAATTTCTGATGCAACAAAAATAGGAAAAAACCGGTAAATTTCCTTTACCTCGAACTTCCCTTGTTATGAATCTTTCCTTTCATTAGGAATAGTAAAGTCGAACACAATTTAGTTTCGCACGTAGACATTTAGTATACTGTCTTCAAATATTTTTATTGCGCGTCATTTTGTTTCACCACCACCACATTTTACCAGTTTCCAGCTGAGCTACACTTATTTGGGCATGATTTAAAATAAATTATTAAAAGGGAAATATTGTAATCGTGTAAAAATCACTTTCAGGGTCCCTAGATCCCGAATAACATGTTTTCTTAAATTAAGGGTCATATGGGGATGACATGGTAACATTTTGAGAAAAATTCGATATGGCAAAACAAAATGGCGACGTAGTGAAATGTTAAAAAAATTATTACTAAGATATGATTATTCAATATATCTAAAATTTTGCACAAAAATCAAGTATTAGGAATCAACAGGTACAATTTTTCAACGAATCCAATATTGCGGAATAAAATGGCGCCTTAATAACTAATTGGGGTATAGAGAAGAACTAGTGAAATTGTGGTACTAATTGAAGATGGCGGAACAAAATGGCGGCCACCCTTTCTGGTTTTACATATTTTCAGGTTTTAACGTCTCTAGAATGCGAAAAACATGTCTTCTCAATTCTGTCAGTACGTCTGTACGCAGCTTATCTAAAAAACTACTTGCCCGATTGACTTTAACCTATGGTCAAAAATTAAAGGTCATATGGGAATGATCTGGTAACATTCTGGATAAAATCTAAAAGGTCAAAACAAAATGGCGGCCTAATGAAAAAATATTACTCAAAAACTACTCCCAATTTATCTCAAATTTTGCAGAAAAATCAAGTATTATGTAGAAATAAACTGGTAAAATTTTGGTACGATTCCAAAAGGCCGCTTAATAAAATATTTAAAAATTCAGCCTGAAAAACCACACACACACACTCATTTCAAATTGAGTGCTATAACTAATTGTGGTATAGAACTACATAGTAAAACTGTGGTATTAATTTATGATAGCGGAACAAAATGACCAAATAAAATATACATAATCATGAAAAAATATCACTCTTTAAGGTTTTACATATTATCAGATTTTAGCGTCCCTAGATGCAAAAAAATATTTTTATCAATTCCGTCGGTCCGTCTGTCTGTCTGTCAGTTCGCGGCATAGTTTAAAAACTACTCATCAGAGCCACTTCAAATTTTAGTCAAAAATGAAAATTCATATGGGGATAACCTGGAAATATTTTGATGAAAACGAATATGCCGGAACCAGATAGCAGCCTAGAGAATCGTTAAAAAATTATTACTAAAAAACTTTCCTCAAATTTCGCATAAAAAATAAGTGTTACGTAGGAATAAATCTCGGGATAAACTGATAACATATTGGTATGATTATAAGATAGCAAAACGAAATGGCGACCATAAAATATTTAAAAAATCGGCCTGAGGAAACTACTCATTAGATTAATTTCAAATTCAACATGACGTAACAAAATAGCGGTGTGTGTCAATGTAAAAAAAATACTTAGTGAATTTGTTTTAAATTATGCCCAAAAATCAAGGGTGGCATAGGTAGAAATCGGTCAAATATTGATATGAATTCAATATGATAGAACAAAATAGCGCCCAATAAAAATGTTTAAAAAAATAGTATATAATAATATGTGTTATTAAATGTACTATGTGCTGAACTAAATTGAGTCACACTTTACTTTTTATAATAAAAGGAAGGACTACGATAACGAGGGAAACTCCGGGTGAATTTACCGATTTTTTTAAACTGATTTTTTAAGACTTCCATTTTATACCGTCATTTTGAATTCGTATCAGTTAATCCCCGTATCATATTCAATTTTGCTGCAAGATAATAAGTCAATTGAATAAGAGGATTTTTTACATTAATTATTTTAGACATTTATTTGGCCGCCATTTTGTTTCTCCGTGTTGAATTCGTACCACAATTCTATCAGTTAATCTGTAGATGACCCTTAATATTTGTCCAAAACCTAAAATGTATCTAATAAGTAGATTTTTAGAGTGATTTTTAAATAATTTATTAGGCCATCATTTTGTTTTGCTTTCTTAGATTCATACCCAAAATATTTCAGGTTGATTCCTAGGTTTTTGTGCAAAATTTGAGATAAACTGGATAATTTGTTTTATAGTAATAATTTTCGTTAATTGTTCATATTGGATTTTTAACATATTTTTGTTCATATTGGATTTTTACCAAAACGAACTGACAGACAAACAAATGGAATTGAGAAAACATATTGTTTGGCAACCAGGGACGCTAAAACTTAAATATAGGTATATAAAACCTGCATTTTTTGCATATTTTTGAGTTCATTCAAGCTAAATTCTCCTAAAACGGTATTTCTAGTAAGCGGTTTGCATAATTTACCTTAGAATTGTAGAAAAATAAATTTTGCTTTAAAATTATTTCAAATAATATAATAATTTTTATAAAGCATGCCATTACCCTAGGTTTCGGCACTTCTTCCTTTACCTTAGAATTATAGAAAAATAAATTTTGCTTTAAAATTATTGGAAATAATTTAGTAATTTTTAGCTTTAAATATTAATAAAACAAATAATTAGTTGCAAATAACAAACAAATAAAACATTACCCTAGATTTCAGCAGTTCTTGAAAATATACTACCAACAGTACCCCCAAATTCTATTCTGGCATAAGAAAATCTTATATTTACCGTACTTTAAAAACGAGCTTAACGTTTGAATTAATTAATAAATTCTTGCAGTAATTCGTAGTTCTTTATCTCGAACTCAGACTCAAATAGATTTTACAAGTAACCTAACCCCTTCTCAAACATTCACAATTTTTATCAAATAAATCTGTTATGGACATTTGATATTTTCAATCTCTAACTCTGCCCCCCTCCCCCCCCGAAATTAAAAAATAATTACATTTATTTTATTGTACTACATTTGCGTTTCATTTCAAAGATACTAAATGTTACGCTACTGACAGGTTGGCGTTCTAACCTTAACCTAACCTACCTGTGAAAGGACAATTCCGGCTTAAAAGTATCTAGTTTTCCACAAACTTGTCACTGGAGAACCATTTTAAGGACTTTTAAAGAGTTATCTCACCAAAAAAATTACAAATTCCGACTTGAAAAAAACAATGCACGACATAAAATACTATAAACCACTCTATGGAGTTTTTATAAATTAATATTGTGTATCCTGAAGTATACCGGCGAAAAAATATGCGCGCGACGTTTTTCCTGCCTAATTTTGACAACACGAGTTGAAAATAAATGAATAGTAAGTATTACTATCAACAAAAAACTTTCAGTTTAGTTAATGATAATAAGACCCCCCCCAGACTCAACTCAAGCTAAATGTTTGCAAAGAAAAGTTATTTGTCACAATTCAATTTACAAGGAAAAGGTATTGTTCATATTTCTATCCATTGTGGTTGTTAGTGATAGTCTAGTTATATAGTTTTTTTTATTGGTGTTGGTTCTCTATTTTTCTTGTACTCAAAAATAATGAATCAATATATCAGAGATTATCAAAACAATGAAATTTCTACTACTGAAGTTGAGCAAATTGATGATATCAGTAACTTGTTTTCAGACAAATTTCCCTTTTTAAACTTAATACATTTAAATATCAGAAGTATATATAGGAACATGGACCAATTTCGTATATGTTTGAATCATCTTCCGTTAAAAATAGACTATATTGTATTGTCTGAAACAAGAAGGATAATGGATGTTTCAGTCTTTCAGATTGAGGGTTATACCAGCTTCTTTAATGAAAGTTATCTAAACCAAAACAATGGTATACTGGTTTTGATAAGGTCAACATTGGTTAAAAACATCATTATATCACAGTTTGTGCAACCATATATATATATATATATACGTAGGAAGATTTTCTTTGGTTTTTTTGGCCTCAAGTTATTTTTTTGGAAAAATAAAACAAATTTATTTTTCGGCACTAATTTTCATTTTGTTTATTGCAAACGTTTCGGCTAAATGCCTTCATCAGTGCTGTTTGACTGAAACTAAAAACAGTACTATTTTATATTATGCGAAGTCAACATTTTTTTTTTTTTTTTTAAATGTAGAGACAAAATGTTACATACATATACTTATATACACATAATTAAAAATAACCTTTTTTTTTTTTTTATATAATAATAATTCGTTACGCTAACTAAAATTCCTAGTAATTTATACTTTCAAACTCACCCAAGAAGGTAACTTCCTGCATTCAGCAAACCAAAAAAGAATAAAATTTTTGTCACGTCACATTTAGTATACAGTATTAGACGCCAACAAACATGTAAAATTTTTATTTATAAAACTACGGTGGCATGTTAGTCTACCGATATATTTTGACTGGAATTGCACCTCGTTTTGAAGCAGTTGCTTGTCTTTCTGATTGTTTTTACTGAAGCAAAAAATTGTATATTGTGTTGTTGTTGTTTTGGTGTATAGCATGAGGGCCTTTAATTATACTATTTGTTATTATAATCAATTGGTAATTACTGTATTTTTTTTCCCGTTTCACTTAACTAAGTAAAAAAAATTTTTTTTTTTTTTCTTATTTATTAATCAAGGAGAAAATTTCGGAGCATGATAATTATTTTATTACGTTGTGATATATTTGGTTTAAATTTTTAATTTCAGTTCTATCATTTATTGAATTTTTATTTTGCTTAATATAGAGCATTTCTAAGAATTCCCTTTTTCTTTGGTTGGTTTCCGTTTTTAATATTTTTGTGTCTTCATATTTGAATTTATGGGATGTTTCATTTTCGTGCTTAGTTAATGAAGTTTTATTTTTTTTGTCATATTTATGTCCATTTAGGCGGTTTTTAAGGTATTGAGTAGTTTGTCCGATGTATACTCCTGGGCAATCATTACATGGTATTTGATATATAGTGTGTGTTTTTTGACTGGTTGGGGTTGGTGTTTTAAGACAAGTAAAAAATTTCTTTTGAAAAGTGTTGTAGCTTTTGTGGCATACGGTTATGTTTTGGTGTTTGAAAATAGTTTGGATACTTTCTGAAAGACCCTGGATGTAAGGAATAGAGAGGAATTTTTTATCTTTAGTTTTTTCGTTTGGTACGTTTTGATTGGGATTGTTCATTTGCTGTAATCTGGAGTTAAATATTGAATTTATTAATTTTTTTGGGTAACTATTTTGAATTAAGATGTTTTTTGCCTTTTGTATTGCCTGGGATTGATAAGTTAAATTACTCAATTTTATTGCTCTATCGGCAAGACTGATTATTACCGACTTTTTTTGGTTCATTGGGTGTTGCGAAAAGTAATTTATGTATCTGCCAGACCACGTTTTTTTTGTGTACCATTGTGTTTCAATAATATTGTTTTTATTATATAATGTCATATCTAGGAAATTTATTTTTGAGTTGTTTTCAGTTTCGATGGTGAATTTAAGTTTTTCATGGAAGTTGTTAAAGGCATTTAGGATATATTTACATTTATCTTTTGGAATTAGAGTTATGCAATCATCAACGTACCTGTAGAAAAATGGAAGTGATATGTCTAGTTGTCCGATTACATTGCTCTCTAGTTCCTCCATTACTAGTTGTGCAACTACACTTGATATTGGGGAACCCATTGCGCAACCTTCTATTTGTTTATAAAAATTATTGTTGTATGCAAAAAATGTGGATTTTAAAGTTAGTTCAATGGCTATTAGAAATTCATCCAGAGGTATATCCGTGAATTTTTTTATTTCGTTCCATTTATTTTTTATAAGTAGGAGGGCTAAATCAATTGGTACATTTGTGTATAGAGAGATGACATCCAGTGAGATTAAAATATGGTTTTGAGGTACTTGAAAATTATTTATTTTTTCTTTGAAATCCCATGAATCTTTAATGTAAGTGGTACTTTTGTTGACTATATTTTCTAGAATTTGTTTTAAAAATTTAGAAAGGTTATTTAATGGTGATTGTATACACGAAATAATTGGGCGCATTGGAATTCCATCTTTATGTAATTTTGGCAAACCGTAAATTTTTGGTGTTTGGGCATTATACATTTTTAGGTTCTTAGCACAATTAGGTGATATATAGTTTTTCTTTTCCCACCGTGTAACAAGTTCGTTGTTTCTTTTTTGAAAAATATTTGTTGGATCTGTATTTATTTTTTTGTATGTATCTGTGTCGTTCAGAAGTAATTGCATTTTATTATCATATTCTTTTGTATCCATAATAACCGTTTTATTTGATTTGTCTGGGCGTACGATTTTTAGATTTGGATGATTTTTCAGAAAAGTGTTTGTTTTTTTAATTTTTTTAATTAATTCTTGGTCTATATTATTATGTTTTGTTTTATATTGTTTAGATTTTATTTTATTTTGATATGTTTTGAGAGTGTTACAACAATTTGCCCTTATTGTATCTTTTTCATCATTAATAAGGTTACTGATTGATGTTTCGACAGATGATATTATGTCAGGAACAGGGAGTTCATTGGAATTTGTAATTGGATACGCAAAATTAGAACCTAAACTTAGAATTTCTACTGCATATTCCGGAATTTCCGTCTCAGTCAGATTTTCTAGCCACTCTTTTTGTATATTAATTTTTTTTGGGTTTGTTTTATTTTTTTTTGTTTTTAACAAGTTAATTTTGTTTATGTTTCTTAATTTAATTTTTTCGAATAAAGCTTCATATTTTTTATTTTCGATATTTAAGAGTTCATTAAATTTATTTGCGGTGGTTGTTTCCTGTAATTGGTTTTTGATTTGAGATATTTTAGTTTCGATGTTTTTTATATTAATGATGGTGTCGCTAATTAGTAATTTTAACGTATTGAGTTTAAAATTATTTACAATATTTTCATGAAATTTCCTTCTTAGGTTAGTTGATGAGAATTCTATGTGGTTAATTTTAATGTTTAAAAATGCTGGAAATATGTTTTCAGTTTTACATCTTAGTAAAAATTGTCTTCTATTCTTTAGGCTAGCTAGTTTACAATAGTTCTTAGAGAGGGTTTTAATATTGTCGTTGCTTAGAGTTATGTTAGTTTCATATTTTTCAGTCGGTGGCAGTATTTCATCCATTCTGCTTATATATTCTTAGAGTGAGTTTCTGGACCATTTAAAATATATTCGTAGGAAGATTTTCTTTGGTTTTTTTGGCCTCAAGTTATTTTTTTGGAAAAATAAAACAAATTTATTTTTCGGCACTAATTTTCATTTTGTTTATTGCAAACGTTTCGGCTAAATGCCTTCATCAGTGCTGTTTGACTGAAACTAAAAACAGTACTATTTTATATTATGCGAAGTCAACATTTTTTTTTTTTTTTTAAATTTAAAGACAAAATGTTAAATACATATACTTATATACACATAATTAAAAATAACCTTTTTTTTTTTTTTTTTTTTATATAATAATAATTCGTTACGCTAACTAAAATTCCTAGTAATTTATACTTTCAAACTCACCCAAGAAGGTAACTTCCTGCATTCAGCAAACCAAAAAAGAATAAAATTTTTGTCACGTCACATTTAGTATACAGTATTAGACGCCAACAAACATGTAAAATTTTTATTTATAAAACTACGGTGGCATGTTAGTCTACCGATATATTTTGACTGGAATTGCACCTCGTTTTGAAGCAGTTGCTTGTCTTTCTGATTGTTTTTACTGAAGCAAAAAATTGTATATTGTGTTGTTGTTGTTTTGGTGTATAGCATGAGGGCCTTTAATTATACTATTTGTTATTATAATCAATTGGTAATTACTGTATTTTTTTTCCGTTTCACTTAACTAAGTAAAAAAAATTTTTTTTTTTTTTTCTTATTTATTAATCAAGGAGAAAATTTCGGAGCATGATAATTATTTTATTACGTTGTGATATATTTGGTTTAAATTTTTAATTTCAGTTCTATCATTTATTGAATTTTTATTTTGCTTAATATAGAGCATTTCTAAGAATTCCCTTTTTCTTTGGTTGGTTTCCGTTTTTAATATTTTTGTGTCTTCATATTTGAATTTATGGGATGTTTCATTTTCGTGCTTAGTTAATGAAGTTTTATTTTTTTTGTCATATTTATGTCCATTTAGGCGGTTTTTAAGGTATTGAGTAGTTTGTCCGATGTATACTCCTGGGCAATCATTACATGGTATTTGATATATAGTGTGTGTTTTTTGACTGGTTGGGGTTGGTGTTTTAAGACAAGTAAAAAATTTCTTTTGAAAAGTGTTGTAGCTTTTGTGGCATACGGTTATGTTTTGGTGTTTGAAAATAGTTTGGATACTTTCTGAAAGACCCTGGATGTAAGGAATAGAGAGGAATTTTTTATCTTTAGTTTTTTCGTTTGGTACGTTTTGATTGGGATTGTTCATTTGCTGTAATCTGGAGTTAAATATTGAATTTATTAATTTTTTTGGGTAACTATTTTGAATTAAGATGTTTTTTGCCTTTTGTATTGCCTGGGATTGATAAGTTAAATTACTCAATTTTATTGCTCTATCGGCAAGACTGATTATTACCGACTTTTTTTGGTTCATTGGGTGTTGCGAAAAGTAATTTATGTATCTGCCAGACCACGTTTTTTTTGTGTACCATTGTGTTTCAATAATATTGTTTTTATTATATAATGTTAACTAGGAAATTTATTTTTAGTTGTTTTCAGTTTAATTTAAGTTTTTCATGGAAGTTGTTAAAGGCATTTAGGATATATTTACATTTATATTAGAGTTATGCAATCTACCTGTAGAAAAAAGGAAGTAGTTTCCGATTACATTGCTCTTATGAAAAACTTTCGAAACTGTCAAAAATAAATTTCCTAGATATGACATTATATAATAAAAACAAATTATTGAAACACAATGGTACACAAAAAAAACGTGGTCTATTTGGCAGATACATAAATTACTTTTCGCAACAAAAACCAAAAAAAGTCGGTAATAAAGTCTTCAAAAAAAATTGAGTAATTTAACTTATCAATCCCAGGCAATACAAAAGGTCTTAATTCAAAATAGTTACCCAAAAAAATTAATAAATTCAATATTTAACTCCAGATTACAGCAAATGAACAATCCCAATCAAAACGTACCAAACGAAAAAACTAAAGATAAAAAATTCCTCTCTATTCCTTACATTCTTTCAGAAAGTATCCAAACTATTTTTATGCCACAAAAGCTACAACACTTTTCAAAAGAAATTTTTTACTTGTCTTTTGTCAAAAAACACACACTATATATCAAATACCATGTAATATGCCCAGGAGTATACATCGGACAAACTACTCAAATGGACATAAATATGACAAAAAAAATAAAACTTTATTAACTAAGCACGAAAATGAAACATCCCATAAATTCAAATATGAAGACACAAAAATATTAAAAACGGAAACCAACCAAAAGAAAAAGGGAAAGAAATGTCTATATTAAGCAAAATAAAAATTCAATAAATGATAGAACTGAAATTAAAAATTTAAACCAAATATATCACAAAAATCTCCGAAATTTTCTCCTTGATTAATAAATAAGAAAAAAAAAAAAAAATTTTTTTACTTAGTTAAGTGAAACGGAAAAAAAATACAGTAATTACCAATTGATTATAATAACAAATAGTATAATTAAAGGCCCTCATGCTATACACCAAAACAACAACAACACAATATACAATTTTTTGCTTCAGTAAAAACAATCAGAAAGACAAGCAACTGCTTCAAAACGAGGTGCAATTCCAGTCAAAATATATCGGTAGACTAACATGCCACCGTAGTTTTATAAATAAAAATTTTACATGTTTGTTGGCGTCTAATACTGTATACTAAATGTGACGTGACAAAAATTTTATTCTTTTTTGGTTTGCTGAATGCAGGAAGTTACCTTCTTGGGTGAGTTTGAAAGTATAAATTACTAGGAATTTTAGTTAGCGTAACGAATTATTATTATATAAAAAAAAAAAAGGTTATTTTTAATTATGTGTATATAAGTATATGTATGTAACATTTTGTCTCTACATTTAAAAAAAAAAAAAAAAAAATGTTGACTTCGCATAATATAAAATAGTACTGTTTTTAGTTTCAGTCAAACAGCACTGATGAAGGCATTTAGCCGAAACGTTTGCAATAAACAAAATGAAAATTAGTGCCGAAAAATAAATTTGTTTTATTTTTCCAAAAAAATAACTTGAGGCCAAAAAAACCAAAGAAAATCTTCCTACGAATATATTTTAAATGGTCCAGAAACTCACTCTAAGAATATATAAGCAGAATGGATGAAATACTGCCACCGACTGAACAATATGAAACTAACATAACTCTAAGCAACGACAATATTAAAACCCTCTCTAAGAACTATTGTAAACTAGCTAGCCTAAAGAATAGAAGACAATTTCTACTAAGATGTAAAACTGAAAACATATTTCCAGCATTTTTAAACATTAAAATTAATCACATAGAATTCTCATCAACTAACCTAAGAAGGAAATTTCATGAAAATATTGTAAATAATTTTAAACTCAATACGTTAAAATTACTAATTAGCGACACCATCATTAATATAAAAAACATCGAAACTAAAATATCTCAAATCAAAAACCAATTACAGGAAACAACCACCGCAAATAAATTTAATGAACTCTTAAATATCGAAAATAAAAAATATGAAGCTTTATTCGAAAAAATTAAATTAAGAAACATAAACAAAATTAACTTGTTAAAAACAAAAAAAAATAAAACAAACCCAAAAAAAATTAATATACAAAAAGAGTGGCTAGAAAATCTGACTGAGACGGAAATTCCGGAATATGCAGTAGAAATTCTAAGTGTAGGTTCTAATTTTGCGTATCCAATTACAAATTCCAATGAACTCCCTGTTCCTGACATAATATCATCTGTCGAAACATCAATCAGTAACCTTATTAATGATGAAAAAGATACAATAAGGGCAAATTGTTGTAACACTCTCAAAACATATCAAAATAAAATAAAATCTAAACAATATAAAACAAAACATAATAATATAGACCAAGAATTAATTAAAAAAATTAAAAAAACAAACACTTTTCTGAAAAATCATCCAAATCTAAAAATCGTACGCCCAGACAAATCAAATAAAACGGTTATAATGGATACAAAAGAATATGATAATAAAATGCAATTACTTCTGAACGACACAGATACATACAAAAAAATAAATACAGATCCAACAAATATTTTTCAAAAAAGAAACAACGAACTTGTTACACGGTGGGAAAAGAAAAACTATATATCACCTAATTGTGCTAAGAACCTAAAAATGTATAATGCCCAAACACCAAAAATTTACGGTTTGCCAAAATTACATAAAGATGGAATTCCAATGCGCCCAATTATTTCGTGTATACAATCACCATTAAATAACCTTTCTAAATTTTTAAAACAAATTCTAGAAAATATAGTCAACAAAAGTACCACTTACATTAAAGATTCATGGGATTTCAAAGAAAAAATAAATAATTTTCAAGTACCTCAAAACCATATTTTAATCTCACTGGATGTCATCTCTCTATACACAAATGTACCAATTGATTTAGCCCTCCTACTTATAAAAAATAAATGGAACGAAATAAAAAAATTCACGGATATACCTCTGGATGAATTTCTAATAGCCATTGAACTAACCTTAAAATCCACATTTTTTGCATACAACAATAATTTTTATAAACAAATAGAAGGTTGCGCAATGGGTTCCCCAATATCAAGTGTAGTTGCACAACTAGTAATGGAGGAACTAGAGAGCAATGTAATCGGACAACTAGACATATCACTTCCATTTTTCTACAGGTACGTTGATGATTGCATAACTCTAATTCCAAAAGATAAATGTAAATATATCCTAAATGCCTTTAACAACTTCCATGAAAAACTTAAATTCACCATCGAAACTGAAAACAACTCAAAAATAAATTTCCTAGATATGACATTATATAATAAAAACAATATTATTGAAACACAATGGTACACAAAAAAAAACGTGGTCTGGCAGATACATAAATTACTTTTCGCAACACCCAATGAACCAAAAAAAGTCGGTAATAATCAGTCTTGCCGATAGAGCAATAAAATTGAGTAATTTAACTTATCAATCCCAGGCAATATAAAAGGCAAAAAACATCTTAATTCAAAATAGTTACCCAAAAAAATTAATAAATTCAATATTTAACTCCAGATTACAGCAAATGAACAATCCCAATCAAAACGTACCAAACGAAAAAACTAAAGATAAAAAATTCCTCTCTATTCCTTACATCCAGGGTCTTTCAGAAAGTATCCAAACTATTTTCAAACACCAAAACATAACCGTATGCCACAAAAGCTACAACACTTTTCAAAAAAAATTTTTTACTTGTCTTAAAACACCAACCCCAACCAGTCAAAAAACACACACTATATATCAAATACCATGTAATGATTGCCCAGGAGTATACATCGGACAAACTACTCAATACCTTAAAAACCGCCTAAATGGACATAAATATGACAAAAAAAATAAAACTTCATTAACTAAGCACGAAAATGAAACATCCCATAAATTCAAATATGAAGACACAAAAATATTAAAAACGGAAACCAACCAAAGAAAAAGGGAATTCTTAGAAATGCTCTATATTAAGCAAAATAAAAATTCAATAAATGATAGAACTGAAATTAAAAATTTAAACCAAATATATCACAACGTAATAAAATAATTATCATGCTCCGAAATTTTCTCCTTGATTAATAAATAAGAAAAAAAAAAAAATTTTTTTTACTTAGTTAAGTGAAACGGAAAAAAAATACAGTAATTACCAATTGATTTTAATAACAAATAGTATAATTAAAGGCCCTCATGCTATACACCAAAACAACAACAACACAATATACAATTTTTTGCTTCAGTAAAAACAATCAGAAAGACAAGCAACTGCTTCAAAACGAGGTGCAATTCCAGTCAAAATATATCGGTAGACTAACATGCCACCGTAGTTTTATAAATAAAAATTTTACATATTTGTTGGCGTCTAATACTGTATACTAAATGTGACGTGACAAAAATTTTATTCTTTTTTGGTTTGCTGAATGCAGGAAGTTACCTTCTTGGGTGAGTTTGAAAGTATAAATTACTAGGAATTTTAGTTAGCGTAACGAATTATTATTATATAAAAAAAAAAAGGTTATTTTTAATTATGTGTATATAAGTATATGTATGTAACATTTTGTCTCTACATTTAAAAAAAAAAAAAAAAATGTTGACTTCGCATAATATAAAATAGTACTGTTTTTAGTTTCAGTCAAACAGCACTGATGAAGGCATTTAGCCGAAACGTTTGCAATAAACAAAATGAAAATTAGTGCCGAAAAATAAATTTGTTTTATTTTTCCAAAAAAATAACTTGAGGCCAAAAAAACCAAAGAAAATCTTCCTACGAATATATTTTAAATGGTCCAGAAACTCACTCTAAGTATATATATATATATATATATATATATATATATATATATATATATATATATATATATATATATATATTTTATTAAAGAAATCGGAAGATACAAAATTGGCTTATTTATTCGATAGCCCAAAATGTATCTTAATACTGTAACAAAATTCTAGCTTCCTGTTTCATCGAACCTGCACTTTTTTATTATACAATTTTGTGGGATACTATCCAACAATCCAAATAGAATTAACCATATTATTTAGATAAATCTAACTCTATTCACCGAATCAATTTTCTATCTTTATTCTTTTTAATTCAATTAATAGCTGGATTGAAAAGCTCACAATTGCCAATTATTTCCGATTAGCGAATAATTAGTAAAACTATAACGAGTATTTTGTCGAATGACTCGACAGAAAATAGAATTGCATTTATAAAGTTTTGTTACTTCCATTGGACTTAAGTAATGCTGCATCGTGATTGATAATGTAAGAAGTTTCGTATAATAAAAGACAGTTTGTCTACGGTATTAATATTTCATAGACTTTGTGACACGCAAAGCTCTTCAACATCCTATGTTGAATATAAAGCAAAATATTAAATATGTATGAGGCTTTTGTTTTACGTAAGACTGTTAGGAATGTTCCTGAACAATACTGTAGACCTGTTTACGTAATATTGGCTGTAACATTACTTATTTTCATTTCAGTGTTTTTTCATTCATTTTTAAAGCTATTTAATAATAATAATTAACATAACATAAAAAATATATATTTTTTGATATAAAAACCAAGTGACCTTAATCTTAGAAGTATTCTATATCTTTAATAAACCTTGCGGGTTGCGTAGAAAATTTCAGTGCAATGAAAACCTAATTTAAACATACACACTGCAAAAAATTCTAATCGCATACTGAAAACAACCACCTAGTAAACTCAAATAGCAAATTACTATTTTCATAAGATCTTAGAGCACGACGAACGTATCGAAAATTTTTTATTTAATGAAAATTATACTTTTTGTTTTTGAGTCATAGAAAGTATACTCTTCCTCTAATAAAGGTGTACATATTTACATTAATCCCTTGGCAGCCACGAAGGCTGAAAGCCTCAATATTAGGTACCGTGGTTGCCTTAAGCGAAGACAAGGGACATTTTATTAATGCGGAATTTAAAGACTAGCGGATTTAAGGATATAGGGAAGACCTTTGCCGATAACCAATTCCATAATTGAGACTCTCTGGAAATAAGAGAATATTTGTAATTAGTCGGTGCACGGATTTATGAGGATCGGTGCTTGTGTCTCCCTGAAACTTATGGTTGAGGAAGCCATAACATATGAGCGGAGACTGATCGCCCACAATTTGACGATGCTCTACTTGAACAAGCTTCTTGTAATGATTAGTCTGTTATCAGGTGAATAGCTCTAGTATCGTGGAACTTGAAAAAGGACACCCGGCGCAATTACCATAACAACTTATGCGATTTGATAATTCTAGCGACTATCGTGCTAAGAACACCAACTAAGTTAAGGGGTTTTCAAGATTACACATTTAAATGATGTGGGTACTGGTGTGCAAATAGTGGACATTACTGTATCTTAGTGATGTTAAACTGGACAAGGTTCATCCTTTTCTATCCAACTATTTTTTGGGGGTTCCAACTCTATCTGAAAAATAGCATAAGAATAAATAGGATTGGCTGGTAGAAGAAAGCAGACATTGATGTGCTAGAAGAATAAAGTAATTTATTAAAATGGAATCATGTAGGTCGCTTACGTTGATGTTGTGGAAACCAAGCCACCAATCTACCACTAAGTCACTAAAGTTTTGTAGGAAGGGCATAAGGGAGAATTTACTAGAAAGTACATCGTGTCAAACTTGATCGAATCTTTTGAATACGTAATATGGGATTTATCTCGGCATTCGATAGATTTATTCCAGTTCTTAGCTATAAATGTTAAAAGATTTACTGCGAACCTGTGATAGCGGAACCTGTATTGCCTGACATGAATTAACGTATAACTTTCAGGGTAATTTAAAAAATCAGTATTAATATTTTTCTTCATTACTCTATTTGTAATTTAATAAAGGGATACGGGTTAGTAGACAAAAGAGCTTTTTTATGGTTTTTTGAGAACAGGATGCAAAAGCAGTTTTTAAGCTAGAAAATGCCCTTCTCATAAGACACTTGAAATAGTGTGAGTAGAGGTACTAGTTTAGAAGAGTACTCTTTTGGATCACCGAAATACTTTTTCGTGTTAAGTGTTTTAAAAATACGCCGAATATTTTTAACCCTAATGTTAATATTGTGTGTTGCTGTATAGCCAATCCGGTACTGATAGCTGATAGAAATAGTAAGGATGGCGTAAAATGAATAAATTAATTTTGCGATAATTTTCTTTTGCAAAAAGTTTTTCTTTTGCTTCAAACATGGAAGTTTCGATTAATGTTTTTTTGAGAAGCAACCAGAAAGGTTGTCTGTTAAAAATATTTTGGCGACAAAAATTATGCGATTATAATAACTTCGTGCCTTATTCTGAGCTTGCATATTTAATGGAATGGAAATCTTAAACTTGAATGAAAAAAGTTAACTATTAAGAGAATTTCCACAATAACATTATTTTAATTTTTAACCAGTGCTGCACTCTTAGGTAAATAATAAAAATAGGTTTTTACAACTGTCTGGGATGTAAACCAGCATACTAATATGTAAAAGAGTACTTTGTTCGGGGTTTTTCGGTATAATTAAACAGCGTCTATTGCATTTATTACAAGAGATAGAAAAAAACCTTAAATATAAAAGTTGCAGGGATTGTCCTTGAACGCAAGGATTCGTTACCAGAAAAAACAAAAGTAATGAATATTAACAAAATAGCATTCACTTTGTTATTTTAAATGGAAAACCATATAATATGTTCCATTTAAACTAACAAAGTTGACACTCATTTCGTTACTTTCCGATGTACATTTGTTTTGACTCCTGGCAGTTCAGGACAATCCCTACAACTTTTGTATTTAAGATTTGTTTCTGTCTCTTATAATAAACGTGGTAGAAGACGCTGTCTAAATATACGGAACACCCCTGTGCACACTGTCTACAAGTACATGTTTGAGACCCAGTAAAAGTGTGAACAAAATCGTTTCTATGTTTTAATTTTATTATTTGAGTATTTTGTATTATAAATTAGAGTGAAAGTGAGTATAGGCCCTAAACGCATTCGCAGAAAAAGAATAGTGTATATCAGGCTTGCAATTCGCCTTTAAAAGCCAAATTGTCATATTTATGTGAATAGAGCTATTTTCAGAACTTTAGAATATACTGTTGTAATAGCACGATAATGCAACTACAAAACTTCTTTGGTGTTCCTAATAAATTTATTTCGAAGGCTCATAAAAATACAAGTTATCATTTTCTAGCGTACTGTTTACAACAAAAAAAAAACAGCATCAAAATTGTAAGAAATGTTTAACCAATAAGCAAACTAACGTCCAAATACGTAGGATTTTCGATGTTAAATTAGTTGTTATGAAAATAAATTTAAGTTAGTCTTGGTCTAAACCTAAACCTTTTGTATACGATAAAACCGGCTGTGAAGCTCTATAATGATGAGCAAAAACTCTGATGTCAAATTGGAAGCTAGTTACAAAAAAAAATCACAATGAAATATTTTACACAGCCTAGCTATTAAAAATGACGAAATATAGCAATATAACCTTTTGAATTACTTATTTTCGTTTAACCGTTAACAGTATTTTATGTTATGTTGAGTGCTTTGTGATTTTTTTTTTCATAGTATTACGTTCAGTTTCATAGTGTATCGATTCTTTCCGAGAACAAAGCTTACTTTCAGTTTGCACAAAGAATAGTATATTTTCTCCAAGTGCGGAAAGTGGTACTTTCCGCTAAGCATCGTTCGAGCAACTGCAGTCCCATGAGAAAGTTAGGAACACCATTTTTTTCAATGAGGGTGCGAAAAAGGCAAGAAAAACGAAAAAAATAGTTTTATTTATGATTATTAAAATAAAGAGAAACTGCAATAACCATCCTAGATTTTATTATTTGTATTAATTTATATTAATTGATTAATTATATTTGATAGCTGATGCCAACAGATTTTTCGTGGCAGCACTAGGGGTGGATGTTGAACTCATGGTAGACGTTGATTTTTGAGATTGGGCATGGCAAAATTTTCGTTTAAAGAAGCACATGCAACTGTGTTTTGGAGGGATAATATTTATTTTTCCCTTCAAATTTCTGTCGATTCTTCCAAATACTATATTCACACGTTGAAGCGTACATGCTCCTTTTTTGTAGTTTACAAAGAATCTGTTGTGAGAGTGGCAGGTTTTCGTAGATTTGCGTATTTTATGTAGATATTTAGATATTTTTCGTTGTTTACGGCATTTGAGATAACAAAACTTCTAGTAGTGTGAATTTTCGAGTCAGGTATCCAAAAATAGCTTTGATTATGAAAAATATTTTATTCGGTTTTCAACAAGAATTTTGAAATTTGCTCTTTAGTAAAAATATTTGTCTTTTTTGGTTGGAATCTCACATTTTTCTTTTTAAGTTAAACGTGAGCTTAAAATATCAAGCAATATCCACATTTTTTTGAATAACGTTCTTAAGCACTGAATATCTGAACAACAATCTGTTGGGTCAGCAGGTTTTGCTTAGATGTTTTAAATATGCCAAAAAGACTCCGTCTTTTAAACTTTTCACATGTTGTTCATAACAACATTTATTTGAAGTTCAAAATTCTTCGTTAAATCTTTCCTTCAATTTATGGGGAATAACTCCGGTAGTTCTTCATAGGACGAATCCATTTTGCAGTTTAAATCTCAAGAAAATCGTAAGAAAAGAGACAAAACGCGGATGTCTTTCAACTTGACTTTTAATTTAGTCAGGTTGCCAGGAACTAAAGCTATACAATTGCACCTGACGTAGACCGCTAATTGAGAGATCCAAAGCATAAACCAGTTGTTTCATAAGGCAAAATGTTAAAGAGACTTAAAAAATATTTTTGTGGTAATACATTAAGCTGTGAAGCAAAAAGAAAAATGAGATATGGAGGAAAAATTCATGGACTTGACTGGTTTATGTAATAGTATATTGTTTACTATTTTAAATAATGAAATAAATTGACATTTTATTTTTCCACACTAGTGTGGAAAAGTACAACTTTCAAATCTAAAGTACAAGCGGAATGTAAAATTTTCTGCCCACTCGTAGAAAGAATTCATTACTATTATTATTCGTATTATTTTTTTCAAACTCACTCAAATTTATTTTTACTAAAAATTAGAAAACAATATTGGAGTAGTATTCGAAGTACTGGTGAACTTTGGCTCTATCAGAATTGATGATATTATTTTCTGAAAATCAGACCTTTTGAGATTTTCATATCAAGCTCATCACACCAATTAAAAATGTTGTAAGAATATTTTAGTATTCACGGTTTGTAAAATTCCTTTACTTGTTGTAATGTGAAGTACTGTTTTTTTTCAAGGGAGTATTTTGAGAGAAGTGATTGTTAGCCGGTGCTGTATAGAGCGCAAAAGGATTTTAAGAAATGGAAACTCGAGAGTATTTTAACAACTATAATGTCATATAGCACTACTAAAACGAAATGAGACAAAATATTGAAATGACAAACAATTTGACAAAAATAACGCTAGGGAAGTTGCGAAAAGCCGAAAATGACCAATGATTAGATGATAGAATTAAAAATAACCTAAATCGAAAATAAATTATACATAATCCGGTTTGGCTGGAATAACGATATTAAATTGCCAAACTCCTCAACTAAGATGCTCAAATTGTAATATATTATTTAGTATTTATTTTTCTGAAAATCAAATATACAATTATCTATTATCATGTGGTATTCGTATTTACAGTTTTACAAATTTTACTCTCAATCTGGGGTATTCAGATTTATCAATTTTAATTTTGTTATTTACATTTTAAGAGCAAGAATTTTGTCACAAGAAAATTAAATGTTGAATATTTTGTAGTGTAGTCGGTAAAAAGGGGTTAAATAAAATAGTGCCAACAGATAGGGCCTAAAATACATTTATGAACTTTTGCATGCTTAAGCTAATTTTTTTTGTTAAATTCATCGAATTGTTTTAAAATGTTTTCGGTGTCGAGAAAGATAAGCAGTATTGTAAAATTCTATTTATCCTCCAAATAAATAAACCGAATTTGTTCAAAGTCGGATATACGGTTTTTATTAAACAGTGTATATTTGAATATATAGTTATCAGGAAAATGGAAGTTGCAATATGTGCGGTATACCGTATCCCAAAGAAACTGAGGAGTTCGGCTTGTAAAAAGTGGGAATTTTTTCTTATTTCACGCAGCCTCTTGCATACTACATACAGCATTCCTGCTAACCGCTGGTACGTGAATTCCATCATAGTCATTTAAAAATTATTAATATTATTGAAATCAATCTGAACCGGATCTGAAAAAATTCTTTGTGTGGAATATGCGTATTTCTTGCAAATCCGTATCATCTGAAAAACTTTCTTCGTTACCGAGGCAATTAAAATTTCAGAAAAACAATTTAAATAAAAAAACTGTAATTTTCTTCTGTATTTTATTATTCTATTATTCATTAATGGGAAGGGGTAATAATTGCGGAAACAAAAATTTCGAAATCAATTGTTTCGAAACATGATTTTCGAAAAACACTTATTCCTAATGAAAAAGGTCCGATTTATGCGTAATTCGAATAAATATTTCGCAAACAAAATGTTCAAATGACAATAAGTTCGAATCACATACAGTTTAAAATCAAAAATTTCCAAAACAAATTATTCGAATGACATAAAAGTCAATTAACTATTTATTTCAAAAATAAGGTTTGAATGAAGATAAGTTCGAATAACTAAAGTTCACAGACAAATATTTAAAACACTGTTAATTATTGCCAATTATAATCGAAAAAGTTTTCCATCAATGCTATTTAAAATTATTTGGTCAAATTAAAAATAATTCCAATTAAAAAAGGTTGTCATAAAACTATCCAATAACCATATAGCGATTTTTCTAGTTATTGCTGATTTGTGTTGATTTTCATTCTTCACTGCTTTTACTATATTTCTAGGGAAAACTGGTTTTCTTATCTTTATTTTCTGGGGTCTATGACTTTTCCATAGCCACAATCCAAGATAACTGCAGAAATATTAACTGTATGTCTTTTACAACCCAATTTGGAATTAAAAAAATATTTCGCGAATGATATATTTATCTAAAAGATAAATCAAATATATCAACTATTCAATGTCAATCTAACTGTTTGTTTCTCTTATGTTTTGTACTTATTCGAACGTACTGATTCCATCTTTTTTCGAACTTATTTACATTCAAACTTAAGGTTTTCAAACTTTTTGTCATATGAACTATATGTTTTTTATAAATTTATGTTTCGAAATTATTTCTTTTGAACTTTTTTTTGAACTAATTGCCTAGACCCTTCGTAAATTATATTAAAAGTTAAAATATCGTAATAATCATAATACATATCCGTTCTCGTACATCAAGCTACAAACATATCTACTGTATAGCAAATTTTATTCTCAGATATATCAACTAAAACGAGATGAAATATGTAAAACTATTTATGCTTTGTTCCTCTTACAGCGACACCGGGAAAAGGTTATTAAACACAACTCTATAAATGGTATAAAGGATTTAAATCTTGAAAAAAAATGCTTGTATCAATGATGTCTTTAAAAGACTAAAGATACCTACCAAAAAGGTAGTACTGGAATTATGTTCTTAACTGAATTAGATGAATAATTTTGTCGTATCACATGCTACTCAATTATTATTTATTACAATCTGTGTATTTTTAAAACAAAGATTTATTCTCTGGTTTCCCCAGCAACTCCCAATTTACCAATTTGGCTATTCCTTTTTAATTAAAGTGCTTTACTTACACACATGTTATCACAATTTATTATTTAGTTTTATAATAATATTTACATGAAAACAAAAACAAAGAATAACCAAACTGTTTAAGATTTTTTTTTCAATATTTGTTCAAAAAGAACCTTCTAAAGTACATCTTTTTAAATCAATATGATATATTTATTGATATTTTATTAACTATAAGCTCTGCTACTACTACTCTTAAAAAGAACTGATTATCCATTTGCCATTGCGAATCTCAAAGGTAAATCGGAAAATAACTCTTAAGATACTCAAAGAAAAATCCGAATTTCTTTGATGTCACATCATGTATTTTTTGTATTTGGGACAATGGTTACTATTGATTTTTTGATTGATTTTGCCTTTAAGGGATTGATAGCGAATATTGACGGGATATAAAAATATTCTGTTTGGAAGGAATATTTAGGAATTTCACCATTTGATTATTATTTCTATTTTTATTGTGCTAAATTGGTAATTATAGGATTATTTTGGGAAGTAGGTAATTTTGTGTGACCACAAACTTTCTTTCTAAAATATTTTAAGTTATGCGGTGTTGCCGCTTCTACATTAAACCGGTGGCATCAATCGCTTTCTAAATGAAATGCCCTGTATATTATTCTATTTTTGTAGTTCCCTAAAAATTCTAAATACGTTTTGTGTTGATGTTTCCTATACCTAAACTCAACAGTTTTCAAAAAATGGTGGTTGAAAATTGACAGTTTTGACCTTTTGAAGCTCATTAACTGTCAAATGACTTACTTTGAACAAAATAGATTTCACTTTGCCATCTTAGTTTTTAATTATCTATTTCCCCATACAGATTTCGGGTGTGAGGGGAGGTGTCAAAATTTGACATTTCCTATCAAAGTAGAACTGGAGGAGATAGGTAACCAAAAACTAAGACAAGAAAGTGCAATTCATTTCGTTCCAAGTTGATTTGTTTGGGAGTTATAAACCTTCAAAAGATCCAAAAGTCAATTTTCAAGCGTAATTTTTTCCAAAAGAGTGAAATTTAGGTAAAGGAAATATAACACTATACGAATTTAAAATGTTTAGCAAAAATACAATAATATATAGCGCATTCTATTTTTAAAACCGATGTTGTCACCAGTTTAAAATATTTTAAAAAGAAAGTTTATGTACATCTAAGGCCAAAACCAAATGTTTAAAGTAATATATTTATTGCTTCTCCAGATACTTCTAATAGGCAACTGAGTTTGGCGTACCCTGTATATATAGCTCACCAGCCACCCATCTTAGAGAAGAAATAGTTTGTTGTTGGTCCGTACTCAAAAACACTTTCCGAGTGTCTTAAGTCATTTTAATATGAGATGAAGACTTTGAAACGCATTACCGAATCTATTTTAACCCCCAAAAACACAAAAGGCAGTTTTTTCAGTTTATTTCAAAGTTCGATTATGAGAGTAGCTTTTTTTTTCTAAAAATCTATCCCTTCAAAGTTAAGAATGTTAAAGCAATCAAATTTTGGATCTATACGTAGCACCAATTTAAAAGTAATGCAGTAATTAATTCTGGAGATTTAGGGTATACTTATGAAAAGTACATGACACTGTATACAGAGTTATTCAGTAGTTCATTGAGTCCCTCATTACTGTTAATAGAGATCTAAAATAAATTGTGAAAAAACTTGTTACCTAAATAACAATTTTAAGTAAGTATACAGTGTTTTTCAAAAAGGTGTAGCAAAAACAAAATTTTTTGCGTAAATTTTTGAGACCTCGCATCTAAAGTTATTAGTTTACTAGTTGTAAGCGAATGAAAATCGACCGTTTGAGCATATTGAATAACTATGAAGATTGAGGTAGAAACTAATTACATTCCTAACTTTTTAAGAACTAGCAGAATGTACCATCGAGTACCACTCATCATTGATACTCGGTTCAGATGCCACCCGAAATAAACCATCGAACAAATCTTAAAAAGATCTACAAACACATTTTCAGTGTTTCAAATTGCCCATAGAGCTTGATTTTCATTTGTGTATGGCTACGAAACTTTTATATTTAGCAATTGATTCTAAACCCATAACAAATGAACTTGAATGCCCAAATTACTATATATATTTTTCACTATTACTAATCCAATTCCCAGAAGACTAAGACTAAAAACTTATTTAGGAAGAAGCAGTGTAAAAGCCAGACGAACTTCCCTATCTATAATGAATTTGTAGTACTATACAAATTAATGTAGATTCATTTACAGTTATCATGAGGAACAATGCACGCATAAATGATATTTATTTATAAAAAATATTTATTATTTAAAATGAAATTGTTTGTCGATTAATAATATTACATGAATAGGAATATGTCAAAACTTTTCGTTTACAATTTGATTTTTTCGCTACTGACTTAAGTAACTTTATAACGTTCTTTCTCAACTATGTATTATATACTTAAATAACAAGGCGTAGCCATTCAAACGTTTAATTCTATCAAATATGACAAGGCAGCTCCCGACAAAACGCAATCTTGAATTCGCTTACGAATTGAGGAACGAGTTTCTCACATTAAAAAACTTTTATTATTTTCTACTTTCAAAATATACGGAAATATTACCTCTTTAAGAAACATTGCACGTACACCAACGGGAATCATGAAGTCGTTAAATATTACTATCTGCTCCCAGGCCAAGCAAATTCCCTAGTTGATTAAACTGAAAGCAATTAGAGCATACCTTAAAACGTAATTTCATTTTGCCAGGGGTTAAATTAATATAAATAAGCTATAGAGTGTTACGACGTTGCAATAATACCCAAATATTAGAATATCGTCTAAAAATCGTTAAATTGGTCTTTACCCGGAACTATTTTTGTAATGAGTATTTGGTAATTAGTTCATTCTAATACATTGTTGTTACATAATATCACTTTTCTTATAAAAAGAAAGTTTCATTACGAGGGAAATTCCGTTCAATGGGCTATACCTTTTCTACCGAGGTACTCGGAATTTCCCCCCTAATGAAACTCTTTTATAAAAAAAAGTGAAATAAGTTACAATTTATTAGAATAAAGTTATGACTAAATAGTCATAACCATAACCTCACTTGCTTTTCGACAGCAGCGACGTAGCACCTTAAATTATTTATTTATTCTTTGTTGTTGTTATAATTAAAATCGAAAGTAAGTATTAATTTAAAAAATTATCTAAATCGGTCCAACGGCAGTTGTTGGTGAAAGCGGAGAAAAAATTCGCTTCCTGTTTTAAACACGTAGATTGGTTAATAATACATTATTATTTTAGTTTTTAGTTTTTATTATAGTTTTTTTTCATTTTACCTTTATACTCTATATCAAAATAATATACAGGGTGACACTTTAAAAACTTATAATGGCCATATCTTAGAAACCAAAAGATTTATATTTTAAGATCGCTGAAAACAATTTCTATAATAGAGAGGGAGTACCAAGATGATGTAATAACTAACCTGTTTTCACTTACCCCGTTACACCTAGCCATTCCAACTAAATAATCTTAAGTGACAACCCCTACTTGTCCTATCTTATCCTAAAGCTCTTAAAAAATCCTTTTCAGTGGTACCGTACAAGCTAACATTTGATGAAATAATTGTCAGCTTTTCTAAAAAAAAAATCAGCTCAAATATGTAAAAATTTAATTTTTCACTATTAATTTTAGAAACATTCTTATTACTATCGTAGCATTAATTAAGACTTAAGACTCTTAAACATTTTAGGCCTGTATTATTTTTGTTTATTCGTTGCTGTGAAATTTTCACCTGAAAGAATTGATATTGATAAGTCTAAGTAAAGTGGTGTTTTAAATATTCGGTTTTGCGAGGTTTTTATTGCTACTTTTACTTTAAGAAGCGAAACATTACTGTTATTAAAATTGTTATTTTATAAATATTTGATTTTCGATACGTTCTAAACGAAAAAAAAGAACGATAAATTTCCTTTACCCGGAACTTCCCTCGTTATGATTTTTTTTCCATTTGTTAGGAATAATGAAGTGTGACCCAGTTTAGTTCAGTAAATAGTCACAGTATATATGTGCCTGTCTTTTCAAACATTTGTATTGGGTGCCATTTTGTTCCATCGTATTGGACCAGTTTCTTTCTACCTATGCCACACTTGACTTTTGGACATTTATATATATTTGGCAATTTAAAATAAACCCAATGAGTAGTTTTTACAATGACACATACCGCCATTTTGTTACGTCATGTTGAATTCGTTCTAGTTTATCCCATTTTCACATTTCATTTTTCGGCAAAATCTAAAGTCAATTGAACAAGATTTATTTACATTGATTTTTTAAGAATTTTATTTGGCCGCCATTTTGTTTCGCCGTTTTGAATTCGTACCGCAACTTTGCCAATTTATCTCTATATCACGTTTAATTCTTGCACAAAAACTAAAATTAATTTAATACATATCAACATGTTACCAGTTCATTCCTATGTAACACTTAATTTTTGTGGAAAACTTGAGGTAAACTGGATAATTAGCTTTTTAAGTAATTTTTTTTAACTTTCTAAATGGTTTTCGTTAACGATCCTCCCGCTATTATATTAGGGTGGTGTATTATTTGAAGTCAGGATCCAGTTAAAAAACAAGTTTTTTTTTTAAATGTCGACGTTTCGCAACTTTCTTGTTGCATCCTCGGGACACACATAGATTTTATAACCTGCGTGAAATCCATATTTTCAATCTTTACCTACCCTGTTGGTCCGCAGAAATTTCCCAGATATTAAGTTTCTAAATAGTTCGCTTTAACGATCCTCTGGTTATTATGTTAGAAAGGTGTATTATTTAGGGTTAGGATCCAGTAAAAAAATGAAAGCCTTTTCTTAAATTGTAAACGATTCGCGACTTTGTTGCATCCTCAGGACACTTATAAATTTTATATCCTGCATGAAACCCATCTTATCAGTCTTTCCTACTCCGTTGAGCCACAAATATTTCCTAACCCCAAATAATACACCACTGTAACAACAACAAGAAGATCGTTAACGAAAACCATTTAGAAACATAATATCTGGAAAATATCTGTGAACCACCGGAGTAGATAAAGAGTGATAATATGGGTTTCATGCAGGATACAAAATCTGTATGTATATATATATATATATATATATATATATGTCCTGACGATGCAACAATAAATTTGTGAAACGTCGACAATTTAAAAAAATACTTTTGTTTGTCTTTACTGGATCCTAACCCCAAATCATACAGCGCTTTAACATAACAATAACAGAGGATCGTTAACGAAAACCATTTAGAAATATAATATCTAACTTAATATAATATGGGTTTCATGCAGGATATAGAATGTGTCCTGAGGATACAACAATAAAGTTGCGAAACGTCGACTATTTGAAAATAGACTTTTGTTTTTTTTACCGGATTCTAACCCCAAATAATACACCACTCTAACATAACTACAAGAGGATTGTCAACGAAAACCATTTAGAAACTTAATATCTGCGAAATATATACGGAGTAGGTAAAGTCTGATACTAAGGGTTTCATGCAGGGTATAGGATTTATATATTTGTCCTGAGGATGCAACTATAAAGTTGCGAAACGTCGAAAATTTAAAAAAAGACTTTTGTTTGTTTTACTGGATCCTAGCTCCAAATAATACATCATTGTAACAACTTTTTTAACATTGTTTTGCCATATTGAATTTTTACCAAAATATTACTAGGTCATCCTCAAAATATGACTCTTATTTTTTGGTCAAAATTTGAAGTCAATCTGCAGCTATGCCGCGAACTGACAGACAGACCGACAGACGGACCGAAAGAGTTGATAAAACATGTTTTTTGGTATCTGGGAACGCTAAAACGTGAAGATATGTAAAACCTGAGAGGGTGATTTTTTCATGATTACGAACATTTTATTTGGCAGCCATTTTGTTCCGCCATCTTGACTTAGTACCACAGTTTACTAATTGGTACCTACACCACAATCATTTATGGCACACAATTTGAAATCAATCCATTTGGTATAGTTTTTTCACGCTGAATTTCTAAATATTTTATTATACCGCCATTTTGTTTTGCCATATTGGATTTTTACCAAAATGTTACCAGGTTATCCCCATATGACCCTTAATTTTTGACCCAAATTTGAAGTCAAACGGGTAAGTAGTATTTAGCCACGCCACGAACAGACAAACAGACCGACGGAATTGAAAAAACATGTTTTTCGTCATCTAGGGACCCTGAAACTTGAAGATCTGAAAAAATCTCGGAGGGTGATTTTTTTACGATTACAATACTTCCCTTTTACGAGGGAAGTAAAACAGCATTTTTTTATCTGCAATAATGGTGTACAGCAGAGCTGAACATGTAGAAATCATTTTTATTATGGTTCCCAAAATCAATGTATTTCAAGAGCTCAAGCTCAACCAGAGGCATCCAGGTAAAAATGTAAGTCACGTGTATAGTTGCTAACTGGCAAAATTTCAAGAAACTGGCTCTATCGCGAATAAATCAACCAAGATTACTGGACGAAACAATGCAAATGGAAGTTCTCCGACAGTTTGCAAAAATCCTACTTTATCGACTATTCAGGCAGCTACAGCAACAGGACTATCCCGCGAATCAATAATGAGAGTACTCAATTTAAATACGTTTCATCCCTATAAAATGCAAATCCTTCAAGAACTTGGTGAAGATGACTCCGTTAGAAGTATTGAGTTTTGTGAAAATATCTTGCAGCTAGAATTACTGCAGAACATCGGCTCGTTAAAAAGATTTTAGTGATGAGTTCACTTTTTGTTTATATAGTCACGTTAATAACCAAAACTGTACACGATCCAATCAGATATAGCCATTGTAAGTTTTTAAACTATCACCCGATATATAATTTATTTCCTCCTTAAAAAGCAGGTTTTATTTCAGGAAATGAAATTGTATCACCTTTTTAAACATTTTATTTGGCCCCCGTTTTGTTTTATGATTTAGCATTCGCATCAAAATCTCCCAACTTTATTTCTACAATAAGTATTCATAATTTTCATATTTTATTAGGTCGCCATTTTGCTTTACCACAGTTGATTCGCTCGAAAATTTAACCAGTTCATCCTTATATAAGACTTGATTTGTGCAAAATTTAAAGCCAATTTAGTACGTAGCTTTTTAATACTGATTTTTTCTTCAACATTTCATAAGGTCGTCATATTAGATTTTTACCAAAATATAACCATTCCGCCTCATGCCACCTAATTTTAGAGCAAAATTTGAAGCAAATTAGATGAGTGTTTTATGATCTTTGCGCTCGTACACAGAATTAATTTTCAGATATCATGTGTTTAACCTCAACGATCGATTCGATGGTATGATAACTACACCCCTGCATATATCCGCCATGTTTAAACACTCTTTCCGTTTAATATTGCCAAATTGTATAACTTTTTTCCGGATTATTTCGATTTCCTCACACCAGTAAATTTCAGAAACAAACTTTTTAAATATTATTTTGATAGGCAAGCTACTATATAACCACCACCCACACGAAGTCTAATATATTATTATTATCGAAATTCCAAACATTTTAAAATTGGCTAGTTTTGTTAGATGTATGTTTTCGTGGTTCATTTACTTTCGAAAAGTTTGCATAGCATGAAAAAAAATCTTTCTATTTAGCATTTACAGAACCCATTAAAGTGATGTATTGAAACAGGAACATCAGTAACAAATCCTCAGAAGTTTAAAAGGTTTATTATATTTACATTAGGCCGATATTTGCATTAATTTTGAGATAATTTAATCTACGAATGCTTTACTTTAATAGAACGAAAACATGTTAAATTATCCTTAACCTCAAAATTATAATGCACTGGGTGTATACTCTCTGATGTAATTTAGCTTGGTTGGTTGAATTATTCCGAAGGTCTTAACTCTATCAAAATGCAAATAAATGAATTAATGACGTTATTTTGATACAAATTGAGGCATGACTGGCGGTGAAAGATAATTAAAAATATATGTAGATTCCCGAATGAAGTAAATTTGATAGGCTAGAATGTGTTTTTTGACTGATTTTTTAATTGCATATATTTCTGCGTACATCGAGATGACACCAAATTTACTCTGAATTATTAATTAATTTTTAATATACTACATAGTAAAAAAAATCAGTAAATGGATAGGCACTTTATTAAAATGTAAATATTATCTAAAAAGTTAATAAACAATAAACAAATTTATAAGACCAGGAAAAAAAAGAAATATAAAATGATATTAGAAATAAGCCAGTATTCAAAGTTTCTATACTTAAATAGACTAGATAGTGTTTTATAGTTACAGGGCATTTTATAAAGAAAAAAATTTAAATGGCATATGAAATTAGAACACCCTGTAAATAGAAAAGTATATTACGCTTATACGAACACTTCAATTAGGAATAAATAAGAAATAAAGTCTTAAATATAGTAATTTTTACCCAGAAAAGCATTGTGTAGTGTTGTATTAAAGTTCCTTGAATTTAAGATTTTTATCTGATAAAATAAAATGGAGGGCATTAAAGAGCTGCACTGTATATATCGAAAATCAAAAGTTAAAACTATAGCTATTATTAAATAAACTATTTGGGTATAATTAAAAAATAATATGTCTTGAATACGGTTAGGTGTATAGAATGATACTAAGGGTACCTTTTCATGTAGAAACAGCCTGGGGCCAAATTGCCAATATGTTAAAATCAAAAAAGTTATATGGCAAAAAAAAATCATGTGGTAACAAATTTGTTCGCCTCTGGATTGTAAGAGAGGCAGATATTATCCACAAAAATCTATAAATCTCCAAGAAATTAATAAGTACCTATCGCGGATTGTTAAACAACAAAGAAAGATGATTGGCTACTTACAAAAATATCTAGGTTATTGGACTGGCTTATATATAAAAAAATCCTACTTCTTTTAAATTAAGCAGTAACAACTTTTTCCTTGAAAGCTTCTCGTATCGCTTGAAGCGCTTTGAAAGACGAACTTCGCATTAAATGAGATAGCATATCGAAATACAAGTTCCCTTAATTAATCTTTGGTAAAAGTTTCCAATTAACTTCATAAAAATATAGCAAGGATAACCGAGTTTTTTAATTGAAAGATTTTTGTCAACTTGCATTTAAAAAAATTGTAGATAAAATTGATAGAAAATAAATTCAATGATTAACTACTAGATCACACAACCAATTTTAAGCATAAATATAGACACATGGTGTTGTTGAATGCGCAGCTTTCTTTTCTACCCCCATTTCTCTTGATTTTTTGTGGATTTAGGTTTATCAATGATTGTCTTCCATACAGTTGGTAGTTTTAATAGTTCGTCCCTTTTATTTAAATCACCTTGTTTTGCAATGTTTATGTCTTTACAGAGTATTCTGGCCTTATAACGTTCTATGTTGGCAATCTTCTTTTGAAATTTATTTTATGACTTGTTTCCTGATGATGTAAGAATAGCTCTGTGGTAGTTTGTTTTTTCTGATACTCTTCTACTTTTGCTGATATTCGCCTGCCAATTTACCCAAAGCTATATATTCCATAGTTTTCCAATTTGATGTTGTCTTTTGGGTTTCCAAGTAGTTTACCTATGGAGAATGAATGAATGTTGTTTATCCATTGTTAGCATGTTATATTATCTAAGAATTGCTTTAATTGCATAAGGACATATCGAATATACTATTTATAGAAAATCAAAACAAACCGAGATATGGTTAAATGTAATGTCACACTATCATCCAGCACAACTTCAAGCTGTGACCAATACTCTTATATCTAGAACCGAAAACTAATACACAAATGGAACAAAAATAACTAAAATAATATCTGCTGAATTAAAAATGGATAAACAAATCGCACGATAAAGAAAGCTAATAATAACATAGTTCCCGAAAACACCAAAGACCTTGATTTGGGAAGGTAACTCGTTTGTAAAAGGCATCACAATCACCATTGGAAGAAAAACACCAATAACAGACAATACATAAGACACAAACATTCATACTGGATAAGGATTGTGAAAAGTCATGCGTTGGGCAAACTAACAGGAAAGTATCACTAAGGGTAGAAAAACATAAACTCAGAACCAGCAATAAATAAAGCCATTAAGACATCCACAAAAAATAATGTTTAAAGGTGATTTAAGTAAAAAGGATGGAACATTAAAGCAACAATATGGAAGACTATCATAAAACCATGATAATCCTAAAACCACAAAAGTGAAATTTCTTGAATAACAACCGGAAAATATAAATAATGACGAATGACCGCCCAAATATAACTTTCGGCTAAGGGTGAGGATATAAAAGGAAAGCTTCGCAGTCATTGGCACTTCAGTCGCTATTGAGATGGAAAGCAGAAAGATTCGAAAATGCCAAATGCGATATTGATGAAACGTCAACAGAATCAAATTGTTCTTTTCCAAATGGGAGCAGTGAATGTACAACCATCATTATTTGCCTCTCTGAACTAGTTGACTATAGTGATGAAGATCTTTAGTTAGAAATACGTGTCTAGGTCGAACAAACTTCAAAATAATAATTAATTTTATTCCTTTTGAAGTACTTGCCGAATATTTTTGATTTATTTACTGTTGGGTATTCTGTCCTGTGTCCATAAAGTACCAAATACTGCCTAGTTTTCTGATATTCTCTTGGTAATTACAAAATGTCGGTTGTTTGCTCCCGTCAGTGACTCTGGTTTGGTTTATATGTTATTTGGCTCTAGTTGAACTCGTCTCTGAATTAATTTATTATACTAATAAAGACATGTAGTTAGAAACACATGTCTATTGTTGGCCAAATTTTATTCTGTATGTCAGTAAATTTTCTACTTAATCGATAGTTCCTTAAAAGATTTTACCACCAACTATTCCCAAAGAGATATTGTATATATATATATATATATATATATATATATATATATATATATATATATATATATACTTTGGAAATGCAAATAACAAAGACAACAAAAATGTGACGATTTAAGAGTATCATTGTTATACAGTCAAAGCCAGCACCTTAATACTAAAATAATTTTAATAAGCGTAATTATTTATTCTTAGAAAACTCAATAGACACTTATAACTAAATGTTATAACTATTATTCGCTATTCATCTTTCTCCCGTAAATCCGCCCTTGCATAAAACTGGGCAAATATTATAAAACCAATTGCATGCAAATACACACATTCTGGCTTACATGACAAATAACGCAATTAGCAAAAATATTTTTATTTCAACTGGTAATATATATTTAAACAAACCTTCAACATAAAGTTTATTATTTAATGATAATTTTCTAAATAAAGCGTGTTGATATAAAATACATAACGAGAATTATTCGAAAAGTGAACGTGAAATTCTTAGAAAACAAATATACAAACTGTTAATGTTAAGCTATTTCAATTTAAGTCTGGAAAAACACATAACTGACTAAGTATCCAACATATATATACAGCTAATATTTATTGGAATAATTTACAAATACGAAAATCGTTTTTCAACTTGTTAAGTTTTTTTATGAACTACGGCATAAAAATTATATTCAGTGCATCTTGCACACATTCCATTAACATTCAGGAAATTATTTTTGACAAAAATATTAAGCTATATAGATAATTACTAAATTACGTTTTCTTGGCACTAGTATTAAGAATAGGATGTCTCCTTATATTTTGCGGCCACTTCAGTTTCTATTTTAAAAAAAAAACTTTAAATAAAAAAGATGTAGGGTTTTACCTGACCACCAGGATTATTTATCAGAATAAACAAACGAACATCGTAAATTTGTAAAAAAAACCAATTTGGGTTGTTTTTTTAATGGAACACCCTATTTATTATTTTATTCATTATTAAATGTTATTTAAATTTCGATTTCAACAATATATACTTGTTATATATTTACTATAACCGTTCTTTCAATATTTCACATCAAAGAAAAGATAGACCTTGAAAACGGGTGTGACCTGCAGGTAATGATGATTGATTAAATGTCATTATCAGAACTAAACTTTTATTTTAATTTCTTTATATTATGGGATATTCAGCTTAGAACTTAGCATAGTGTAGCTTTACTTTACAAGATTACGGGGATTCCAATAAAAATATAGCAAGTAGCGTGTTCTATTAAAAAAACACAAGTTCGTATTTTTTGACAGATTTGCGGTGTTCATTTGTTTATTCTGATAAAAAAATACTGGCGGTTCAAGCAAAATTCTACAACTTTCACGTCTACAAAAACTTTATATGGCCTTCATTTTGTTTGGCCATCTTGTACGTACCACAATTTTACTAGCTGACCCTTATACAATTTGAAATCGATCTTTTAAGCAGTTTTTTCAGGCTGAATTTTTAAATATTTTATTGAGCCGCCATTTTGTTCCACCAAATACAGTATCTGTTCAAGATGCAAGAACAACAAAACGTACAAGTCAAGCTCGTTTAGTTGATAATTGATATTTAGGATTTTTGTCAAGTTTACCTGCAAATCCCCGTATGCCTATTAGACGGCGTTTGCAGCAACTGGGTTTTAGCAAGACCTTCACTTGGAGAATTTACGGAAAAACTTAGCTCTGAATCAGAAGATTCAGCTAACGCATGAATTGATGCCAGTCGACTATAGGCAGCTGAGAGTATCTAATAACTCGGTTACAAAAAAGTAACAAAGTTACTCTGAAGTAACTTAGTTACTGTAAATTTACTTACCTACGTTAGTTTTTAATTTAGGAAAAAGTATTTTAAAATTAGATACTTTTGGTGAGTTACTTGTAACGGTTATTTTGAAAAGTATCTTTAGTTACTAAATATAACTTTAGTTACAAAAAGTAACGTTAGTTACAAAACAGTATCTCAGTTACATATTCGTCAGCATGATCAACTTTAACGTATAAATCCTATAAAAACACTGCAACACTCAGAAACGGCGTAATAAAGTGGGCTGTCAAGCTATATTGACGCTCACGCTTTGATGGCGCTCACTCTTTGACTTTATCGGCGTCGGACCTCTTATTTTCAGAAAGTATCACCACCATTTCACTATTCTTTCTACCGTTTTTATTTCGATATCAGAAGGGAACATAGCAAGCTGTTGTTATGTGTTAATGTTAGTTTTAGTTTAGTTACTTGATTTCCACTAACAAAATGTAAAGTGCAGTTTGTATGCTTTTTATAAATCATATAAACAAGATAATTAGGTTTACCTAGAATATTAGATTTTTGAAATTCATAGAGTATTTTGCAAATTTATTTATTTCTGAATGTGACAAATATGTAAATATAAAGATGTAGGTGGGGTTTAACTAGTAAGTTAGTTAGGTACGTAGTAAAAATTTGACAGGAGCTAAGTACTATGTACAGAGTAAGACAAAAGCACTGCGTTGTTTATACTTTATTAGCGACCGTAAAATTTTAAAATATGTTTATTTGGTTTCCTCTGCCATTTTCCCTTATTTCTTCTCTGGGCAAATAATCTGTATTAATAGAATCTCAGTTGATTAAATACACATGTTCACTTCATAGTACGAGGTTAAATATAACGTAATAGGTGTACATAAAAGTGAAATTAGGTTTTTTTAAAATTAGTTATTATAAGGACGCTAGAAGATACATTAAATTTCCTTCTTTTGACCATCTTAAAATCGTCCCTACTTATCCGATTTACTTTAAATTTGTCTCAATCCAGGTCATATGGGGATGGAATGGTACCATTTTGGTAAAAATCTAATGTGGCGGAACAAAATGATGCCAAATAAAATGCCAAAAAATTCATATTTATAAAACAAATCTACAATTGACCTCAAAGTTTGCACAAAAATTAAGTGTGATTTTTTTATGTAAATTACATCAAATACGAGAACTATTCGCATAATATGATGGTCCAATTCAAAATGGGGGTAATATTTTTGAAAATGTTGGGTTTTTATTGTTTTTAATTGTTAAATGTTATAACATTTTTTAAGTTATAGAATTTAAAGTTCTCTAAAGTGACTCCTCAAAACGAACACTGGTAAAAGTTTTTTTTATTAGGAAAAGTTGTTTAATTTTTGTTTAAACTTATTTTATATAAAATACACATTTTTAGCTCTGTTAAAAATAAATACTAATCCGTATGTTTTCTGTATCGTGCTATTATGTATTATATAGTTACGGAAGGGTAGCGTATTAGTGCTATAGCATTTAGAGCTCCTTGTACATGTACATCTTCCCTAAAGACATCCGTCCTCCTAGGCCATCTTAGAAATAAGGCGATAGTATCGCCTGTACGAATTTTTCTTAAGCTAGTTAGTTTCATCCCACAACTCCAAGAAATTAGATATATTTCCTTATTATAAACTTGTACAAATTATATTAATTAATTTTTTTATATAGTTAGTGACACACTGATCTAACACAACCTTACAGTTTCTATTATTTTTTATAATAGCCGCTCGATACTATTGTTGGCAACTACACTCTAACGAAGAGTGGTTGTTTATGTGACTCCTTTATTTTTAAAACTCCATATTCGTCGTGGACGTCCAGGCAAAATGAATTTTTTACACATTTTAAACGGTTTGAATAAAACCGCAGTAGGATTAAAAAAGAAATTCAATTTCTATGGAAAAATAACATAAGATAAAAACAATGAAGAGGCCAGAAAGTACAAAACTGTTTTTAAAGTTTGGAGCTAAGTGTATCAGGAAAAAAACTAGTTATGTGCAAGAAATATTTTTCTTGTTTGGATATTTTCCCGGCACTGATCAAAATAAAATTCTATTATAATTTAGACATACACTCTGAAATTCTCACGTATTTTTTTTTTCGAAAAGCACATCGATGCCTCCAGGTCTTGCAAAAAAACCAACTCTATCGAATACATAGTAAAAGTTACAATTTTTTGAAAATGTAATACTGTATTCTTAATTTGAAGCCGAATATAACCGAATATATTTACTTTCTCCACAACAGCAAAACAGGTTTAAAAATTTCATTTTATTTTCTACAACTTTGTATTTTACTGTTTGTTTTCAAAATGTACCTAAATACCAGAATATGTAATTTAAAAAAATTCTGCCTAATTTTGCCTGTGTTGTGATAAATTCTGAGACTACTTAAAACTTAAAAAATACCATGCCTGCTTCGATAATTTAGTTACTCCTGTCAGTATATGTGAATACATATTTATTTCAATTCAATTTAATTTTATCGCCTCAAAAACGATTTCTTTCATATTTTGGCTGTCGTTTCCCATGGTAAATGCCTGTAGTCATTTCAGATCTATTGCTACTCGAACTTACTTTTTCTGGGTAGTTGTTAGCTTTTGTGTGACTCAAATGCATTGAAATTTATTTGCGATATTTTGTGGATATTAGACAGTTCTTGAGTTCCGATAACGTAATTTTTCAGGAAAAACAGGAGTAGTTTTAATTTTATTTTTTGCAGTATAATATTAGGTATATAAAGTATTGATAATTTTGAATTTCATAATAATAATAATAATAAATAAGTCTGACCGTCTGGGTATTGCTTCCAGCAGTATTGCGGACGCTACGCTACGTGCGTAATCCGTACTGTCAGCGGCGTCCAGCTGTCCGCAGTTCTAAATACTCAGAATCCCTAACACCACAAAACATCAATCCAAACCACAAAGCATCCTTAAAAGAAGCATCGGGCGAGCAGCGCAAAACGGTCGAAGACGTTGCGTGAAACGACAGCTCGACCGAAACGATCACGACCAAACAAAAGAAAATAGACCCACCAAAAGTATTTTGTCGGCTAAGTTGGCACCCACCAAGGCGCGAAAGGCAAGGCAACGTATGGGCCACATTACAGAATCGGGCGAACTGATCATGCCATGCCCAAATGATTACACAAATACATCTGACGCAGGTGCTAGCGAAGCACAACAAGCCCATTACAACAGCGGATATATCGCAACGACTACCTGCAACTACCAAGGCAGGTAAACCAAGGAAGAGATTA
Organism: Kuschelorhynchus macadamiae; assembly: GCA_030620095.1. Taxonomy (NCBI): domain Eukaryota; kingdom Metazoa; phylum Arthropoda; class Insecta; order Coleoptera; family Curculionidae; genus Kuschelorhynchus; species Kuschelorhynchus macadamiae. Next base: position 959,432 of record JAUTXW010005167.1, read on the forward strand.
AAATGGACAGATAAAATGAATCGAACGGTGATGCATTCCTACTATACCGCTACCAAACTTGAGACCATTTCATCAAGATATGGACATAAACTGCATACACTTTTTATAGCACAATATCCAGAATACAAATCACTTATCATAGAAGAAACAGTAATAGAACAAAAAAGAGTCATCACTAAGATCAGTAAGCTCACACCACTCGCATTGCAAAACATCAAAACTATGATGGCTGCGGAACTAAACATTCGTCAACCAAGCGCTTTGTGGTTTTGCCTTTGTCTCAATCCACTCTCAAACATACTGAATAACAGAAACTTCGGATTTCAAATTAAACAACAAACGCAAAATAAAGCATCTCTTGTATGGATGACATACAATTATACGCAAGTACAAAGGCACAGCTAAAGGAACTCCTTAAAATCGCAGAAACGTTTACCCTGGACATCAACATGAAATTTGGTATAAGTAAATACAAGCTACTTTATATCAACAAGGGACAGTGGAAAGACCACCCTATTACGGAAACAATCGACAATGAAACCATAGATAACATGCTCAAAGAAGAAACATACAGATACCTAACCTTCCACGAAAGTACCAAAATTAACCACACTTATATCAAAGCAAACCTCAAGACGGAATTTAAAACCAGACTCACAAAACTACTAAAAATAATACTGAACTCTAGAAATCTAACGAGAGCTATTGACACCTTTGCCATACCTATTTTTACGCATTCGTTTGGTATCATTAAATGATCACACACAGATATAGGAAACATCCACATTCTCGTACGCTCTGAATTCACTAAACACAGGAACTTACATCCCAACGCATGCAAGGAAAGACTCACCATCGAGAGAAAAGAAGGAGGGAGGGGAATTATAGATATACAATCGCTAAATAAAAAACAAATTTACGAATTCAGAAAATTCTTCCACAACAAACAAACTAACCTCCACAAGGCAATAGTGAAGGCAGACAAGAATTATACAGCGCTCGACCTGTCTCACGCAGCAGACGCAAACAGTCACATCCAATCACAACTAGAAAAGATGGACACCTGGTCTGAATAAACACTCCACGGAAGACACAGATACCACATAAAGCAACACCACATACATAAAAATCTTGGTTACAAGAAGGGCAGCTGTTCCCCGAAATAGAAGGCTTCCTGCTTGCCATCCAGGACAAAGTCATAGCAACCAGAAACTACCAAAAACACAAGGACACAACCATTGAAGACGACAGGTGCAGGGGATGTCACCAGCAGAGAGAAACGATCGATCACATAACCAATGAATGTAGAATAATGGCCGGAACTGAATACACCGTGAGACACAACTCAGCAGCGAAGGTCATTCATCAGGCATTAACCACAACATACAAACTAACAAAGAACACAGATTCGTACTACCATTATACACCCACATCCATACTCGAAAACGAAGACTACAAGCTCTATTGAGATATTGACATCCATACAGATAAAACAATCCCCGCAAATAGACCTGATATCATCTTTTAATCCAAAAAAGAAAAGATCAGTTATTTAATTGACATAACTGTCCCCAACAACGAGAACATCCAAGCGAAATACAGTGAGAAGATCGCCAAATACATCGACTTGGCAATGGAAATAAAAAGGCTGCGGAAACAGGAAAGAGTCATCACTGTTCCTCTGGTCATATCAGGAAGAGGTCTCACCCCAACAACGTTTACATCGCATTTGGCTCAATTAGGACTTAATACAGACATTCATAGGAACATCCAGAAATCGATCATTTTAAAAACATGTAGCATCGGTTGATGATTTCTTAATACACAATAGTTGTTTTATTTTTTTTGTACTGACTTGGAATAATCCAGTCAGTATAAAATACAACCACAGAAATATTGCGAGATAACAAGTCGATAACAATAATAATAATAATAATAATAGTAATAATAATAAATAAATAAGTCTGACCGTCTGGGTACTGCATCCAGCAGTACTGAGGACGCTACGGTAATTTCGTAGTCCGTACTGTCAGCGACGTCCAGCTGTCCGCTGTCCTAAATACCCAATATCACCAATTCAACATCAAAACCAAGAACAACAAGAACAAAACAGATGTGCATTAAAGAGAGACCAACAATAATAGGCAAACAAACACACAATAAAATGATCTACCTTCTACTAACAGGCGATCCAATGTCGGGACACTCTGAGCTTCTAACACCACAAAACATGAATCCAAACAACAAAGCATCGGGCGAGCAGCGTAACGGTCGGTCATCATCACGCGCGGCCCAAATAGATACACAAATAAATCTGACACAGATGCTAACCAAACACAACCACTTGAGCCCATTACAACAGCGGATATATCGCAACGACTACCTGCAACTACCAAGGCAGGTAAACCAAGGAAGAGGTTAAAATGGACAGATGAAATGAATCGAACGGTGATGCATTCCTACTACACCGCTACCAAACTTGAGACAATTTCATCAGGATACGGACATAAACTGCATACACTTTTCATAGCACAATATCCAGAATGCAAATCACTTATCACAGAACAGAGAGTAATAGATCAAAAAAGAGTCATCAATAAGACCAGTAAGCTCACCCCACTCGCATTGAAAAGCATCAAAGCTATGGTAGCTGCTGAACTAAACATTCATCAACCAAACATTGAGGACAGTGGGGCAGATACCGAACCGATCCCACATACAAACCAGCCCAACTTTGTGCAAAAGGATCTGCAACCTCACTCAATGCTCAGTAGGGGCGAAGCACCCAGCAACATCCCACGACAGATGACAAGCACCGTACAGCATACAGGACAAGTGAATCATTCGCCCAAAGCACCATACACACACACACACACCTCGGACCGTCTCTCACACAAGCAATCAAAGTAAAAATGAAGTCACATCTAAACAAAAGGTCAAGCTCCGATCCTACAACAAGAGATCCTATTCCACGTGTAATCTTCAAACGGGACACACATAAAATCCTAAAGACCATCAACGAACACATAATTCCCAAGTACATAACGAATGCGAGCACAACTGAGGCCATTCATACAGTGATCTACGCAGCAGCTATAACCACGATAACACCACAACTGCCACGGCACAGAAACACCAACAACATAAAACCAAAATTCAAATAGCAGATAAGGATCAAAAACAAAATTAACAAAATTAGAAAAGAATTGGGACCTCTTGCCCAATCCATGAACGGCAACAAGTCAAAACGTATCACACCAAGTGTAGAGAAAATCAAATCTGCATCTCCTGATTACACGTTTACAGAAATCCTTGACATTCTGAAGCAAAAATTATCTGTGTATGCCGCAAGACTCCAAGATACAAAGAATCAAATAAAAAAAAGGACGCTAACAACCTGTTTCGAAGAAGCGAAAAACAGTTCCACCAAAAAATCATGAGCAATGAGGAGGTACGAGTAATAGAACCACCGACCAAACAAGAGATCACAGAATACTGGAAAAGTATGTGGTCAGAACCGAAACTACACAATAATAACGCTTCATGGATTAAAGCGGAAGAAGACAGACACAAGGGCTTAGAGGAACAGGAGGACTTTGCAATGAAAACACAAGAAGTTGCAGAAACAATCAAATACACGCATAACTGGAGATGTCCTGGAATAGATAACATTCATAACTTCTTGTACAAACAGTTTACCTCCACACATAAAGCTCCCACTCGCCAAATTAATGAAATTATTTTAAACCTAGCACACTCCCCAGTTTTCTTACCCAAGGAATAACATACCTTAAATCCAAAAATTCAGACAACAAGGACCCGTCAAATTACCGACCTATTACGTGCCTTCCAACCCTATATAAGATCATCACAGCCACAATTACCAGGAGAATAGAACAACATCTAGCACACAAAAATATTCTAACGGAAGAACAAAAAGGGTGCAAGAAAAACAGTGAGACAACAAGTCATAAAAGTAATAATAATAATTATAATAAACGTGTTATTTTTTAATAATTAAAAATAATTTAAATTTCATAAATACAAAAAGTTAACAGAAAACAGTAATTTAGGGCCCCATACGTTTCACATGAGGGATGTAATGGTATTTAATACAGATGTCATTCATACTGGGCGGATAAGTAATTATAAAAGTTCACAAAGGCCTCTTTTATGAAGGTTTATAAATTCTGGATTGAGAGCTGTATTTTTTTTATAGCGTATAGTTCATGTAATTTTAATACGAACAAGAAAGACAACGAAATAGCTTGTATGAATTCTTTCATTGGCAAACCAGAGGTGTGTTGTTTCCGAAAAATAAGGTTTAGTTAACAAAATAATTATTTGAAAAAGTGCTGTATGCTCCTTTGTTCAAATATAAAAATTGATTTGCATACGAACATTAAGACTATACAGAAATACGATTCTCTATCACTTGTCTCAGAACGTAGGAGGGTCAAAAATATTAAATACCTATTTTTTGTGTTTCCACCAAAACTTAAATTCTCTTTCAGCCTTATATAGCAACTTCGGAACCTAAAATTTTAATTACTGTTTTTACAGATCCATGTAATTTAGAATTTATCAAAAAAAAAATTTGACATTTCTCAAAGAAATTATTCATTTTCCTGCAACTTCTGAACAACTTAAAATGTTAAAATACGGTTTTCATGGTTCCATGTAACTTGTAATGACGTAATTTATTTATAAAAAATATTTGACATCTGCCAAAAAACTTGAGTTCCCTGAACTTTTAATAAGTAATTTATTTTAAAAAAATAACATCTGTCATATAAATAATTTTTTAATGTAACTTCTGGACGGCTTAATTTTTTCAAATACGGTTTTTTCGGCTCAACGTTATTTAAATAACATATTTATTTTTTTTTAATATTTTGACATCTATCAAGAAAAATGTTTTTTGTTGGCGTTACTTTTAAATGGTTGCAAATTTTTAAATTCGGTTTTTACATTTCTATGCAATTTTAGAAATGCATTTAAAATAAATATTGTTAGATCTAACAAAAAAATTCTCTGTTGCGCCTGAATAGGTTAAAATATTTAAATAAGATTTTTACAGTTCCATGCAACATTTAATGAAGTAATTTATTTAAAATGAAAATACAGTGAACTAGTAAAATTATGATACTAAAAATTAGTTTTATTAAAAATTGCAATAAGGCAAAATTAATAAGGAGGTAAAAGTTCTGGGATATATTTTTTTCTAAAAGCGCATCGATATCTCGAGGTCTTCCCAAAATATCGAAAGAATTTAAATAGAAATTAAAAAAGTTATATTTTTTTTTGTAAATTGAGCTAACCACCAACGGTGCCCTTATTTAAAAGCTGAATATAGCCGAAGTTTTTACTTTTTTTTCACACAACAACAAAGCGGATTTAAGAGTTTTAAAATATTTTCTACAACTTTCCAATTTACTATTTACTATCAGACTTGAGAAAAAACTTGATGAATATCGGAAAACTGAAAAATATCCAGTTTTCATAAACGAAATCGACACGTTGTCGCTCGGTAATGGTACGTCGGGGAATTGTTTTTGTGGGGTCGATGGTAGAGGATAAATTAGCGCGTCTTTTGGTAAAAACAAATTTTTGGTAGTAAATTTTTGAAGGGAAATTGTTTTCTCAGATTTCCCATCTAAAAATCTCTAAGAAGTCCATAAACCTCATCTAGATAGTGAAGGTAAAACGAGGGTTTGATAGGAAATATCAAAACAAATCGAAATAAAAATAAAGTACCTATACCGGAAATAGCCGTAAAGTCGTCAAAATTTAAAAAAAAAACATAGATTTTTCGCAAATTTCACTGTTTTTTTAACAATGTTATTAAGGGGAAAAAGATTACTGAGCCCAAACGTACCTCCGAACAGTTAAGAAAAAACCACATCAAGATAATTACGCATTGATTTATACAGGACGAGTCATTTAAATTTAATATTTGAACTTTCTGCCCTTTTCTCGATCAATGATTCACGCCCGACCCTGTAGCATTAAAACAGTTTCCTATCAAACTTAGTAAATGCACCGAATATATGCCTGTATTTTCTCTAGAGATTGGTACTCAATCCGATCGGCAGTAAGGCAGATTTTTGAGAAATTTTTGAACTGTTGCATGCACAGTTTGGCTTTTATTCGGGTATCGGTACCACCTGTGGCAAAAACGAAAAAATAAATTTATATTTTTTTTCCCGCCAGGTCGAGAAAGTGCGTATAATGGAGTTTAAAAAAAAACATCCTTTTTTATTTTAAAACCCCTATCAATTGAAAACTCTTAAAAGGATCGAGTTGCCTTGAGAAAACCAGAGTAAGCACTGGGTAAAGCCGCTGTCAGAATTAAATGAACATATATTTAAATACAGGACCTCAAAAACAATTTCTTAGGTATTTTTGAGATTGGTAGAATCAAATTTGAATGATTTTAGGGAGGTAGATACAATTTGAGGTATAATACTTTCCTGAGTTTTGTAAAATATCTTTAAGAAAATTAGCTGTTATTCTGGATATATGGAGAATGCCGATAATAGTTTGATATAATTGCATCTGGATTACATGCCGAAAAAAAATGTTTTCCCAATTCCGTCGGTCAGTCTGTCTGTCGGTTTGTCTGTTCGCGGAGTATCTAAAAAACTACTTCCAATTGACTTAAAAGTTCAACAATTAAGAGTCACATGGGGATGTCCTGCTAACATTTTGTTAAAAATCCTATATGGAAAGACAAAATGGCGGCCTAATAAAATGTTAAAAAAATTATTGCTAAAAAACTTCTTATTTATCTCAAATGTTTCATACAAATTAAATATTATGTAGGAATCAACTGGTAAAATTTTGATACGAATCTAAGATGGTGGAACAAAATGGCGGCTTAATAAAATATTTAAAAATTAAGTCTGAAAAACTACTTAACGGACTGATTTCAAATTGTGTGCCACAACCAATTGTGGTATAGAGATGAACTAATAAAACTGCGGTACTAATTCAAGACAGCGGAACAAAATGGAGGCCAAATAAAATGTTTGTAATCGTGAAAAAAATCACCCTCTCAGGTTTTACATATCTTCACGTTTTAGCGTCTTTAGTTGCCAAAAAATAACTTTTACCAATTTTGTCGGTCCGTTGTCGGTTTGTCTGTCTGTCAGTTCGCGGCAAAGCTTAAAAATTTAGAAAAAAATTAAGGGTCATATAGTGATGACCTGGTAATATTTTGTTAAAAATCGAATATGTCGAAACGAGATGGCGGCAGTGAAATGTCAAACAATTATTACTAAAAAAAACTAATTATCCAATTTACCTTAAATTTTACATAAAAATCAAGTGTTATGTAAGAATAATCTGGTAACGTTTTGATATGAATATAAGGAAGCAAAACAAAATGGCGGCTTAATAAAATATTTAAAAAATCGTAAGCATTAAGTGTGATATAGAGATACACTGGTGAAGTTGTAGAATGAATTCAAGATGGCAGCCAAATGTTTTTTTTAATTCGACGTAAAAAAGAATCTTATTCAACATACTTTAAATTATATATAATATAGGGATAAACTGGTACGAATTCAACATGTACAGAATGGCGGTGTGTCAACGTAAAAACTACGTATTGAATTTATTTTAGTATGCCCAAAAATCAAGTGTGGCATATGTAGAAACTGGTAAAATATTAGTAGGAATCCAATATGATGGAACAAAATGGTGCCCAATAATAATGTTTGAATTACTAAATGACTATGTACAGAACTAAATTGGGTCAAACTTCAGTATTCCTAATAAATGGAAAAATTTATAACGAGAAAGGAAATTTACCAATTTTTTAGATAAGTTTTCTCTGGTTTTGTATTTTTGGGTTCAGTTTCAAGTGACCTGAGTTGAATAATAAGTTATTTTAGATAAACTAAGTGTCACAGTTTTTAATATTTAAACTATAAAATGAATTTTTATTTTTACTTTTACCTTACATATTTACCTTTATGTTGATATAGTAACAGAAAGTTGTTGTAAAATAGAAGTAATATACAGAAATTTAGATATGAAGACGCATCAAAATGAATTTGAATGAAACCATATCACTAAGTTTGTTTTAAATTCCTCATTTTTATATAATGCGGATTTTTTGCTGTACTTCATTTGTAAGTAGCTTATTACAATTAATAGAAACTCTAATATTGGACCAATCTCCTCTTCTTAAAAATACGAAGGTCAAAATCATAATTTTACGTAATTTCTCAAAATTGTTTTAAAATAAAGTCTCTCACTGTAAGTGAGTGTAGAGTATAAATTTATAATAAATTTTGTAATATTTTATAATAAATACAATGTGGCTGATTATATTTTAACCGGTACCCTAGAAACTTTATTATTTGACTTATTAAAAAACTTTAAATACAAAAGTTTTTGGGTTTTATCGAAATTGCTAGAATTTACGAAAAAAAAAAGAAACAAAACACGATCAGAAAGTTAAGCAATGAGCATCAACTTCGTTATTTTAAATGGAACTCCCTATATAATATATGTCCGTTAAATAGGTCTCTTCTTGCTAATTATAAATATACTAGGCCTGATACCTTTGACTTCAAAGATACCCGAGAAATTTGAGGAAAACCCTGCCATAAGAGTGAATGTTTTCCCATTGACTCCATTATGTAGTCGAGCGTTTTTCGTCTCTCTCTCACATATTGCTTTTTATTGCAGGATTTTTGTCAATTTTACCGGTTTGTTTTTAAAGATAAAAATATCAAACCTGGTATATTTATAATCAGCGAGTAAACACCTTTGTATTGAAGCAATATGATACGAGGTGTCTTATTTAAAATAACGAACTTTGTTAACTGATTGTCTTTTGTCTATTTTTTTTTGTAAATTCTAACGATTCTGATAAAACTCAAAAACCTTAAGTTTTTCGATGACTCACATAATAAAGTCTATAACTAGGGTACAATTTAATATATATTCAGACACCCTGTACAATCAGACCCATGCATAATATAGCTGCGAAAAATTCCTCTTGCTTTGTATTGAACAAAATGTCCTTTTTTATTAGTCATATCAAATGTCATAAAATATTAAAATCCGATCGTTTCTTAAAAAAATATACAAAATTGTGGTGCAGCCACGATTATTGTGAACACCCATGTGTACGCATGATTTCCAATTAGCTTTCAAAAATGACTATAGAGCAGTTAAAATGGTTAAAAATTTTACTTGAAAAATCATAAAAGTAGAAAAAACATAAAAACATTAAAAAGACGTAAAAAAATAAAAATTGGCAAATTCATGACTTTAACGCCCTGTATTTCCAAAACTATTAGACTATAGCAATTAGACTACGGTGCGGCTACGAACACATTTGATCAGAACGTTGAGTTCTCTAGTATATGAAATTTTCAAAAAAAAATTGCCAAAAACCATATTCCATAAGCGGTGTGAGGGTTACTTTGAAATATTTTATATTTTTTACTTTTAATAAAGTTGTAATAATAAAATTAACGTAAACCCGATTTTTACACAAAGGACAAAGCACAAAATTCACTGAAAAGTGGTTTCGGTGAAATTTTCTGAATTTTACGTGTAATGCAACTAATGAGCTCTAGTTTCATTTTCGGAAAATATTTTGAGCAATGATGGGCTATTTTCCGAGTCTATACGCGTACTTTTATATATATATATATATATATATATATATATATATATATATATATATATATATATATATATATATATATATATATATATATATATATATATATATATATATATATATATATATATATATATATATATATATATATATATATATATATATATATATATATATATATATATATATATATATATATATATATATATACCCATTTTTTTAGCTTTTTTAGGTATGTGAGTAGGTTATGTGCTGTATTTAGCAATATTATACAAGGCGATTTTTTAATGTCGTTTATACTTTAACTTACAGAGTTTTGATAAACACGTAAAACACGACATATCGTGTTAAATTTTATATATAGAGTGTTTAAAACTAAAATATCACTCTGCATTCTTCTATGTTTCTCACTTCAATTGAGAAGTATGAGTAAATATAAAATATTTAAATTAGTTTATTTTAATGTCACCTAATTAAAAAACTTTTAAATTAGTCAAAAAGTTAGAGTAACAGTAAGAAGTATCATTTATATATAGCTACTTATACGAGGTATTCACATGATACATATTTTTATTTTAACTTATATAATCGAAAATTTACTTTATTTTACAAAAATCCTATGTTTTAAATTAGAGTTTCAACACCAAAAATTATCTTTTATTATACACAGGGTATCTATTTTATGGAGGTAAAAAATAGCTATTTTTCTCTTTTTTAACTATTAATATAACAGTAACAGTAAAAAACATACCTTTTTATTAAAAATAAATATATCAAAACCAGATATAACATATAAAACATTGGCTAAATAACAATGAATAAACCTATTACCTATAATAATAAACCTACTAATCTAACCAAAAGAAAAATACTATTCTATTCTTAATTTACAACTACTCAATCGTCAAAATTATCATATTTAATTCGGGAGTAACTCAGAAACTAAACCAAACAATACTGGTGCACAAGTTTCAACGTTTCTCGTCAATGAGTTGAAAGCGCATTAATATCTTACTATAGGTTGTTCTTGGTTGCCACATTTGAACCATTACCATCCCATCATTTGGAATTTTTATTCAAAATCTTTATTCTTCAGTGTTTCTTCCACCCTATTAATTTCTGCAGTCCTCTAAAGCAAATTCTGCATATTCAACATTAGCTTCTTAACATTGTTAAACAGACTACATTATAGATTCTAATTTGGAAAAAAAATTAAAGATGTATTTGAAATATCGGTTACGCGCTTTAATAAACAATGGTGGTTTGCTAATAAGATGATTTGTATTAACTTCTTCATTAGAAAGCGGATGTTCTCCTGCTCTCTCGCAACTTTGCATTTTGCGGTCTTAACCTAAATCTAGATAATGTCCCTTGATCAAAATTCATAATCACAATAAGATCGTCGAAGTAAAGTTTTTGTCTTTAGGAATTTAGCAGTAAGTACCATCAACATATAGCCTTTCGCTGCTCTGAATTAGGATTTACAGCTTATTTGCGAAAGATGTTAAATATATGCCTATTAGTAAATTATTTTAGTTTTGCTGCACCTAATTTTATAGTTTTCGGTTACAATCTCTAAATCCCCTATACTTATTTTTTTTTAACAATACTTAAACTAGCAAATTGTCTTGTTAAATATTTATAAATAATTGTTAAAAAATTGGAAAGCTCTTGTTTTTTGCAAAAAAAAATGCCATCGGGGCTTTTTTAATAACGTGTCGTGATCCTACTAGTTCACACTAAGTAAGTGGTGGCATGGCCTAAGTATACAGTATTTCTCAATTTTTAAAGAAATATTAACAGTTATTTTCCTTTAATTTCATTCGATATATTTACACATGCCAATAATAGTCCAATAAGAAAATCATTCTCATCAAGGTGGTATGAGCAAACTCTGGCACTGTGCTAGTTATTAGTTCATTAGTATTTCGATTTTTGATCAAGATTGTCTAACTTCGGAAACAATCGAGCTGATCGAAGCTCTGAGATAGAATGATCATTTTGAAGATATTACGCGTTCAATTAAAAGTTATAGTAACTCCGCGAAAGGAGAATGATAAGGAGACAACATTAGGCAGTGTTATTCTTCCCTACATACATGGTACTACACAGAAAATATGACGAATGCTTCGGCGGTGCAAGATACGTACAATTTTCGATAGATTGAGGACAATGCTTGCGAACCTCGAAAGATGTTATATGGTTTCTAATAAAAGGAGTATATAAAATTCCTTGCTCCTGTGGAGAAGTGTATGTGGAAGTAACAGAAGTCTTAATATCAACTAGACATAGGGGACCTGAACATTGCATTAAAAAGAAACAAATTGTTCAATCTGCTGTAGCTGAAAACCTACTACTGACCATATTATAAATGTAAAAGGGACCAAGGTTCTAGCATCGATTCCAGAATTTGATATATTATTTTAATTTAGAATACGAAAAATTAAAGAATCTATTGAAATTTTTAAACATACAAAAAACTTCAATAGAGATACGGGTTACGATCTACATCACACATGGAAACCGATTTTAACACAGGATCGCAGTTCGGCGAGGACAACTCGTGTATAAAAGCCCGTCGGAGCTCATTCAGTGTTCAAAAGAAAAGATTCCTAAAGATGTCTCGTGCAATCGAAGACGAAACGTCGGATAGTAATTCCAATTTGACACGGTCTAATCCCAAGAACCATGATTTCTTAAAGGATGTTAAAACTTTTGGCGATCTTCGGAGCAGCAAGAAGAAGTTACTCTGCAAATTGGTTTTTCTTCTTAGATGCCGAGATAAGCATGTAGTACCGAAATCACTACAGGTGAGACATCACGTTACTTCTAGAAATGCTAAGAATAATAAGCGTGCCAGCAATCCATTAGTTAGAGAAAGGATTAAGGAAATACGTCGTGATTTAGACACAAATGCCCGGAAACTACTAGAAACTCACCTTAAATTAGCTTTTAGACTTGAGGGAACCATACTTACAACTTTGGAGAACCTCACCAATGAACAAACAGAAATAATCAATCAAGAAGTTACAGTTAAGCAGCAAAAGAAGTTTACAGCACTCTTTAACAAAAGTGAAACATCCGCAGAATACAGTTATCAGCTTGTCGTTGAAGCCGTTAACCGAAGCAGAACATTCCGTCCTTTCCAAAGGCCAAAATTTCGCATAGCACCGAGTAGCCCTCCCGTAAAAGACAAAGTATCCTCCATTGAAGCCGCAATCAGAAGATTACTAGTGGAACAAGCCGATGAAGTCAGATATAAGACAGCGATCATTGAGAATTCAAAGCGACCGAAATCGAATCTTTCCGCAAGCGACAAGACCTTAAATGAAAATGCAGAGATGCTGGTCCTTCGAGCAGATAAAGGCAACGCCACAGACGTCATGGACAGAACGGAATACCAGTAACTCAGCTTTTGGACAACAACACCTATAAGATTATGTAAGCAGACATTACAAGTATCATCAATCTGATTAACGGATCCATTCTACCACCAGCGGAGAAAAAAATCATTAAAGCCAAGCAGCTCTAAGATCCATTCGCTCCACTAAAACCAAAACCCTGGTTCAGATATATAGAGGATACTTTTGTTGTTTGGCCTCATGGACACGATAATCTCCTTATATTTTTGGACCACCTTAATCAACTACGTAGGCTCTCCTAAGCTCTACAATAAATAAGTTATTAATACTTCTCTCATTTTATTTAGTTATTGAAAAATAAATGTTTGACAAATCTAAATTCCGTTACATAAAATATAAGCCAGTTTAAAAAATCGTCCTGTGGGTGACTAAAAATGTGTGACTGTAAAGTTTCACCGAAACCACTTTTTAATGCATTTTGTGCTTGGACCTTTTTAGTTCTTGTTTGTAAGATATTTTAAAATACTTTATTAAATAGATATTTATAGTGCAAATAAAGTAATATTCTATGCTATTCAACTTTATCAAAGTTGTGTTACTAATGTTAAAGAAAATCTTATCCTACACAAAACCTTTCATGAAATTCGTTCTTTGTTGGGCATTTTTTAGATAATTAATTAGATATCTATAATACAAATATACTATCTACTATTCATTTTTGATACTTAAAATAATCAGAGAAAATGTAAGAGTAGGTACTTCGAATTGTCCTTCGATGAATATTTGTTATTATAAGTTGAGCAACGCTAAATATAAATATCAGAGGAAAATAATAGTAGGTATACGTAATATTTTAAAAGATGACTATGCGTTTAACAGAAAAATTTTCACTGTAATCACATCCTAGAAAGGAAATTTCCAAAAATATTATAGGTGGCCATGGTAATGATAAAAAATAACGGCTTACTATTGATTATAAAATATAGCTATTAATTTTTTTCTAATAATTTATTGTTTCTTTTGTTCAAATTCGGCTTTTATTGTTCTGAGTGTAAGTAGAAGTAAAATACCTGTTCTTTACACCCATCGATTTAAGCAAGACCAAAACTCTCTTAGTACTAATTAAGAATTAAATGGCAGTTAAAACATCAATTTGTTCGAGCTAAAAATATATTTAGTTTTGATATTCAACGTATTTAGATTTACTAAGTTAACTAACAAATATCAAACGTACGTAAATCTACTTAAACTGAATCATATTGTGACACCAAAACTTTTGTAATTACCTTCCAATAAAAACTCCCACGGGCATAAAACTTAAACACGCCTGCAGATTAAGAACAGCAAAATGAAATTATAGGTGGGAGTCAAAAAAAAAAGAATCAAAGAAAAAGAGTTTAATATTATCTGCATTAAAAATATAATTTCAAAACCCAGTATCTACCAAAGAGACACTAACACAGTTTTAGGTTGTAAATACTATAACTTTAACAATCAAATACTACTAACGATATTTGATTTATAACAATATAGAATAAAATGCCCTGAATATATCTATCAAACCCAAGAAAACTCACACATTTCAAAAATGAATCAACAAGGTATAGATAATACTCAATGCATAAAATTTTAAAAAAATAATAATTTAGATTTTAAGGATTTGGTTAAAAACAAAAATCCGGAAACCCTCAGAACAATAAACGTACGGACAAATATCACACCACCTTGTTAAAAGGGAAATAGTCACTTTATGTGCACACATTATAAGTTCAAACATTTCCTTCGCATACCTTATTGGTCAGTTTTCAGTGAACTTTAGTTAAAAGGAAGAAAAACTTTCAATAAAATTCATAATATAAATTAAATTGCCAGTAACAAACAAATGAAATTTTTTTGTCGGTTTGGAACTAAAAGATATTGCTATGTAAAAAATGCAGGAAGTTCTTGCTTTTCCACTCTTCGACATCGACGTTAATTTCAAATTTTTTAAAAGCATCTCTTTAATATAGATACAACTCAGTAATTCTAGTGTTTCATTTATCACAATTTAGCTAAATCTTTAAAAGCTTTTTCCAAAGAGAACTTTAAAGTTTGTCTTAATCTGAGTCAAAAAGATGTACAGAAAAATTACCTAGTTTTCTGTTAAAATTATCACTCGATGCACACTAAATTATAGGCAATAACATTGTTACTTAACGAAAAAACGAACTACGTCTCGTTTCAAAACACGAATATTCGCGCGTATTTTCGCTGTTTGAGCGTAGTTTTTCGGTATAAAGCAAACGCGAGGGTCGACAACACTAACGTTGATCTCGTGACAGGACTCGTGTGAATAGCCGTTGATCCTGCGCCTTAGCCAAGGACTCTCAGGACGAATTCGAACAGGTGAACGTCTGACAGTAAAATGATGGAGGGCGTCCAGGTTTCAGGATTTATTGCATAAATCGAACGCTGCACTAGACGATTCTATTTATGCGAAGATCCATGTCTATCAACTAGATGTGTAAATCATTAAATTAAATTTACATGTTCATAAATAAGTGTTATAAAAGTTAGCTTGCTAAAAACCAATTTTTTTGTGTCTCCTTCCTTCCAAATTTCCAATAAAAATGCCATTTGTCCTTATCCTCCTACACCTGGATTTAGAAAAAAAATAGGATTGTGTCAATAATAAAAGTGCGCATCAAATGGGATTTTTTTTATTATCCGGGATAGGGAAAACTATATGATGCGTAAAGTTTTTAATTTGACATTTTTCTTAAAAAAAATAAAAAAAATAACAAAAGTGATCTTATTTATTACATCACAAAAAAAATTGTATTCTTTTGATATTTTTCATTCCGTGCCATTTAAATGTGTTCAGATGATTTGTTGGAGTTAGAATGATAAACGAATAAAAAATCATATTTCTTGGGATTACACCCTGTCCAAATGGAATCACTTTCCGACGTTTAGCCTTTGACTGTACAAAGCATCTTCAGGGATCTTTACTTCATGAAATAGTTACACTGAGTGAGCTCGGAAAGACCTAAGCCGATTATTTAGGGCCGATCTGTGTTCACCCAACGGTTACCCGATGCAAGAATCGGTTTCTACGTAAGATGTAGACGGAAGCCGTATCTCTATTAAAATTGTTAGAATGCTTATAAATTTCAATACATTCTCTAATTTTTCGTTTATAGAATCCCGAGACGGATGCAAGAACATATAGCAGATTGTACAATTTGTTTTTTTTTAATAAAACGTTTAACAGGAATGTTGCATATACTCCTTCGTTTGGAAAGGAACAATGTCCTTTGGCGATTGCAAACATTGTTCAGTTTTCTTGTGCGTGTTGAATATTGTACCGGCAAGGTAACCTTGCAATCTTGTCTGTAGTTCCGCGCATAAATAGAAGAACTACACTCCCTATCGGCAACTCCTCATTAGTTTCATTTCGTAAAGTTGGATTATTATATTTTCTAATTGACCGTATAATATCCTCGGTGCAGTATCCATTCCCTCTTAAACCTTAACTGATTGCTTTTGTGTCGGATGATGATGTGAATTTGCATTTAGGTATCTACTCGTACTACTTGGTTTTCCATATACAGAGTGTCCTATGAAACCATGCCCTTTTCTTGTACAAGAACATCTAGGAAGGGCATCGTGTGCCTTCTGATTCTAATGCCACAGTAAATTTTGTATTAGTATGTTGCTGATTCAGATGATCAAGAAACACGGAGACCATGCGGCCATATTGCAAAAGCGTCGTCTATAGATCTGAACCATTATTTTGGCTTTAGTGGAGACGCCTTTTAGGCTTGCTCCTCAAAAGCATCTATGAAGAAATTGACTACCGCTGGTGACACTGGAGATACCATGGGTACTTCTGAGGTTTGTTTATCAAAAGTTCCTTGAAAAACAAGATAACTTGATGTGAGGCATGCTTCAATTAGATCTAAAAGTGAGTTGTCAATAGTATAATGATGAAATAACTCTGATATTATGGCAATTGATACATTAATAGGCACATTCGTATATAGCGGTTTTATATCGAAACTGACTAAGATATCGTTTGGATCTAATTAGATTGCTTTTAATTTCTCTACAAAATGCCTAGAATTTCTAATGTATTAATATGTTTTTCCTGTAAATTCATTAGGAATATAGGTCGAAGTGGTTTATTAACCTTGTATATTTTAAATAGTTGGTTATCCGTCTCTTGATTTTGTTGATGAAGTCTGCTTAGAATACTTTTACCACGTAATCTATTTTACCTTTGACCACAATGGCATTTCCCTTGTCCGCTGGAAGGACTGTTGTTTAAACTTTTTGATCGCCGTTTTTTTCCAAAACTGAGAGATTCGACTTATGTGGCTTAGAAATTGTAATGATCTTCACTGCTTCATACCTTAACATGTCAGCTTATACTGCTGGAAATCCTCTAATCGACGGATGATTCTATGTCTTCTAAAGGTGTATCCTTGGGTGTAATGGGGGAGTTTTGATCTTTGGAGAGAAAGGATTGTTCTGCTTCACTAAACGTTTTGCATGACAAGTTTATTACCGCGCTTTGTAGCGTTTTTATGGGTCTTTGGTGATCCAGAAGTTCTTCGAACTGTTTCTGCTGCTTAATAGTAAGTGCTTGATGTATCACTTCTGCTTATGCATGTCGTCGAGAATTCTAAATATTTAAAGTTTAAGTATGAAAGCTAATTTTAAATAAATATCTAATAAATTATGAGCGTTTATATCCACATCACGACGATTGGTTTTTATCTTTTCTATTACTTACTTCACGCTGGCTCGTTTGTAGATATTCCTTGCACTTAATGTTATGTGGGGTTTTTTCTGTAGAGATTTTGGTACTACGTCTTCATCTCGGCATCTAAAGCGAAATGCTAGTTGGCAAAGTAGCTTTTTTTGTTTTTCCTGAGATCGCCAAAAGTTTTGATTATGATTTCCTTCCTATAGAAGTTAACTAACATAGAAGGAAAGCTTTTACGGCTGTGAAAAAAAAAGAAATTATGGTTCTTGAGATTATACCATGTCATAATAGAATCACTTTCCGACGTTTTCGCTTCGATTACATGAGGCATCTTCATCTGTAATATGTGGTAATAGTTTATAGAATCATCAATAATTTATTGTTAAAGTAATTAATCAGGTTAGTCTAGGTAGCAATATAGTAATTGTACTTCTAGATTCTATTAATATTTGAATAAAGTGTTAACAGCAACAAAGTTCACACGATATTATTTCTTAAGCATGTAGCTTGAACCAGAAGCAGCAATGATATCACAATTCCTTCATAAAGTAAAAAGTATAGCATAATAAAGGGATTGGGCAGTAACTGCTCGTCTCTTCCGAGTCTTTACCTGATTTTAAGTGGGCAACGACTTTTAATTTACGCTCCATTTTAGGCGTTTTGCAGATAGTGTGGCAATTACTGAGGAATTTCAGAAGTTGCTCCTTTGTTTCTACTCAAGACCAGAGGACTTTCCAATTTTTATACAACGAATAAGCTTATTTTCGGATAATTTTATATAAAGTATTATGCATATTTCCGATTATTAAATTTATTTTTGTGGGCTTATAAAAAATAAATTCTATTTGGAAGCATTACGTATTTTTCCAGCCTTATAATTCACCAACATTTGTCTTGTGTGAGAAGCACACACATTGTATAAAATACACATTTTATACATTGAAGTCCTCTTATATAAAAATGTTCGTAAAAAATTTTTATGAAGCCCTTTTTATATATTATATAATAATTTTATTTGGTTCAAGAAGCCGCCATATAATATGTTGTTGACAGATAAACAGAACAAATATCCTATTTTGGAACATAGCAACAACTATTTAAATTTCATAATAAAATTTTACAGAATGTTCGGTGTTTAAAAAATTTACATTAAATTACAAAAAATAATACTTCTCACTAATTTTTTGAAGATTCAGCGAAATTGCCCAAGAGTCCAACATGCAGTCCCACAACCAGCCAAATCTCGATTCAATATAGCGCAGGGGGCTAAACGAACAATTTCCTGTGAAATTGTTTGTAGAAAAATAGATTCATATTATCTTAATACAGCGATGGATCATTATTATTTTTAAAAAAAGAAGAGTTAAATCTGAGGAAAGGTCTCTTCAGCCTTATTTCATGTTTATAATATGAGGACATAGAAATGTAACAAAAACTAAATAATTGAGAATAAAAAAATCTTAAAAACCTTATATCTCACATGATCCCTAATGGCAATATTCTTTAGATTTTATCGGATAGGTATAGTGCTTATTTAAATTAAAACATCTTGACATTGAAATGTAACAGTAGTTTGGCTCCCCGCTCTGAAAAACATTTCAATTAAATATATAGACAAGGGAATAAAATACTTGGGTTTTCTAAAAATTAATCCGAAAATATTTACATTCTCTCACATTTACGAATGGCACCATTCTGAAGTGGGTAACTTTATTGTCTCCATATGTTAGGAATGAGTTAGGGGCAAATTTAATTGTTTAAATCAAAAATTTCAGCCTTGAAGACAGTACAGGACGTAGGAGGATTGAACATTATGTGTTACCCGAATGTATCATTAGTCTTTATATTCATAAATATGATGTTCCGCAGTTGCTTTATTATAACATTAATATATATATTTAATTTTTTACCCACATTAATAAAGAAATGAGCTGCGTATATTTTTATAAATCGTATAAAACATATATTGATAAAAGCTCGAGATATATCTAAATATATTTTTCTCTGTATTTCTTTTATAATTTATGCAGCGTGGCTTTTGACAGCAGAAAATTATCCAACAACCAATATATTTAGATACAGGAAACTATTTTACCTATTCCAAAACAAGTTATAATAGTATTTTTAAACAGTAGTGGCGTTGTATACATTGTTTGCTGAATTTACTTTACATGCTACAAATTGTTTTATAGATATACTTCACTTTCTCGTTAAATAATCATAAAACGTATTGCATTTTTTGCTTGTCTTCCTAAAAAATGTTCACCTGCGAATATTCCCTTTCTCCACGAAGCATTTAAAATATTATGAGAATGCAGACCCGTTATCAGAAAATCAAGCAGTGAGGTGGGATCTATAAGTCCGGGGCAGCTCTTTAGCGCCATTTGAAGGAAAAACACTAGGCACCCAAACGAAAAGTTCAAAATCCACCAAGTTCCATGATAAACAGGGCACTTGACTAAGATAAGAAGTTAGAACCGTCCACATGCTCCACAAAGCGATGTAATCAATGTTCCCTAGAGATTCCTACCAATCGTTAGGCAGGTCATCGGAATATGCAGCATATTGTTAATAGCTGCGTGAAACAAAAGGAGGCAATCCAGATCGTTAAAACATCGTTTACAAACCGAATTGTGAGGTTTGGCCATCTTAAAGGCATGTGGAGCTATTCGGATGCTTCCTCCTGCAAGCCTCGGACACAGTGGAGGTCAAGTCGTTCAATATGAAGTTTCAACTGGTGAATGACTAGCAGATCTGGATGAGGAGTTGTTTATATAGTTCACCGCCATCCAGGAGAGGAAAGCGTCGAAGTTCCAGAAGAAAGATAGTTGTATATTTTTTACTCACTAAAACACACACTCTTTAAAACTTTGATCTCTGTTGTTACATGATGGACGCTTCACTTCTTTAATTGTTAATAGAATTCACCCTCTAAAAGCATCATCTTATCAACCACTACCGAAGATAGAATTAAGGCTCGCAGAACTCAACATTCAAAACAACGACGAACCATGTTTCATGTGGTTAGTCTTGGGTCATCTGCATTCTATTCACTAGACTCAACATGCAAATAGAGTCGCGAACTGTTTGCCTTTTGAAGATGAACTGGATTTTACAGGTAGGGAATTCCCAATTAAATTTAAAGGTGTCTTAAAGTCTTAAAAATGAAGTTTGGATGACTCAGTAAGATTTCTGTCAATGTTTATAAGTAAGACAAAGCTTTAGAAAATGGAAAAAATAAAATTGAAGTAGTTAGTCCCTTATCGAGTTCGAATAGTGCATTTTCTTATATAATTACGTGTATTAATTTGCTTAATTAGGAGGCACCAAGCTTTCTATCGATGGCTTCTATAACCAACTCAGGAAAGAAGCCATCAAACGAGAAGTTTTTAAGCTCCTGCATATTGTGTGGGATCTATCTAAATACCAAAATTCCGATATTTATTTAAAATCCTTCGTATTCATTTTAGCAGATATTTTTGAGAGTGGCTCAATACAATGTCAAAAAAGCTTTGGCAAATAATAAATTCTTTACTTAATTTTACCTATTTGCGAGCTTCCAAACCTTCTTCCTACATAATGTACCCGGATGCCACCAATTTATATGGTGCAGCCATATAATATTATCTACCAATAGGTAATTTTAGCTGGCTTTCCGCGAATGAGACTTAAACTTTTGATTATATGAGTATTAGAAAAGATTCAAACAGTAAGTATGTTTTAGAATTAGATTTAGATTACCAAGAAGATTAGCATGATATATACCATGAACTACCCTTTTGCCCAGAATCCATTGTCACGAAAGATTCGAAAGTTATAATTTCAAAATTAATCTCATGAATCTCAATGAAAAGGAGAAATATATTATCCACATCTAGAATCTTTAACAGGCATTAAATTATGATCTTAAACTCATTAAAATTGACCACATCCTTTCGTTTAACTAGTCACCCCTGTAAAAACCATATATAGACCTAAAAACAGCAAAAAAAAAACACCGCAAAAAAGTTTGAAAAATATTTATTCAACCTTATAAGACAATAGAAACGGTGGAAAACAGGTAGACGTAAGACTAATAACCTATTCAAAAAATATTGGAGGAAGCTGGGGGCAGAAGCGTGGATTTCAGCATTTTAAAGACATCATTATCTCTGGCGAAAACTTAGCCATTCAAATCCCTAAATAGAAAGTCATATATGATAGACCCATTTACGTAGGTTTTGTTATTCTACTAGACATATCTAAAATTATTATGTATGATTTTTTAATATAGTTATATTAAACTAAAATACGGGGATAAAGCAAACGTTAGAACGTATAGTCGTATAGAACCGGGGAGAAAGCATATTGCGTGTACGTAACGAAGAGGTATCAAAAAAATTTAAAGGTATACCTGACCAAGTTACCAAAAAAGAACTTGGTCTAGAAGGCTCTAAAATGGCGCAAGATGTAACATGTACAATGATTTATCGAGAGATGAATATTTTCCCTTCCCATTTTCATAATATATATGTCAAGGGTCGAGACAGCCTCAGCGGGGGCATGGTCTTGCCGGTAAGATTCTTCTATTGTGTATGTTTTACGAGTGCGCGGATGAATATTAATGGTGACAGCGTACTTTATTATACAATTTTGTTAGTTTGAGATTGTTGTGCCTTGTGTATTTACATTTGAATACGTAGAATGAAATAATGCAAAGTGCCGGTTTTTAGAAATTTTTAAATGGTGCATTTTTTCGGTCAGCGAATACCTGCTATTATAATAATGGAGAGTCTTGTTGGTTCACAGAGAATTTCAAATGGACTAATTGGTTAGATTACATGGTTATTTAGTAGGTTTAAAAATGTAAACAGGTAGACGTAAGACTAATAACCTATTCAAAAAATATTGGAGGAAGCTGGGGGCAGAAGCGTGGATTTCAGCATTTTAAAGACATCATTATCTCTGGCGAAAACTTAGCCATTCAAATCCCTAAATAGAAAGTCATATATGATAGACCCATTTACGTAGGTTTTGTTATTCTACTAGACATATCTAAAATTATTATGTATGATTTTTTAATATAGTTATATTAAACTAAAATACGGGGATAAAGCAAACGTTAGAACGTATAGTCGTATAGAACCGGGGAGAAAGCATATTGCGTGTACGTAACGAAGAGGTATCAAAAAAATTTAAAGGTATACCTGACCAAGTTACCAAAAAAGAACTTGGTCTAGAAGGCTCTAAAATGGCGCAAGATGTAACATGTACAATGATTTATCGAGAGATGAATATTTTCCCTTCCCATTTTCATAATATATATGTCAAGGGTCGAGACAGCCTCAGCGGGGGCATGGTCTTGCCGGTAAGATTCTTCTATTGTGTATGTTTTACGAGTGCGCGGATGAATATTAATGGTGACAGCGTACTTTATTATACAATTTTGTTAGTTTGAGATTGTTGTGCCTTGTGTATTTACATTTGAATACGTAGAATGAAATAATGCAAAGTGCCGGTTTTTAGAAATTTTTAAATGGTGCATTTTTTCGGTCAGCGAATACCTGCTATTATAATAATGGAGAGTCTTGTTGGTTCACAGAGAATTTCAAATGGACTAATTGGTTAGATTACATGGTTATTTAGTAGGTTTAAAAATGTAACATAACTTGATATGCGTAAAATGTATTTTGGATTTTCATCAAGTGACAACCAAGTCAATCAAATATACTAACGAACTTTTCCGTAACCTGTTCTCAAAAAAGCCTCAAACTCATTTATTCTATAAAAACGTCATTTGCTAAAGTCTGTGTGAGGTGTTTTCAAACTTTTCATTACTTTTTTTCTTAACATCATTGGGTAATGAGATAAAGATCTTATTTTCTTATCATCAGATAAAGATCTCCATACATGAACTATTGAGATATCCTGAGGATAGAGGAAATATTTGCCGTTTTGTAAAGAGAGCAAGATGACATTGTAAGAGCCTCCCCGAGATAGAGCACGACATGTTACTCTAATATTATAGCATTTTTGTCTATTTAATATTATTTAAAATAAAACTCCACCACTCCAAAAAATAATTACATTGATTATGCTTGAATGAAAAAAATATAATACAATTCCCTTAACATACCTGATTATATTATTCATGCTCAAATTGGGTTTGTTATTTTATCATGTCCTTGTAGCATACAAATGCGAATTGCGTTTTAAAATGTAAATGTATAATTATCGGGGGTTTGTTAATTAATTAGTTCCAACAACTGTGTATCATTTAAATCTAGAATACTTTATGACCACATGGCACTAATAAAAGAAGGCCTAGTTCAGTCGAAAGACGTATTTTGGTAAAATGATATAAGTTATACAAATTAATCCGATTTCATTACATCTGCAGCTTAAACTTTCACAATTATAATTAACAGTTTTTATTGTGTGCTTTAAAGTTAAAGATATAAATTTGTCAATTGGAAAAATACATATTTGTATTTTCTCCATATATGTATTTTTTAAAGTCGTAAACTTCTCAAAAAAAAATAAATGAGATAAATATCATCAGTTCTGCCTTTAATTTTAGGGCATGTTGTGATATTTTATCAAATATTTTAAAGAGTCGAGGAAAATTATATTGTGGTCATTTAGAGTAGCATTAAAAAAAATTAAAAATTAATGAAAGTCCTGAAATTTTTTGCATGTAATCATTTTATAAATGTATAAAGATTTCAATAAATTAACCAATGGTATATATAACGCCTTAGTTAACGTGACCGGGGGTAGTAAGAGAAGGGTACAAGTCCAGCAACTAAGCATGTTAGCTTCTCAGATAATTAGAATATTTTTCATCGACAATGCGTTTTTCTTAGTTTTCCTTTACTTCATAGAAGGTGATTCGGGAGGTAATTACTCCCTTATAGCTAGCTTATAGCTAATAATAATAGGTTTTTTAATTCACTGCTTTATATACTATCTACTCTCTATATCCTTTTCTCTGGTAAAAATATAACAAATAAAGGGGCTCTACTCAAAACAGAGACACAAAATCTATTTTTATTTTAATATTTGCAAAACAAAAATGATTTATTCTTTTACAAAAGATGTGAGTGTTTTAATAAATTATTTTCTAAAATATTTTATTTTCCTTTTACTCTTGCAACGTTACGACTATGTTATTGTAAGTTTCATATACTACAAACGGGAATATATTATACAGGTAGGTCATAATTTTATCATATATTTAAACAAAAACAAAAAACGTTACTTGCGGTCATGTTTTTACACGTCTTCGCATTTTTTTTCGTATGAAACAAGTTTTAATTATGCAACGTGTTGTGACAATTAGAAGGAAGCAGAATCCTACATAAAGGGCAAGTCACAATTTTATCAAATTTTGAGCAAGAAATACAGAGGTTCCTGTTTTAACGCTTTTTTACGTTTTACGAAATTGAAAAAGTTTTAAATGTCGTGTACAAGTTCTAATAAAAACACAAGAAATATATCCATTTTTTACGTTTTCCATATACAAAAGTATGGTTGTCTTTGAATTAATTCATACATTACTTCAATATTTAGCTAAATTTCTGTATAACTACAAAATATGCGGATAACAAGAACTCACCTCTTAACCTCTTCAATTCGCCATCTATCTAGTTCTCTAGTTTTTCGATTGACAAGCCTAAAAAACAATTAGTTATACATTTTAAGACAAAATAAACTTCTTTATATTACCTGTAAATCCAGGATAGTTTTCCTAGTAGTGAGAGCCACTTCAAAAACCCAGTTTGTTTTAATTGTAAAGCTAAGACAATGTAAAAATAATTCCCTTTTACGAGGGAAGTAATATTTAAGACAAATATTTTCCTTTTTAGTAGCTTGCTTTGATATGATCTTGTTCAGGATTCTGATGATATTTAAAGTATTTAATTAACAATTAATAAAAAAGTCGTATTATTAAAAGATAAATAGATATCTGTTTCAAATGATTTCCAAACTTTAAAAGATGATCAATTAATTTGCATGAACTAAAAATAAATACTATAGAACTGAAGATAAAAATAAAAGTTTATGTTTGTATTAAACCTTATTTTAATACTGGCGATTTTCTTCTAAGCAGTAAAAGGTTAAAAAAAACTATATTAATTTTGATATGGGAGAATTTTTCATATAGATTTTAAAATATTAAGGTTTGTGAAGCCGCTCTTAATCTGTTGAAATCCTGTGTGTATTTTCTAGAGCTGAAATTATTTATTAGATCTGCTTTACCTATAAAGCCGGCGTGCCAAATTAGCTTACCTGAAACAAAAGGAACATGCTTATTTGGTTGCAAGTTTGTAGTTGTTAAACAATTATGCAATTTAAGTACATATTAAAGATCATTTCAAGTTGCAGATGAACTAACTGAACTCGTGCGTTTCGTTCGACGTACAGGGTGATTTTTTTTATATTTTGACATGCATTTTCGCCCTTTATTTTTTGAGATACAAAAAGAGTGTGAATACCAAACTTATAAATTTTATGGTGGGATAAATTTTAGCACACTATATTTTTATGACGGTTAAAATGGTTGTTTACTCCTGATTTCAAAAACATACGATATAATAACACTGGCTTTACCAGTTTTTGAAATAAGCTTTAAGAGTTGGTAAAAAGTAATATAATAAAAATCAAAGTAGCCACGAATAACGGTAAAAGAATCAAAATAGTTATACCGTATAAATTATATGTATCCACATATATCCATTTTGTTTCTTTTAGTAATAACCTTTCCGAATGTTTACGTCTTACTATTTTAAAAACGGTTAAAGCAAGTGATATCATATTATATATTTTTGTAATAAGGATATCATAAAAAATATAGGGTCGCCCATTTAAAACTTCACGTTGTTAAATTTCAAAAGCACCTCAAAATCTTCAAACTTTGTATTCACACTTTTTTGTATCTCAAAAAATAAAAGGCGAAAACGCATGTCAAAATATAAAAAAACACCCTGTACAAAAGTGGAGAATTGGGGAGTGTAACTAGTCACTAAAATAAATGTTTTGAAAATAGAGATTTTTTTTGTATATTATATTTTTTGCATATAATTATGAGTGGGGATAAAAACAGTTATTAGCGAAAAATTAAGCATCTGTAAAAATAAATACCGGACGTTTGCAATATGCCCATGCACTCGGCATGTTTTCAAAAGTCAATTTTTATCCACAAATATAAGCAACGGTTACAAGTTAAGGTTTGAAAAAAAAATTTTTCATATTAATCCATATCTGCCCAGCTAGCACTAAAGTAGCTATAGCTGTTTCTACTACTAGTCTTTAAGGGTTTTTACGTATTTATTACTAATATTCCTACTATATATCAATAAACACTTTGGGTTACACGTTTTTAAGTATTATGTATGTATTTGTTACTGTAAATAATTCTTTAGAGTAATTTTCTATGTAAAGTAATTTTATAATTACTACTGCCAAGCAACTACTTACGGAATTAACTCCAAGGTCGTTATTTCTTTTCCGTGTTATAATAGTAATTTTTTAAAGTTACTGTTTCTAATCTGTTTACTAAATTACATCTTTTAAGTGTCAGTGCCTTCCTGAACCTTGTAGCGACTACTGCATTAAATCCAAATCTACTCCTATAAAGTTTTACTATAAAGTAAAACGAGTCGTTGCAGAGTAGAAAAAGTTATCGTCTAATGATACTTTAAACTAGCTGTTACTAGCCTTTATTCTTCGGTTGCAACTTAGAAGTAAGCATTACAGTAATTATTTACTATAAGTAAACTATTACCTCTTGTACTTGAGGTTCCGGAGATAGAGGACGCTGGTACGAGATTCGGTCTATGGAGACTTTATAAGGACAGTGACGACAATAGAAACCCACCCGCCATATTGATGCAAAATGTCTAATGTTTTAAATTCTTATCGTTAGTTTTTCACAACACATTAATATAAGAAAATTGGATCAGCTAAAAGGTCAATTAATTAAATTATTATTAATTTCAGTCTACAAAGAGTAATATGCCGCAAAAAAAATTCGAAATTTATTTTGCACTGACAACCTCTGTCAGTCTCCGTTGTAAATGTAAGGATATGTTAATGTTTTACTCTAATAATCTATTTGAACTATCTAGTGCAAACTTACTTTTTCATTTAGATTTTTAGATTTTTAACAAATAACAATGTTTGTGCAAGTGATTAATGACAGTTATCTCCCAACTGAATTAAGTAATATAATATGTACCGAAGAAGGCCTAGAAAATAAAGTTTATTTTATGCTAATCTTTGAGAGTATCTACCTCAAATTGGGGTGCTAAATAACGTAAAACCTACACTAAGACATGAAACAATTTCTACAAAGTCACTGCTATTTGTCACAGTGACACAACTGGAGCAGTCACATCTCGTCACAGTTCCACTAAAATCGCAGGTTGGCCCACCTCTAAAAACTAATAAAATATTACACTAATACAACAAACCTCATAAGAAAACCGCGTAGGCAAAAAGTAAACAAAACGATTTTAGCAGCAATATGGCCGAATCAATCAAAAATTGGTTATCCTATTGTCGCCACTGTCCTTATAAAGTCACTGTAATTCGGTCTACAACCATTAAACTCCATTATATTCGGTTCGAATTTGTCAATCTCAATTACTTGTGCATGTTTTGTGTTATCGTCTACGTAACAAGTTAAAATGGCAATTACGTCACGTCCCATAAGAAAAAAAAGTAGGCTTCGTCATTCATCCACATTTTGAAATTAAAAATATTACAACTTGGTTATGTCATACCTCAACAAAACAACATAAAGAGGTATTTTAACAATTTTAACAAAAAATAAAAACAAAAGAAGGCTTATGTTTATGACGGACGGCAGAATTATAGTAGTGACTCAAGTACCGCATGCTATGACGCTACGCGCACAACGCATTAAATTTTAAAGAACCGGCGGAATGTTCGCAAATCGTAACCGCTTGGTAATAATATACAGTATGGGATTAATGTTATGTAATTGTCTCAGTTAATAAATGCAGCTAAGTTAAAAGTAAAAGTCCAATAAAACGCTATTGTTTATTTTCGTCTATTAGCTATGATGTATATTTTTGAGAGTATAAAGATTAAAAATGTATACAAATTAAACATTACGTTAAAAAAGAATCACTCTTTATAATAAGATATTTAATGATAAATTCGTATTTACACCAAAGTCCAAAATTAAATTTCTGAGATTTATATTGGCCGATATATTTGACCAAAATGTAATGAAAATTAAAGAATTTTAAAGGCGCGTCATTTTTTTACGACTATCACCAGCATATTCACCAGAGAAATTGCCTGCGTTTTAATTTTAGGTCCTTAGCATAACAAGAAAACCAACTGAAACGCATGTATCCTACCCCAACAACCAATAACGTATCCTATCCTATATATATGTATAATATACAATAGCAAGGATTTTCAAAATTCGTAGATAAAACTTACTCCCTACCAACTGAGTACTCGTTTACTCGGTAAACATGTGTAAAATAAATTGAAATAAGAGATATGTTAAAAAAAATGTATTACAAAGTCATAAATAAAACTGCTATTTCCATCTTACTCACGGTTTTCAGCCCATAAATTAAACACAAATTGCAAAATACTTAAAAAATGATTGTAGGCATTTTTAAATTACTATTAACTGAATAGCGGGTTTCTTTTAGAATCTAGGCGAGTACTCATTGTTCTTAAAATCTTCTTTGGTCTCAACAAAAAAATTGAATTGGATGATTTATAAATATATCTCATTTTCGAGCTTTGCTCCCAGAATTTCTGAGTAAAATTGAATCCATAATTTTTTGATAGCACAAAAGTACCAAATTTTAGATTCAAAATCAGACGAAAACACAGTTTCGTTTTTAAAATAATATGGAATAGGAAAAATGCTTTTTTACATTTCTTCGATAATTTTCATGTAAATGTCATTTCTGTTCTTTCCCATGGGCTGTCTGATATATCTTTTTTATAAAATGACTTCACTATTTTTATACGTCTTTTATAACAAACAAGCTATATCCTCTTTCATAAATATATGATTTGTTGCCTGTCTTTTTAGTGGTTAAGAGCATTATTTGTCTCGTTAACTCTAGAACAGACGATATAAAACAGACCATGCAAAAAGCAAAAAGTCCTCTGGTCAATTCCAACAATTGTTAGAACTTGCCCATGTGACTTCCTTATCGTCATGGCGAAGCCCACTTTTACCGAGAATTTAATTCTTTTTAAATAAAGATATGGTCGCTAGGAATCACTGAAATGCGAGGAATAAGAATTGGTAAGGCTCCTTTACCCAGAACCTCCCTCGTAATTAATTCTTCCTTTTATTAGGAATAGAGGAGTCTAAGCCGATTTAGATCCGCATAGTATCTTAGTAATACATATATTCTGTTTTTTCAAACATTTTATTGCGCGCCATTTTGTTTCACCATATTGAATTCGTACCAGTATTTTACCAGTTTCTACCTATGCCACACTTGATTTTTTGTATAGTATAAATAGTTTTTATAACGATTTTTTAAAAATATTATTAGTCCGGTATTTTGCCGCGTCATGTTGAATTCATACTAAAATTTTACCAGTTTATTCCTGTAACACATCTTATTTTGTGCAAAATTTGAAGTCATTTGAATAAATAAAAAATTACGTTGTTTTTTTAAACATTTTATCTGGCCGCCATTTGTTCGAATTCGTACCAGAATCTCCAGCCAATCTCTATATTACATTTTTTTTGTACAAAATTTAAAATCAATCTAATGAGTTGTTTTTCAGGTTGGTTTTTAAAAGGTTTTATTAGGGCGCCATTTTGTTTTCCACCTTAAAATTTTGCCAGTTCATTCCTATGTAACACTTGATATTTTTTCAAAATTTGGAGGAAATTTAGTTAGTTTCTTTAAGTTTTTTTTTTAATTTCACTAGGCCGCCGTTTTGTTTCGCCATCTTGTGTGCGTATCAAAATTTCACCAGATCATTCCTACATAATACTTGAATTTTGTGCAAAATTCAATCGGGCAAGTAGCCGTGAAATGACACATAGAGAGACAGACCGACGGAATTGAGAAAACAAATTTTTGGGACCTAGCGACCCTAAAACGTGAAAATCTGTAGAGATCGTGATTTTTTCACGATTACAAACCTTTTATTGGCCCGCCATGTCGAATTCGTACCACAATTTTACAAGTTCATCTCTAATTCTTGAATAAAATTTGCAATTAATCTAATAAATTATTTTTAGGCTGATTTTTTTAATAGTTATTAAGGCGCCAGCTTGGATTCGTACCAAAATATTCCCACGTAATACTTAATTTTTGTGCAAAATTGGAGGAAATTAGATACGTAGTTTTCGAAATGTTTGGAAAATATGGAGGAAAATACAGTTTCATTATATCATTAAGATTTTAGGTCAATTCATATTTATTGTCACATGTAACCCACCCCCTTAAGCGTAGCGTGAGGGGGGGAGGGGGGATATTAAATGTAATGTTGCATGTCATGTTATAAGGTTTTGAGGTCAAATATTGCATTTTCGGTGATACAATATGCGTTCATACCTTTGTTAGCTTTCTGTATACAGGGTGATTAAAAAATATGATAGAAGGAAAAAAGGGCGATAGGGGGTAAAAATTGTAAATATTTGGAAAATATGTATGAAGTAAAATAGTTTCATTACTTCAAGATTTTAGGTCAATCCCTATTTATTTTGTCACATGCAACCCTCTGCCTTAAGGGTAGTGGAGGGTGGGAGTAAAATATAAAGTTGCATGTCATTTTATAAGTTTTTGAGGTCAATTAATTCATTTTCAATGACGATGTTTTAATAAAAGAAAATTGAGGGGATGAAAAGGATGATAGGGGTAAAAGGGTGAAAAGGGGTAAAAAATCCGAAATGTTTGGAAAATATGGAGGAAAATACAGTTTCATTATATCATTAAGATTTTAGGTCAATTCGTATTTATTGTCACATGCAACCCTCCCCCTTAAGCGTAGCGGGCGGGGGGGGGGGGAAGTAATGTTGCATGTCATGTCATAAGTTTTTGAGGTCAAATATTGTATTTTCGGTGATACAATATGCGTTCATACCTTTGTTAGCTTTCTGTATACAGGGTGATTAAAAAATATGATAGATGGAAAAAAGGGCGATAGGGGGTAAAAATTGTAAATGTTTGGAAAATATGTATGTATGTAGTAAAATAGTTTCAGTACTTCAAGATTTTATGTCAATCCCTCAGATGCAACCCTCCGCCTTAAGATTAGTGGAGGGTGGGAGTAAAATATAAAGTTGCATGCCATTTTATAAGTTTTGAAATTAATTAATTCATTTTCAATGACGATGTCTACTGACATAAGTTTTCTTAAGAGATTCTCGTTTTGTCTAAAAGAGGTAAATATACAGTAAAATAGTGTCATTACTTCAAGATTTTATGTCAATCCCTCAGATGCAACCCTCCGCCTTAAGATTAGTGGAGGGTGGGGTAAATATAAAAGTTGCATGCCATTTTATAAGTTTTTGAAATTAATTAATTCATTTTCAATGGCGATGTCTACTGACATAAGTTTTCTTAAGAGATTCTCGTTTTGTCTAAAAGAGGTAAATATACAGAGTCCCTGGATGCACGTATTATGCCTGTAAACGTTATATATTTCATTTTAAGAGAAACGCATATTTTACATCAAATGTTTTGCTGCCTAGAAACTTAAAGGCAATATATATATTGGAATGTAAATTAGTTTTACAGGTTGTCTTCTTGGTTGCCCTGATAGAGTTTTTGAAACATTTTATAAAGATCATTTCAAAAGAAATAGAGAGTTCTAATACTAGGTCTATAATAATAATTTAGGTTAACTTATGAAATTTTGATATTTTTCAAGCTAGGCAAGTTTCTTGGGAGGATTTTTTTTGACTATCACGATTTAATACACGCTGGTCTAAACAAAAGATATATATAAAAAAACCTAGTCCTCTAAATCACCTTTTTTATATTTTTAACGCTATAAAAATGGGATTAGGTTTTTATAATTTTAAGCGACGAAATTTTTTTATAACTAATGACTTTTTTCTCCCAAAATAAAAACAGCAAAGTTATAGGTATGTCCATCTAGATTAAGAGTATGCCACCTTTTTATAGAACAGGACCATACCTAAAATTAGCAGTAATATCGCGAACATGATTTTTGGTGTCAAGTTTACCATATGCCCTTCATCTGCACTTATCCGAATATTCATTATTGTTTAATAATCACCTTAATGAACCACTACTTAAACATCATAGGTACATTTAGGAATAAACATTGTATAAAATTAATTTCAGCCCCAAGAATATATATCTCTCGCGCTCGTATCACGCGGACTATGCGAAAATTGAATGCACCGCGGGCGTTGGCAAAGTCTGTTCCTAATTTTTGTTCTTGACTAGAAAAAAGTTCTTCACTTTCATTCTATTTGTTTTTTTGAAGATATAAACAGACAGGCCGCAATCTTGGTAGGGGTAAATATCCCTATTACCCCCTATGCTTATTGGCGTCCTGCCTATTGAAAATGTTAATATCACCGCAAATGAATAGAAATTTAATTAAAAATGCTTGATTTTTAATGTATAAATCGATAAAGGTGTTTCGATTTTTAATTATTAATAACAAGACAATCGAACTTGCAAAAATATTATTTTTTAAAAAACGTATGTGAAGCTTCGTTTTGGGGAAACAGTATTTAGGTAAAAAAATAGTTTTCAACTTTTT
>JAUTXW010005168.1:0-96948 GCA_030620095.1 Kuschelorhynchus macadamiae
GATTTCATCCAAAATCTAGTGATTGACGCCCTTCGACTATTTTAATATAGTAAAGGTATATTCTATAATTATTTTAATTCTCTGATAGGAAAAACTATTGTATCTGAAAATTGATTTATAGTTTTTTATATTATTTTGCTTCTGAAGATTCTCACATGACCCCCGACGAAATAAATGTTCTATTATACTGAACCGCATTGTTCAATACGTCATGTGACTCAAAATAAGTGAATAAGGTATCTTCCATTAGACATGTCTCCTGGAAAAGGAAATCTTGCTGTTTACTTAGTGATTTAAAGAAAATTCCAAACTTAAACGGCCATTTTTTTACAAACTCACATTGCCTCACCATAGTTAGGTCAACTAAAGCTCCTAGTTTCGCAAGATAAAGTAAATAAAACTTATTTATTATATATTTAAAAAACGTATGTTCTTCTAATGTCACCACACCTTTAGAACGCTGCTTCTTGAAGTAAGGCAACATATAATTAGAAGATTTGAGCCATATCAACAAATAGACAATAATACATTAAAACACATGCAGTAGCGACGCTAAGAAAAGCTTGGTAGCTATCTAATAAAATATTTTTTAATAAATTAATTTTCTTTAATGTTAGTTATTGTGGTTCACAGCGGTTTAAGCCACGTCGGTGACGTGACCTGTAACAATGTTTACTCTAGACTATTATACTTTAGTACTATAAGGATCCTTGCCAATGAAAGTGGGATGGGTTGTCGATCGGGCTTGCCATAGCTAGCTAAAACTCTTGTTACTGGTGAACTCTGATCTGACTGATGAGACTTTGGGTATTTTAGTTTGTATTTTACTATTTTGCAATAAAAGTAATTTTTCTATACTGCTTAGAAACTAATACTGGAAATACATTACTATTCTTTGTATGAACATTTTATTGCATGGTTAAACATATTCACCATAATATAAATTGGTATAAACATTGGTGTTCCTGGCTAGGCTTGGCATCGTCGTACGATCGACCTTATACTGTGAGGTAATCTTGGCAGTGGATAAATATGTGAATAATGAACTCTATTTTTATTCTTCCTCTAAGGTTAGACCACAGTATCATATATACTCTAATAGATAATAACGCGCCACTGGCAGTTTAAAGATACCGATAATCAACGTTTTCCAGCAATTTTTTTAGTTAATACTTTGTCAGGAGCCTTCACAATTATACAATTATTATAGTAAAGCCATGCTGTGAAGGGGAAATTCATTTATTAGCCACAAGCTGATCTTTAATAAATAATTCAAGCTTTAAAATACTACTTAAAAAACTTATTCCACCTTGAGTAGTGTCAAAATTTACTCTTACTATTAATTTGTATGGTTTCGCCATGTCAAAGTTCTTTGTATTTGAATTAGACAAATTGCTGCGGGTAGATACATACTTTTTAATGGCTAATAATTACGGAAATTTTCTGTTTTGCGTTTGTTAAATAAACAGATAGTTCACACACTTAAGAACCGTTTTGTTTATTTGTTGCCGTGAGTGGATCAGTGTCACAAAGGCCAACCTTTCTTTACTTGATGTATGCATTGCATTTGTCAACTATGTCTTTCAGAATGCATTAAGGATGTATTTATGCGTCTCTTGTCCTGAATATCACCCTAACGCATACCTTTCGTCTTATTATTAGAGCTGAAAGGTCTTAAAGTTCAACTCATATGGTGTTACTTATATCATTAATACAAGAAGAATTCACAGCCAAAATTATATGCCTTGAGCTGTCGAGGTTAAATAAAACAATGATCGTTTAAGTTTTAGATGAAACAGTTTTGACTGACAGCTAGTTTTAAGAACAGTATCTTATTAAATGAAAACAAACAACCTAAGTAATGTTTGTTAAATAGTTGCGAATCAGCCTATTTTAGGTCAGGGGTGGTCTTTCATTTTTTGTCCTCTCTTTTACTTGTTTTTACCTTACAACTTTACAAGCAAATGCAAAAATACCAAAGAAATAATTATAACTTTTTATTATTAACTGATCTATCGAAATAAATTTTAGCAAAAATATTCCGCTCTTTTTGGGGAGAATTTGTTCGACTTCCAAACATTTTCCTTTGAAATTTTTATGTTCGAACAGAATATCATTAATATTCCCAAATTTATGTGCAGGGTATATTTTGAGTCCACATTTACATCATTATTCATTTTTAATCGACGTCAAACATAGGTATAAGAGCGATAAAGGCAGCGATTTTTATAATTAAATTTACATTTTTTTTAAATACCCTTTTCAAACTAAAGCATTAAGGTGTGTAATATACATACAACCCCATTTGTGCAGTTTTATGTATACAGGCTGACCATGAAAATGTGCAACCTTAAAATCTAGTAATTTACTAGATTTTGAGGTTATATTGAGATAACATTCGGTATGAATAAAACGTTATTAACCGTCTACCCTCATTATAATTTTTATGTATGTATGCAGGTGGTGGCAAAAGAAACATAAATAAATAAAAATGCCTTTATTTATCGAAATAAATCAAACTAAAATAATGTTGAATTTATGGTATCTGAGAGAAAAAAATTAAAATAGGGTTTACAGAGAATAGACACAGTTAAAAGAATATAAGTATAACCCCTTAACGGTGGGATAGAATTAACGACTTCTTTTTGCGTTAAAAAAATGACTTTATGCGATTACTCAACGACTCAGACATTGGGGACTCTCTCTCTAGTGGTAACAAATTAAAAAGTTTACTGGCGGTATAGCTAAAGGACCTCTGAAAGAAGGCAGTGCGATGCCTTAGGGCAACAAACCTACTCCTGTGACGGGGATGACGACAAATATGAAGACTTCTGGGCATTAAGTATTTTATAAAAAAAACTTGCACATCTGAATCTCAAATCTTTTTTGAATGCTATACCAGTTGGCGTCTGACATATCTTGCGAAATGTGGTCGAACTTACGTAAGTTGGATGAAAATCTCAAGCAAGAATTTTGCAGATTCTGAAGAGTGTTTTTATCCTTTTGTAGCAAGCAGATCCAACAACTATTAGACACTAAGACAGATGAGACAGTGCCAAGGAGTCAGATAATTTTCATTTAATGTTGGGATCGAGAATGTCCTTGTGAAGATGAAGTAGATTTAATTTAAAAATTGTCCTCTGGATAATTGAAGACACATGACTATTAAATCTTAAGCCATTATCTAAGGGTAACCGTAGGTTATTACAGACGTCCGTGGGTGTTAGAATGGCACCGTTTAGATAAATTTTTAGGTTACAAAAATCATTTTTCCTACCAAAAATTAGCATTTGCCCTTTATTTTCATAAATATAATATATAAACCCCCCACATAGTTTATTTTATCCAAAATCGTGCGCATATTTTCATAATTTTCTTTCATTGCAACTGAATGGACAACTGGTATAGAGGGTTTTCAATTTCCGTTATGCAATAAAACAGCTTTTAAGCTATATTTAGATGAGTCTATGAATAAGCGCCACTCACGGGGAGAATGTTCAATATCAAGTTCCTGCATTAAACTGTCTATATCAGTACACGCGCACAACGAATTTTCCATACTGTAGAATTCAGAAAACATAGCATTTCTTTTTCTGAAATTCGTAATTTTTGTTTCTTTGGCCAATAGGTTCCATTCCTTAAGACGGGAACCCAGAAGTTCTGACTGTTGCTTGGGTAACCCCAAATCACGTATTAAATCATTTCATTCACTTTGAACAATCAAATGAGGCTCGCCGGAACTGGAACCTGTGGTAAAAGTGGGATTGGTGCACTGTTCTTCTGAGCTGCCTGATGATGCGTTATCTCCGTTATCTCCCAAATCAATAGCTTGCCAATTTAAAGGCGCAATCGGCACTGGCAAATTTGCATTATGAGGAACAGGTCGTATGGCAGATTGCAAATTTGGATATTCTATATTATGCTTTCTCTTTTTGGAATAACCTTCAGTCTTTGTCAGGCAAAAGTAACAATCGTCAGACTGATTGGTGGGTTCTCGCCATACCACTGGAACTGCAAAAGGCGTACTTTTTTTCTTTCCTTTCATCTACTGTACCAATGATACACTACAACTAACACAGCACACATGGGGAGCCCACCGCTTATCTTGATCCCCAATTAACACACCAAAATATTTAAAGTAGGCTTTTTTACATTGTCGGACAATGGCCTGGCTTGTGATTTCACCAGAAATTCTCCACAAATATAACAAAATTTGTAAGGAGAAATTTTGCAACTTCGGCGCGTTTGACTCAACATTCTCGTCTTCACATACGCTTGCTTATCGATACACAGAGAATCACTCAATTCGAAACTCAACAGAAGAATGATGTTTAACGTTTATTTTACGTCTAATGTTGTAAACAACCCAGTCTAGGTAATTTTTCCGTTGTAAAACGGACCCATTTTAGCCGCCCCACAATAAAATTGTTTACCTGCCAATATAAAAGGTTCTAATTAGGTTATTAAAAAATGGTACGTATTAGGGCTTTCTGATATTTTTTTTATTATTGGGAGGGTATTTCCATTGTGAAAATAATGAGCTGGTCTGTATTAGAAAAATCTTGTCGGCCAGTGTAATCAAACCATATATACATGTATTAGACAATTCCTACCTTTTGTCAAAAAAGTAAGTAAAGACAATTATATTTGAGTCATATTTCACTTCCTCAATTTTTTTTATAGTATCGAATTTCGAAAACTTGCTTTAATATATTGTGAAAATGACCCTGTCAAAAAAGAAAGTGTTTTAAAATTAGATTTGTAATAGACCATACGCGACAGGCCGTCCTATCAAAATCAGCAAATAGCGAAACTCAAAATGCAAAATATTAACCTCCTTACCATTTGCCATATGTTTTTATGTTTGAACAAGCGGCCTTCACGACCTAAATGTTATAATTTACAACAACATAACTCACAAAACTATTGCTTTTAAATGGTAAAAGTGAATCTACTATTACTACAACGTATACCTTAATTAATAATTTTAAATATCAAGGTAGCTAATTGTTAACTAATAAGTATCTTGATTTAGGTTAGGTTTGTACTGATACTAAATAAACTACTAATCACTTGCAAAGAGTAATTAAAATGTTGGCATACTGCAGGAGCGCGTTCAGATGTATATTATAAAAAAGTATAATCATTTGAAATAGTATTTTGACAAATTTATAAAAATATACATACATTTTGACAAATTTTGATTCTGCATCAAAAGATACCTCAAAAAATGTTGTACAGTGCCGTTCGTCTTTTCGTGTTTGACGGAAAATTTTGAAAAATTGAAAATTTTGTCTCAAAACACACTTATTTGAAAAATATCGAAAAATGTTATTCGGAAAAGTTGTTAAGAATGACAATTTATAGCTACGAACGAGTTTTTAAAAAAATCTGAAATAAAAAAAAATAAAAATCAATTTTTTATATATTTATAGTAATCTCATTAGTATTTTATTCGGAGTAAATTTGAAATCTATGAATTGCCATATCTTCAGCTGCTTCATAAGAGGTCACTGAAATATCTCCAGGACATTATAATCTCGACACCGGTTATTATCTGAATTTTTTATAAAAACAAAAAAATTAATTGAATTTCTTTTTAACGCAAAAAATTAATTTGAATTTAAAATATTTTAAACTTTTTATGTTATAACACTTTATAATAAAATTAAAAGCTGAAATAATTATAAACTAAACAATTTAATACATACTCGAAACTTTGGTATTGTCCATTATTCGACACATATACCCTGACGTTCAATACTTCTAAATGTTCGGGATTTCATTTATCTGGACACATTTCGCAGCTTCTGTGGTGTAATATTATTAGTACATTGTCGTATTACTTCTTCTAAATGGTCGATATTCTGAAATGGCCGATGTTTATAAACCCTATTTTTAAGGTACCCATGTAAAAAGAAATCCAAGACGTCAAATCTGGGGATCTTGCAGCCCAAGGGTTTTCTGAATATCGTCCTACCCATTTATGAGGAAACTGTTCGTTAAGCCACTTTCTGACTTCAAGGGTTCTATGTATTGAAGCTTTGTCTTGTTGGAAAATAATGTCATTTCTTCAGCGGGAATCCGTATAAAAAATCAAAAAACTCGTTATTTAAATAATCTAAATAATTTAGTGAATTAAGGCTGTCCCTAAATAATAAGGCTCAACGATCTGCGTTTATAATATGCCGCAACAAACATTAATTTTGAAGGAAAATTGACTCTATCGTCCAATCTGGGTCCACCATCTACAGTTCTGGGGACTGACAGTACCATTTGACGTAAAAGTCCTCTCATAAATTGTGGGAAAATTTTGACATTTTTCAATCATGCCTCAAGATGATATTTCGAGCGTAGAAAAGGTTATTACTTTATTTTACCTGAAGTAAAACTGGCTGGGATTTATATATATATATATATATATATATATATATATATATATATATATATAATATATATATATATATATATATATATATATAAGAGACAATTATCAATAAGCATTTCTGCTGATGTGTTAAAATAATATCGCCTATATAAAGTACAGTGGCGCAACAACAAACAGCATTTTGGGTTATACAATTTCAACACTCCCACTAACACAAAATGATGATCAAAAATTTACTTTAATGGGTGTGTTATACCCAACAAATCCAAAAACTTATAATGTTTAACTGTTATAAAAGTCAACAAATTACCTCTGCTCTTAGTAAACAAATAAGGTTCATGATCAGATTTCTTATAACCTAAATTCTTCCATAGATAGCTTTATTCAATTTCAAAATTTTATTTTTATCATGAGTTTTAAATCCCTCTGGTAACATCATAAAAACATTTTCTTCTAGAATGCCATTCAAAAAAGCGGTGGTAACATCTAAATGTATGATATCTAATTCTAATTTTACAGATAAGGCTATTAACAATCTAAGGGTGGAATGTCTTACAACAGGTGAAAAGGTTTCAACAAAATCGATACCTGGTTTTTGGGAAAAACCCTTCGCAACTAACCTAGCACGGTACCGCACTTTGTTTTCACAATCAATTGTCTTTTTAAACACCCACTTGCACTGCACAATTGTCTGTTCTTGAGGAATGTCAACCAGCTCCCATGCTTGGTTTTCCTCAAAAGATTGCAGCTCTTCTTCCATTGCCCTTCTCCACTGGTCACCATCAGGTTGGGATAAAGCCTCTTTAACAGTTTCCGGATCAGTGTTCACATTAGAATTTTCTGAGTAAATGCAACTAAAACCATTTTCAAAATTTCTTGGTTTTATCTCTATCTTCTTAATACAATAGCCTCTTCATATATCACTGTCATTATATTCTATATGATATATATATCCTCAATTATTCTATTTGTAACATGATCTCCCACTGGAACTGATATTAGGTCATTATTATCTGCTTCTGTGTTTGCTATACTGTTCACCATGATGTTCTCTTTATCTTTGATATTTTCCATTATGGTCACATCTCGACTCGTAAATATTGTATTTTTCGTAGCATTATATACTCGATAACCTTTAATTTAATTATATATAAAATACATTTAACAGCCTTCTTGTCCTATTTTAAGCGTTTTTCTTTATGTATTATGCCAAAAATATTGTTATATATATAGTTTTATATTATAATGACCGGTTTCGTAAATAGACTGCAGTGTGAACTGCTTCTGCCCAAAATTTCTGTTCAAAGTTCGCATCAAACAGCATACACTTAGGTTTTTCAACTACAGTCCTATTTATCCGTTCTGCCATTCCGTTTTGTTCAGACGTATATGGGTTTGTTTTTTGATGGATAATTCCACAGGTTTTTAAAAATTTGTCTAACTCCCTGTTACAAAACTCTCCCCCATTGTCTGATCTCAAGATCTTAATCTTTTTGCCTTGTTGATTTTCGACCATGTTTTTAAAATTTTTGAAACAATAAAACATTTGGTCTTTTGTCTTTTCAAAATAAACAAAAACCATACGGCTAAAGTCATCCTCAAAAATTATGAAATATTTTGATCCTCCAAGAGACACAGTGTTCATTGGACCACATACATCTGTATGTACTATTTCCAAAATATCTTTAGCCCTGTGACCCTTATTCTTAAATGGTAATCTAGATTGTTTACCCTCGCAGCATATTTCACAATTTTTCTGCCCTATATCTAGAACACCTGGATAATTAAGTCCCTCGACAATACCATCCTTCATTTTATTCAGGTAAGCACTAGTAGCTTGCCCAAAACGACGATGCCAAACTTCTCCTGAAATAACCGATTTCGTCGATAATAAACAAGTATCAACAGTCAATGTGTTTAGCTTATATACCCCATCCTTTAAATCAGCTGTTCCAACTAAATTATTTTGGTTATTGAAAATCTGACAGAGATTATTCATAAACTTAACAGGTTACCATTTCTTATCAGTTGACTTACCGATAATAAATTCGTTGCCAATTGGGGAACACACAACACATTTTTAACAGTTATTTCGTAACTATCATGTCCAACAACAGTCGTTAAATTTACATCACCCGAACAAATAACAGGAACATTTGTCTTATTAGCCATCATAATTTGTGATATATTCGCTGAGCTTTCTATATTCTCCAGACACTCTTTATTTGCAGTCAGATGTACACTAGCCGCAGAGTCAGTATACCAATCGAATTTATTGAATGATCCGTTCAGAAAAACTACACTAAAAGCGTTTGAAGTCTTCTAGTATCTTTATTATTCTTATTCGGGCATTTATAGAGACTGAGTCTCTATTCGGACGCGAGAAAGAAAGCTTCGAAAATGCCAAATGTGATTTTGGCGAAACGTCTATAAATTTCAGAATGACAGTAGTGAACCCGGCGTGAAAACGCATTGTATTTTCCATCCGTGAAGGACTAAAAATCAACATATGTATATATATATATATATATATATATATATATATATATATATATATATATATATATATATATATATATATATATATATATATATATATATATATATATATAAACACTTTTTATAAAACTAAAATGGGTGGACCGCTTTATTTTACATTTTATATAAGTATTGAGGTGTTCTATGCGACACATAATTTTTTTTTACATTTTATGTTATACGTAGATGTTCTATACCACACTACATTTTAGTATATTAAAATATCAATTCTACTAACTATTTATAGTAATCTACTTATGGTAATTATTATTAGTGATATTAATTACACAATTATTATGAACGGTTGATGGATCACTTGAACTTTCGAGTGGTTGATGACAGAGGTTTGTCGACGAAGTGTTGGAGATGTTGCTCCTCATGGATTCAATTATATCCTGAAATTTCTTTTGGTGTGAAATTTTCTTACCGAATCTCTCTAGTGCATGAATTATTATTCGTAATTCCTTTCTTGGTCTCAAAATTTTTAAGAAAATTTTTTTAAAAAAAATTCGTGCACTCAAAAAATTTTCCGGCAATAATTCAAGCACTAGGGAGATTATAAAATTATATATATATAATAAATATGCCTGCAGTTTGCAAGTGCAGCCTTTCGTTTGGGCCTATTGTTCTAATTTACTTCACAAGGTAAATTAGCATATAGTGGCACTTTTGGAAAGATCAAAGAAAGAGCAAACTTTAACAATATGTAATAAAATGGTCTCATATTGAAACGTTTCATTTATTTTTGGTTCTAAAAAATCCAGTTTTAGATTATCGCGATGTCGACACTTTTGATTTACCCTGTATACAAAATAAAAACTTTTGTTAACTCTATATACAGGTTGTTAGGGGTTTGTTGTTTGTTTTGTTAATTTTTTTTTAATCACATTTATTTAATATAAAATGCCTACAAATTTTTTTTAGTAAAATATCTGAACAACCTAAATTTAAAAAACAAAAAAGGAATAAATTGTTTTATTTTACCACAGAATGCTTATTTAAAAACGGCAACACTGCCCACCATAGAAAAACGAGCCTGCTTCAACGAACATAACAATTCGCAAACTTATCAGTTGCAGTTATCTTGTTTTTTGGTTCTTTCACCTTAATTTTTTTGCGGTACAGGGCAATTCCATACCGTTTTAATGCGTAGTTAAATAGAATTTAAAAACTCTTTAAAAAAGTATACAAATATTGGATATGCAGACATGTTACTTATTTATGGAGAGTGTAGACAGTCATTCTTTGGCGTCCCAAACATACCGGGAAAGATATCCTAACAGGAGCTGTTCTAATGACAGGACTTTTGTGGCGGTTTTACAAAGAGTTCGCGATACGGGAGTGTCACATGAAAACATTAGTGTATAATAGAGTTGAAAATGAAAATGAAGATGACCTTAGAAACCATATGTTTGCTGCAGCAGAACAAATTA
This sequence comes from Kuschelorhynchus macadamiae, assembly GCA_030620095.1. Lineage (NCBI taxonomy): Eukaryota > Metazoa > Arthropoda > Insecta > Coleoptera > Curculionidae > Kuschelorhynchus > Kuschelorhynchus macadamiae. The sequence goes on from JAUTXW010005168.1 coordinate 10,360, forward strand.
GACAAAGACTGAACGTTCTTGAATCTGTTGAAAAAAATTGGCTTCGCCGTATTCGTGCGTGTTTAAATAGTGGCGGTAGTTATTTTCAGCATTTACTTTAAGTTTTAAAAATACTTTTTTTAGTCTGTGAATTACCTACCTAGTGCTATAAATTAATATGCTAGAAAGTTTTTAAAACAGGTTTTTACCACAATTTATTAAAAAGTTAGTTCATACTTTCAAACCTACAGGTTTGGAAGTATGGTTTTATACTTCTTTATTGACAAAACACAGGCGATGAGATTGTCATTACATTGATGTCCAAGCAAATAGCAATGTTGCCATGTGTTCTTAAAATTAGTTGAAACCTTCTCCAAAATTAAACATTTTAAAATTAAATATCTCGAAAACCCTTTCGAATTAACCGATGGCTGACAACATTATTTTGTTTAAAATCGTTCCTACTATCGTGTGTTAAAATATTTGTAGTCAAACCCCTAACACCCTGTATATTACTCCTAACCGATTACCAATATCTTTAACCCTACAAAATTATTAGGCTTTAAAATGTGGACAAATAAAATTGGAACCCTGTATATTAAACACCTGTGGCCGTGATTCTCCCATCAACGGTCTGCACGTAATTTTAAAGAATTTATAGATAATTAGAATAAGCAGGTATTTGTTTCAAAATCGTTATTCACGCATCTAAACTTATTAAGGCAAATCTACTTAACCGTTGGTTTAAATGTCAGCCAGTCATATGATATTTCACGATACTTTGGTCAGATCCGTACCGCTCGGAGATAAACACCTTTCCCTCTCAACATGATTTAGTTTGAAAAATACAGGGTGTGTTGCTGAAAAACATAGAAATATTTTAGGGTAACTTACATCTTAAATGAGAATCGTTCCATTAGAGGCCCAACAACAAAAATATCATCTACATATCAGAACCACTGTTTTAATTTTAGTGGAGCGGAGGGCATGTCAAAAAGGTTAAATGTATTTTTACAAAAATTATAAACAATACAAAAAAACCAGCGGTAGCTCGCGAGTGAAAAAGTAAGTGAAGTGCAAATGAAGCGAGAAAATATCGCAATAATTTTGTTCCAGAATTTTTTTATATGTGGAGGGGTAGAATATTTTTTACGACTTACCTAAATTTTGTATACTAAATCAATTCCCCTATCCTTCATAGCAGCAAATTTATTTATAACATCCTCATAAAATGCATGAGCTGCCCTAATCTTCTTCAGAAATTCTTTGTGAATTGAAATATTGCCTAGATATTGTATTTCTTTAATTAGTTTTTACACGTTTGAGGCAAGAAAAACTTCTTTCCACTGAAGCACATGTCGATGGTATTGTCAAAATAAGGGAAAACAGTTTATATGCTTTGGTTAAAATATCTTTATTTTCATTAATTTTTCTCACTTGCTCTTGCAGCGATATATTCCAATTACTGTCATTGGCAAAAATAAGACCAAGCTCATTTTTAAGTCTTTGACTTTTCGAAAATATTTCCCCATATAACTGTAACAAATTTTCAAACGGGCCAGTCGGAAATTAAAACTATATTCGGAAAATTTAGCAGAATCTGCCAAATATAAAAATGTAAGTTTTTCACAGTCTTGAAAGCTTAGTGTCATTTCCATTAAAATATGGTCCAATATTTCATAAAAAAGGGTTCTATACTTAGCCCTAATTTCTTCAGGTGAAAGGTTAGCAAGCTCACGTTTGTAATGATTTATTTCTGTAATAGAATTTGCTTTATCAAACATGGTATCAAAAAAATGTTCATTTATTTTTTTATAGAGCGCCTCACGACAGCGTTTTATATTGGATATGTAAAAATTAATGTCAAGCGATTTTTTTTGACGAACAGAAATAATATGTCCGGGATTGAAAAAATGTTATTAAACATTAATGCCAGAAACGTGAATTCAGAATCGCTCATCTCACCTAAAAATCCTTTCGCAAGCCTGATTGAATTTTCATCAGATTTGTCACAGTTTGTAATAAATTCAAAGACGTCTTTTAATTTATTCCAGTCTCGAACAATCACATTTACCAACTTCGAATTTTAAGACCAACGAGTTTCTGTAATTGTTGGTATACGCCTCGTAGATGTAGATGTAAGAGTATACGTTCGTTTGGGTGAGTGATGAAAAAATGAGAGAATACCACTAAGACTTGCAAAAAAAATTCGAGATTTAGAAATATGTTTAAACTTTGTTGCATCATAAGGTTAAGACGATGCGCAAGACAATGGACAAATGCAGCCTGCGGCCATTTAGATGGCCAGACATCACACTTGCCCCATCGTAACATTGCCCTATTAATTTATATTTATAGTCAAATTGGTCCAAAATTTGATCCAATAGAAAATATAAACTCTCTGACGTTCTGTCGGAGCTGACATTATAAAATCCTAAGAATTTCTCGACTACTAAACCTTCTGAATTAACGTATCTTAAAATTAGAGAGCACTGGGAGGTTTCCGTAATATTTGTGGGGTCATCCACTTGCACAGAAAAAAACTGTGTGTTTATTATTTCAGTTTTTAAATGATCATTTAAATAATCAGAAATGCATTTAATTATTTTGTTTTGAATAGTTTTCGAGTCACCAGTAAAAACATTTCGTGATGATCTTTTAGTTCTTGGGAACTTCTTGATATTAATAAACTAAAAGCTTTTTAAAATTCCCTCTATTTATTGACTCGCTGCTCTCATCAGGGCCGCGAAAGACTAACTCTTGTTTTGCAAGGTACAAAACTGCGTCAATTACCAAGCACATAAATAGTCTATTTAATCGGACGTTTTCGTTAAAATGTATTTTATATAGTTTAGCATTTGCTTTTAAAGTGTCAGCTACAGTGCTTTAATTTTTTACAAATGTTCGTCGAGTCTTCATGTTTATGTAAAGACCTTCATGTATTTAACATACCTGCAAATCCTTCCTTATTCCACACTGAATATTTATTCGAAACTCGTAAACAAGGCCACCAAAACAATTTTTGTAATATTTAACTACTAGATAACCGGTTGTACGCCGAAAACCAGGATGACGATTAAAACTCTGATCTTGTTCCTTCCTTCGATTAAATGGAGTTTCCAACAAAATGCAAACCGCATCCGTGATCGGATTCATCAATAATGTAAATTAATAAACCCGACACCAAATAAAGTTGTAACAACACCATAAATAAATATAACACAAAACAGTCAAGTAAACCGCAAAGGAACTAAACGGTTGCAGCGAAATCCGCGAAAATAAAAGTAAACAACCACCCCAAACTGAACGACACGTGGGTGTAGTGTACTGCGTTACCAATTCACCGAGAGCGTTGTATGGCGCTGGTTAACGTTATTCTTCCATGTGCTCGACGTTATCGCGAACGCGTTGTCATGGCAACGTAGTACGAAAATCGTAAACTAAACATTGCGCCATTGTTATAGTTGTTATAATAAAGTTCGATTGAAAGTTTTAAAAAGACGCCAACGGTCAAGTAAAATATTTATTCGAGATGTACAGTTTATTTTTTGCCAATTAGGTGAATAAATGAATGTGAAAACTTAAATTTTAAGAGATATATAATAAATATAGTTAGATATTTGCTTGTTTATTTTTTCTAGTGAAGTAGCACTTCACCTACTTCATCTGAATAGCCGCCACTGAAAAAAACCTAGTAATCCATTGGACAACCTCTTTGACTGAGAGCTGATGAAAACCTTATAAACCTTCTTAGATCAGTTGGAAGAATTATTACACTTGAAGAGGAAGTAGAGTGCTCTGAAAGTTGACATACGCCGTGTTGCAAAGTTGATTATTATGGCTACTCTATAAAGACAGTATTTGGCAACATTTTGTCAAATTAAATGTTGCGCGCAAACTTGGATGTTGCGCAAAATATAAAAAATGTAATAAATAAATGCAGAGACTAGTCGACAGGCTTAAAAATCATTGGGAAATGTATACAAATCAGTAATCAGTAAAAAACAAAAAGGCGATAACTATAACGCCGGCGGATGTTTACGAAACCAAACCAGTGAAAACAGCAGTAGTTTAATCTCCTTGTCCTCCTTTGTTGTAAAAATATGTCAAGATAAATCAAAATACAAGAGTTTTAACCACACTACACCACAACTTGCTACGTTTCGCTGACCAAGTTAGCATCATCAGCAGATGAAATAAACTAGTTTATATCACTGGATATGGTTTAGCAAAAAGGTGCCTCTTTGTCTAATGCAGTTGAGGCAAAAAAAATGGTAATAACTCTAATAAAATATTACGAAAATGAAAATTCACCGGCCAATATCCAGGAGACAGTAGCAAAAGCTCTAGGAATCGGTATAAGGACTGTGCAGAAAATTGTGCATGAAAAAAAGCATAATTTACTACTGAAGAAGATTAAGAAATATACCGAAAAAAGCCTAAGACAGAAGACTTAAGTGACAGTGTAAAAATGGATGTTCGTAATGCAATTTAAGATTTATACACATCAAAAACTAAACCCTTCAAGTTTTAAAAGAAGCTTTAAAGAATTGAGGCATATTGGAAATTGGACTAAAATCGTTGTCAAAATGAATAAAAATGTTGGGTTTTCGATATAAAAAGGACTGTAATCGAAGATTTTTATGCGAGTTACCACATATAGCAAGTCAGCGTATCCAGTTTTTAAAAAAACACACGAAAAATGTTAATTCAAAATTTAGAAAAGTGGTATTTTTTAGACGAGACTTGGATATTTTCTAACGGAAGTGGTTCAAAATTTTGCAGGACGAGTCTGTAAAACGTGTTAAGAGAAAAAAAGGGATGTGGGACGGGAAAACGGTTCATCATTTTGCATGCAGGTTTTTCAACAGGATTTCTCCCAGGTGCAAGTTTACTGTTTTCTTCAACATCCAAAAGTATGGACTGCAATGATAATATGAGCTGTGAATTGTTTGAAAAGTGGTTAAAAGAACAATTGATTCCAAATTTAGATGTTCCATCTTTAATCATTCTGGACAATGCATCTTATCATTCAAGAATCTTAAATAAACAACCTACTTCATCCTGGAAGAAAAGTGATATTTATGACTGACTAATAAAAAAAAAAACAAAATCTTTTACCCAATATGGTGTAACTAGAACTTCTTTTAATGACAAAATCTATTAAAAAACCAACAATATATGCCGGAATCGAGAACTAGTTCTAGATGTCGAAATAGCACCAATGATCATTGCGCCGTTTGAGGTCGACTTAGAAGATGAGGACTTTTTAAGTGGTGCTGTTGTAATGTAAAAACTACTTAAACAATTTATGTTAATTTATACCCAAAATTCAATTGTGACGTAGGTAGAAACTAGTAAAATATTGGTAGGAATTCAATACAGTGGAACAAAACGGTGAAAATTTTTGAAAAAAACATTAAATGCGGTACTAAATGACTATGTCCCGAACTACATTGGGTCACACTTCATTATTCCTAATAAAAGGAATGATTTATAACTAGAGAAGATCCGGGTAAAGGAAATTTACCGATTTTTAATTATTTAATACTTTGTCAACAAACAACAAGAACAATTGATGTTGTTTCCTACAATACTATTTATCAAAAAGAATCACGCTACGCCACTGGATAACATTGCTATCTTTCAGATAATTAAATTACCGCTTGCAATTTAAGAGATTGCACAGTGATTTGATTTGAGGTGCAGCATTTTAAAACTTTTCTTATAAATTGCATTAAAACGTATACAAGTTTTATTTCGAAAAAGATCTAAATAATATCACGTTTCTCGTGTGTATACGGCTTCCCACTTGAAGCTCTACAAACGTCCGGAAAATTAGAATGCTTTATTTACGGTGCCATAAAGGATTATTCTCGTTATCGTTGGAATGCGATATGACAGAATTAAAATAATCCGCGCTGGAATGCATCTGCAAACGACATTAAAACTGAACTTCTATGGCATCCGTAGTTTAATCATATCAGCGTAGTTCAAATTATTTACGATGAACATAACGATGCAAAATTGCATTTTTGCAAGTCAAGTATTTTAATCAACTTCATATTACAATCCCAGAAGTTTTAATAGACTACACGGTCAAAAATACACAAATTCTCAGTTATACTGTATTGCTAAGGTGTTCAAATCTATTGTCTCGAATGCAATTATCAGAATAATATTGGTTCTGCTTAGCATGGTTTCTTTCAAAATAGATCATGCCAAACAATCCTGGTATATGCTAATTTTCTGAGTAAAACTCCAGGCGAACTCAGCATACTTTGATTTTAGGAAGACATTCGAGAATGTAAATAGTTCTGTCCTGATTGAGAAACCTAGAAACTATAGAATTGATAAACCCCTAGTACCCCCACTCTCTTAGCTAGATAATTATTTCCGCGACCCAATGCAAATTGTAAAATTCCGCAACTGCGAATGTAAGAAGGTAAACCAAGTTGTCGAAGTATTCTTCATCATCTTTGTAAACGATTTGTTCCAGGTATTTAAACACTCTTGATGCTGCTTTTTGCAGACGACCTAAAGATTTATCTTCAAATCTCATCTGTTCATGAATGCTATTTATTGGTAAATGACATTGTTGCATGGTATGATGAAAACCGAATATCAATATCATTTACAAGGAAAAAACCTCTTAAGCATACTTAATTGTAGAGGGTCTAGAACTGAGCTGTGGACGTGAACTTCGATTGTTAGCTGAGGATTATACTGTTGGAAACAACAACATTGATAATAGTTATTGAACATATTTTGTTTTAAGTATAAACCATTTTTATTGCTCACTGAAAAATAATACACTCGCAATCCGAGCTTTATTTGTTAAAGTGCAATACACGAAAGAAAACCGGGCAGTTCTTAAAATAAAGGTTCATAGTCTTAAGCAAGCGGAAAATTAAAATTTGTGTAAGCAAATAAATTTTATTTGTTTTAATAGTTTGCCGCTTCACCTATAAAGTGCGCCAGCTAAGCGTTACGGAAAATTAATCGAGGATTTAGTAAATTTAGCACTGGTCCACTCGTAATTGGGATGTGCCTAGAGTCTCCATGTACTTGCCGCTAGAAGGTTCTAGCTATTTCCAGTGGCGCCTATACATTTCAAGCATTCGTTTTCATTTCTATATAAATGCGTTGCGTTCAATTTGAATTATTATTTCGAAGTAACGATGGCGAGCAAAAGAGGAAAAACAATTCGAAGCGGTGCAAGTTATTGCAAGCGTTATAGAGGCCTGTACTAGCGAAGCTGAAAATAATAGTTTGACTATTCCAATTCAAAATCGAACAGAACGCGCTGCATTTTACACTGGTGTTTCGGAAAGTAGTGCAAGAAAAATTCAAAGAGAACATAATGATCGCTCATGTTCTAATTCACCTTTAAAATCTCCTGGTAAAAAAAGACCCCGATTACGGGTATAAAACCTTAAATCGCCTTTTACGATCAAATGGTTTTGTTTGGCGCAAGTGCCAAAATAAACGAAAATTGCTCATTGAGAGACCAAATATTTTTCACTGGCGAGTGAAATATCTATCAACTCTAAGGCAATATAGGCAAGAAAGACGCAATATTGTGTATCTAGATCAAACCTGGGTAGATAATGATATGACAGTGAACAAATGCTGGCCAAGTGAAAGTGTTACAGGTGTTGTTCAGGGAATCCGGTCTAGTAGTCGCTTTATTATAGTTCATGCTAGTTCAGAAGCCGGATTTGTTCCAAGTGCTGCTTTAGTTTTTCGCTCGGGACTAACAACTGGAGACTATCATGGACAGATGAATAGAGATAATTTTGAAGAGTGGTTGCTCAAGAAGCTTCTACCTAACATTCCTCCCAAATCAGTCGTGGTACAGGATAATGCGTCTTATCATTCTCACGTACAAGATAAAGTGCCAACTAAATACTCTACAAAAGCTCATGATATCATGGCTTAAATTGAAAAATTTTGTATGTGATCCAACATGGAGAAAATATTAATTATATGAAGTAATATCAGCCAACAAGCCTAGAGAAAAAAGGTATAAAATTGACGGTCTTTTACGTAACCTCGGTCATACACCCTTAAGGCTGCCTCCATACATGAGCGACCTCAACCCTATTGAACTTGAAAAGATTTAAATAAAACAACATTAGAAGCGGTTGACTCAATATCGGCTGAAAATTGGAAATCGTATGTTAAACATGTTCGTTCTATTGAAGATAAATACTGGGAAGTAGATGGCAAAATTGAAACGGTTATTGATGATTTAGTTATCACACTGGGATCTTCAAGTAATGACGACGAAAACTCATCATTTTCAGAGGAAGACAACGATTTAGAAGGAATCGAATCATTAGAATCACAGCCGTCATCCTCAAAAATGGCTTAGTTTTTTTTCATATATTTTGTAAAATTGTTCATAAAGTAGCTGTCAATAAACTGCTTCAAAATAATTAATTTTCTGTTCAATACCGGGTGTCAAAAAAGATCTAATATTTGAAAAACTACAGAACTCATATTTTTCCAAAATTAACACATCAATGTAGCTATAGTAGGGGAGCCAGCACTGATTCCAGTGAACAAGATTTATCAAAATTTTAACTTATGCAGTTCGACTTTGGGCTATTTGTTGTTGTTAAAGGGGGGTGATTCTTGGACCTTTTTACGAAAAAAATTTAATATGAACCTAAAAGTCTTAACTTTAGAGATACAGGGTTTTAAAAAAACATTTTTTTTAAATCCTAATTCTGATGCTATTATAGATAAATAACTATGTGAAATTTGATACGTCTTTTATGCATAAAAGGGCATTTTTTATTAACAATCAATTTTTGAAATATCTACCAGTGGCGTGTAACCTGGGTAAATCCGTATGCTCCTTAACGCATAGAAGACGTTTATCATATTTCATGCAGTAATCTACAATAGCATCAGAATTGGGATGAAAAAGAATGTTTTCTTTTTAAACTTTAGTATCCTGTATCTCAAAAGTTAAGACTTTTAGGACATAAAAACACCCCCTTTAGCATCAGCACGCAATTAGAAAACGCCCTGTATAGTACTTCACATTGACGGCCCCTGTATAAAGTAATATGACAAACGGAGACAGACGACCAATTTTGGCATACGCGAGTAGCCCAAAGTCGAACTGCATAAATTAAGATTTGGATAAATCTCGTTCACTGGATCTGATGCTGGCTGCCCTTGTAAAATCTGGACTTGTAAATCGAGTATCACTATACTGGCAGGTCCAATAATAGTAGACGTAGGCAGCATCCCGGGAACCGTTAATGATAGAACTTAAGAAAAAATCAATATTAAATCATTTTAAAATTCGAAAGTTCGCCGTTTTTGCAACACAAAAGAGATATAGAAGTGCGGTATAGTCAAAAAGGAGTGTCATATTATTTAAAGAACGACGGGACACCACTGGTTTAAAGAGATTTCTTGGCCTACCTTCCTAAACCTATTGACTCCGCCCGGTTTTCTTTCGTGTACCGCACTTTATATATAATTTCTTTAATACTACGAGAGGAGAGGTATCTTCGAGGGTATCCTAATTGCCCTAAAATACTTGAAATTAGAGACAATAAATATTTTTCTTAGATGGTCTAACTTAATATGAAGAGAAAAATCCATTTCGTTATTTGTTAAGCTTGTCGATTTTACTTTTATGTCACCTAATACAAAAGCGGCCTAACAACAAACGAAGCGATAAGTTGTGCTTGACGTGCGGTTGTTTAAAAATGGACCATAAGCGCCGTTTAGAGGGCCTCCGAGAATTTTGTGAAAAAAAATATTTTCCTAGCAATTGTTTATTATAAATACGCTCGCCCCCCAAGTAATTTTTTCTTGGCGGCGCCCATGCTCAGCACAGAGATAAAAAAATTACTTTGGAACTGTAGAAAGTATACTTACCGTCAGCCAGCTAACGCTGCGATTTATAAAAACACTACTAAACATATGTACACCCTCAAATTATTTTTAAGCACATTAGGCATAAAACCACAATGCAAATATGACAGTTGATAAATACCCGACTAAACGTAAATATGTGTAACATATCCTAACTGAAAACTGAAAATATCATAAATTAATCAAATTTTCAAATTTATTTGTGTAACAAATTGAGGTACAATTTTTCCACACGTCATGTCTGCTTGAAGTATATAAGAAAAAATAAGAAAATGGCAGACTAGTACTAAGTAAATATAAATTATGATAAAACTATATAAAGCTAAAATACTCATAATAAAATACAGAAAAATTTGGTTAATATAATAAAATATATAAGCAACATAGCACGTAAATAAAAACAAACTTAGAAACAACCAATATATAAAGACATAAAAGGAGAGAGAGAGTGAGAGACATTTATTTTTATATAATATCTAATAGCCCACAGAGCTTCCTAGAATAATGTTGCTGCCGTAAAATCATCATAATTATAGAAGGCATTTGAGATTAAGGTTCTTTTAATTACTCTTTTATATTCGACCAAGGGCAATCCTCGAACATTTTTTGGTATTTTATTAAGGAACTTGGGACCATGATACAGTGATGAAATTTTTGAGCGATTTAGGCGAGCGAATTGTACTCTAAGATTGTTGCGAGTTCTCGTAGTGTGATCATGGATTTCATCTCCCCTTTGGTATTGATTTAAATTAATCCGCTCTTCCACTCTGTAGCATCTCAATTTATCCAAAAGTATTTCGTGGGACACACAGGCCTCCATGTAGCCACCATCCTCAAAGGTCTCGACTGCATGCTCCAAAAAATCCAAGACTGCAAGGGTTGTTGATTTTCCAGATCTAAAGCCATATTGACTGTGCGAAAACAAGTTGTAAGATTCAGAAGTTGTATAGCTGTTGCCTAAAAATGGATTCAAATATTTTGGATAGGGCAGGTATTAAAGAAATCGGTTTATAGTTGCTAGGATCATTTGCATCACTCTTCATAAAAATAGGAATTACCTTAGTCTTTTTGAAGCAGGAAGGATATTTTCCCTCTTATGCTTAGATTAATTAGTTTTGTAATTGGAGAAACAATAATATTTTTTATATCTTTTATCAATTTTATGTTAATATCATAGATGTTCCTGCAGGATTTATTTTTTAATTTTTCTATTGAATCTCTAACTATTACATTGCCAACTTCCTGAAAGGAGAAATTGGCAGTGGGTGGTAGATTATTTAAAAATGCTTGAGTATAATTTATGTAGGTTAGATTTGGAATATCTAATTTAGGAATTTTTGAAATAAGTGTTTCAGCAACATTTGCAAAATAAGTATTAAAGTCCTCAGAATTTAAGTTTGTGTCAACAGATCTGACATTGGATTGACCCCTGTGAGAATCTATGACTTCCCAAGATGATTTTGCAATATTGTCTGATTTTCTAATGTAAGAAGCGTATGCATCCTGTTTTGTTTTATCAATTTCTTTTCTATATTTGTACTGAAATGTTTTAATATAGCTGTTTAACCCCACTGAAGGTTGATTTTAATATAGTTCATTTAAAAATCTTAGTGTTTCTCTCATGGTGTATTCCGTTATGGAACCATTTAATTTCCTTAACTTGAGATCTGTTTTGTATTTTTTTGGAAAAGCAATTTCCATAGATTCCGTTATTATGTGTAAAAATATATCCCATTTTGTATGGATATCTATATATATGTATGGATATATATATATATCATCTATATAGATCAATTTTAATATCAGTATATATCGAAATATATATCGAAAGTTGGTGCAATTAGATCGTATTCTGCAAAAAATAGCTGAATTGAACTTATTTATCTTGCTATTAAACGATATTCTAAGATAAAATTCTCCTTTGTTTGGATAATTATCTTACGGAATCCCACGGATTCCATGGAATCCCGCGATATCTTGTGGAATCCCATGGAATCGTACATGCTTGTACACAAGAATCCCAGGGTGGTTTACTCCTTGGCATAGAATAATGTGCCCAAAGAGTCGAAGGTATTAAAGTCCCAGATTTCTCTATGAAAAATACAAGTAGCGCATCTTCGTTGAAATTTTCCACGTTTCGCTCACAGCACCATCTTACAAGCATTACGCCATTCCGCCATTTTTAACACTTTTTTTAATATTCTTGCTATGGGACTACTCCGCCAATATCCTGCATATCTCCAGAAAATTTCGTCTAAATTGGTCATACCATCGCAGAGTAATCGATATACAAAACAAAATGGCCGCTATTCCGCCATTTTTTACATTTTTTTAATATACTTGCTATGGGACCACTCCAGCAATATCCGAATGTCCAAATTGGTCAAACCATTGCAGAGTAATCAATGTATAAACAGAAAGAATAACAAAATGGACGCCACTCCGCAATTTTAACATTTTTTTAATACGCTTGCTATGGGACAAATACGGCAATGTCTTGAAAATTTTACCCAAATTTGTTAAACCATCGTGGAGTAATCGACATACAAACATAAAAAAATAAATATGGTTAAACTGATAAAGTGCGGGACACGAAAGAAAACCGGGCGGAGTCAATTGGTTTAGAAAGGTCGGCCAAGAAATCTCTTTAAACCAGTGGTGTCCCGTCGTTCTTTAAATAATATGGCACTCCTTTTTGAGTATACGCACTTCAAATAATTAAAAAATGTTACTATGCTTAATGAACCTTTATCTATATTTGTCTGTTTTCTTTCGTGTACCGCACTTCCAATATTTCTTTTGTGCCGGCTTTCAAATTTTAAAATTATTTAATTTTGATTTTTCTTGATCGATTTACCTATAAATATATTTTTTCTTGAGTTCTGTCATTAACGGTACCCAGGCTACTGCCTACGTCCACTATTATTGGACCACCCAGTAGAGTGATACACGATTTACAAGTCCAAATTTTACAAGGGCAGCCAGCATCAGATCCAGTGAACGACATTTATCAAAATTTTAATTTATGCAGTTCGACTTTGGGCTACTCGGGTATGCTAAAAGTGACCGTCTGTCTCCCTTTGTCATATTACTTTATACAGGGGCAGTCACTGTGAAGTACTATACAGGGCGTTTCCTAATTGCGTGCTGATATTAAAGGGGGTGTTTTTATGTCCTAAAAGTCTTAACTTTTGAGATACAGGATGATAAAGTTTAAAAAGAAAACATTTTTTTTCGTCCCAATTCTGATGCTATTGTAGATAACTGCATGAAATTTGATACACGTCTTCTATGCATTAAGGAGCATACGGATTTACCTAGGTTAATTACACATGCACGCCACTGGTAGAAATGTCAATAATTGATTGTTAATAAAAAATGCCCTTTTATGCATAAAAGGAGTGTATCAAATTTCACAGAGTTATGTTGGGTTTATCCTTATGAACCCCTAGTGTGATAGTTGCCATTACCAACCATTTTTACCGAATTTTGTATATGTATTTTTTTAATTGTTTCGTACTTTTTTATTTTTTACTTTGCTTTTTTATTTTTTTTTACATTATATTTATGAAAATGTTTATAACATAGTACGACTGACAAAGTACATTTCTAATGTACTTTTTTTAGGATTCTATAATATTAATATTCTAAATTCTTGATTTAAATATTATTTTTCTATAATATTTATGATGTGTTTTTGTTTTGTTTTGTTTGCTAATTTTGATGTTTGTAAACTATTTGTTTACAACAGCTTTGTCCACAAAATTGTAAAATTTTTTTTTTGACAATAAAGCATTTATTTATTATTTATTTATTTATTTATGTATCTATAATAGCATCAGAATTAGGATTTTAAAAAAATGTTTATTTGTACCTGTATCTCCAAAGTTAAGACTTTTAGGTTCATATTAATTTTTTTTTCTTAAAAAGGTCCAAGAATCACCCCCCTTTAACATTAGCACGCAATTAGGAAACGCTCTGGGTAGTACTTCACAACGACGCCCCCTGTATAAAGTAATATGACAGGCGGAGACATACGGCCACTTTTGGCATACCCAAATAGCCCAAAGTCGAATTGCATAAGCTAAAATTTTGATAAATCTTGTTCACTGGAATCAGTGCTGGCTCCCCTACTATAGCTACATTGATGTGTTAATTTTGGAAAAATATGAGTTCTGTAGTTTTTCAAATATTAGATCTTTTTTGACACCCGGTATTCAACAGAAAATTAATTATTTTGAAGCAGTTTATTGACAGCTACTTTATGAACAATTTTACAAAATATATGAAAAAAAACTAAGCCATTTTTGAGGTTGACGGCTGTGATTCTAATGGTTCGATTCCTTCTAAATCGTTGTCTTCCTCTAAAAATGATGAGTTTTCGTCGTCATTACTTGAAGATCCCAGTGTGATAACTAAATCATCAATAACCGTTTCAATTTTGCCATCTACTTCCCAGTATTTATCTTCAATAGAACGAACATGTTTAATATACGATTTCCAATTTTCAGCCGATATTGAGTCAATCGCTTCTAATGTTGTTTTATTTAAATCTTTAATTGAAAGTTCACCGGCGTTGCGCTCTCGAATATATTTTTTTACTCCTGCCCATTCAAGTTCAATAGGGTTGAAGTCGCACAAGTATGGAGGCAGCCTTAAGGGCGTATGACCGAGGTTACTAATTAATATTTTCTCCATGTTGGATCACATACAAAATTTTTCAATTTAAGCCACGATATCATGAGCTTTTGTAGGGTATTTAGTTGGCACGTTATCTTCTACGTGAGAATGATAAGACGCATTATCCTCTACCACGACTGATTTGGGAGGAATGTTAGGTAGAAGCTTCTTGAGCAACCACTTCTCAAAATTATCTCTATTCATCTGTCAATGATAGTCTCCAGTTGTTAGTCCCGAGCGAAAAACTAAAGCAGCACTTGGAACAAATCCGGCTTCTGAACTAGCATGAACTATAATAAAGCGACTACTAGACCGGATTCCCTGAACAACACCTGTAACACTTTCACTTTGCCAGCATTTGTTCACTGTCATATCATTATCTACCCAGGTTTCATCTAGATACACAATATTGCGTCTTTCTTGCCTATATTGCCTTACAGTTGATAGATATTTCACCCGCCAGTGAAAAATATTTGGTCTCTCAATGAGCAATTTTCGTTTATTTTGGCACTTGCGCCAAACAAAACCATTTGATCGTAAAAGGCGATTTAAGGTTTTATACCCGTAATCGGTTTTTTTTTTACCAGGAGATTTTAAAGGTGAACTAGAACATGAGCGATCATTATGTTCTCTCTGAATTTTTCTTACACTACTTTCCGAAACCCCAGTGTAAAATGCAGAGTGTTCTGTTCGATTTTGAATTGGAATAGTCAAACTATTATTTTCAGCTTCTCTAGTACAGGCCCCTATAACGCTCACAATAACTTCACGTGCACCGCTTCGAATTGTTTTTCCTCTTTTGCTCGCTATCGTTACTTCGAAATAATAATTCAAACTCAACGCAACGCATTCATATAGAAATGAAAACAAATACTCGAAATGTATAGGCGCTACTAGAAATAGCTAGAACCTTCTAGCGGCAAGTGCATGGAGACTCTAGGCACATCCCAATTACATTTTCCGTACCGCTTAGCTGGCGCAGTTTATAGGTGAAGCGGTAGACTATTACAACAAATAAAATAACATAAAATTTTTTTTCGTACACAACTTTTACTTTTCCGCTTGCTTAAGACTATGAACCTTTATTTTAAGGACCTCCTTTTTTAAATTCGGTTAAAAATCATAATGGGGTTAGTGGGTTAATAACGTTTTATTCATACCGAATGTTCATTATTCGAAAATGTCAAGTAAAATACTATATTTTGAGGTTGCACATTTTCATGGTCACCCTGTATATATAAAATTACATAACGAGATAGCAAAAGAGATACCTTTTAGCTAGCAAGTGGAGTTGTATGTCTATTACACACCTCATTGCCGTTTAGGTACTATGCTCGAACAAACATTAAAAAAAATTCATACAGGTCGAATAATTATTAAGGTTTCTTCCTTTTTGAAACTTAACACCATCATAATAAGTTAAAATTGTTCTAGTATTTCCCTAACTTCCCCTGTTCATGATCTATTTATTCCTTGTTGCTATCGATATTAAAATTGATTTTAATAACCATGAAAGGGACTTTTTTTTTAATTATGATAATAATAATAATATTCTTCTCTGGTTATAAGTAGTGAAAGCAAATGAGTATAGATGATTTTTTCCATATACAGTGTACGCATTGGATCTATTCATTCCTTTCGCTCCATTTATCAACAAAATAAAACATATCAGCGAGATTTTGCCGGCTTATTGTGGTCAATTTGAAAGGCCTAATCGTTACAAATTGCTATAGCCGGAGTTGATTGTATATTGTATGACTAAATACGCTTAAGAAAACTTATTAATTATGGGTCTGCCAAAGGGTGATGTATAATTATCGCTGCCACGGATATAGTTCGAAAAATTCGCCATTACCTGTAAATTCTCTGGTACAAAATTCCATTACATATAATTATTTGGTAATAACTTTAAACCAATCCTATAAATATAATTTATTTCAGTTATTATTTCCCTCCTAAAAAGGAAGTATTGAAATCGTCAAAAAATTACACAAAAAAACGTGTTTTCTCAATTCCGTCTGTTGGTCTGTCTGTACGGGGCATAGCTCAGAACCTACTAATCCAATTGATTTAAAATTTTGGGCAAAAATTAAAGGTCATATGGGGATAAAATGGTTACATTTTGGTAAAAGTCAAATATGGTGGAACAAAATGTCGGCCTAGTGAAATGTTACAAAAGTATTAGTAAAAAAACTACTTAAACAATTTACCTTAAAATTTACAGAGAAATCAAGTATTACGAAAAAATTATCTGGTAAAATTTTGGTATAAATGCAAAATGGCAAAACAAAATGGCGGCCTGGTGGAATGTTAAAAAACTTATTAATAAAAAACTACTTGTCCAATTTACCTGAAACTTTACATATAAATCAAGAATTATACAGAAATCATCTGGTAAAGTTTTGATACGAATCAAGTGCCAAAATAAACGAAAATTGCTCATTAAGAGACCCAATGTTTTTCACTGGCGGGTGAAATATCTATCAACTGTAAAGCAATATAGGCAAGAAGGACGCAATATTGTGTATCTAGACGAAACCTGGTTAGATAATGATATGACACTGAATAAACGCTGGCAAAGTGAAAGTGTTACAGGTGTTGTTCAGGAAATCCTCTCTAGTAGTCGCTTTATTATAGTTCATGCTGGTTCAGAAGCCGGATTTGTTCCAGGTGCTGTTTTAGTTTTTCGCTCAGGACTAATAACTGGAGACTATCATGGACAGATGAATAGTGATAATTTTGAAAAGTGGTTGCTCGAGAAGCTTACCTAACATTCCTCCCAAATCAGTCGTGGTAATGGATAATGCGTCTTATCATTCTCACGTAGAAGATAAAGTGCCAACTAAGTACTCTACAAAAGCTCATATAATATCGTGGCTTATATCGAACAATCTTGTATGTGATCTAACATGGAGAAAATATCAATTATATGAAGTAATATCAGCCAACAAACCTAGAAAAAAAGTATAAAATTGACGGTCTTTTAGGTAACCTCGGTCATACACCTTTAAAGCTGCCTCCATACGTGTCGACCTCAACCCTATTGAACTTGCATGGGCAGGAGTAAAAAAATATATTCGAGAGCGCAACATCGGTGAACTTTCAATTAAAGAGTTGAATGAAATAACATTAGAAGCGATTGACTCAATATCGGCTGAAAATTGGAAATCGTATGTTAAACATGTTCGTTCTATTGAAGATAAATACTGGGAAGTAGATGGCAAAATTGAAACTGTTATTGATGATTTAGTTATCACACTGCGATCTTCAAGTAGTGACGACGAAACCCGATCATTTTCAAAGGAAGACAACGATTTAGAAGGAATCGAACCATTAGAATCACAACCGTCAATCTCAAAAATGGCTTAGTTTTTTTTCATATATATTGTTCATAAAGTGGCTGTCAATAAACTGCTTCAAAATAATTAATTTTCTGTTCAATACCGGGTGTCAAAAAATATCTAATATTGCAATTAATATTTGAAAAACTACAGAACTCATATTTATCCAAAATTAACACATCAACGTAGTTATAGTAGGGGAGCCAGCACTGATTCCAGTGAACAAGATTTATCAAAATTTTAACTTATGCATTTTGAATTTGGGCTATTCGGGTAGGCCAAAAGTGACCGTTTGTCTCCGTCTGTCATACTACTTTGTACAGGGGGCGCCATTGTGAAGTACTGTACAGGGCGTTTCCTAATTGCGTGCTAATGTTAAGAAAAAAGTTAAACCTAAAAGTCTTAACTTTGAAAATACAGGGTTTTAAAAAAACATTTTTTTTAATCCTAATTCTGATGCTATTATAGATAAATAACTGTGTGAAATTTGATACACGTCTTTTATGAATAAAAGGGCATTTTTTATTAACAATCAATTTTTGAAATTTCTACCAGTGGCGTGCATATGTAATTAACCTGGGTAAATCCGTATGCTCCTTAATGCATAGAAGACGTGTATCAAATTTCATGCAGTTATCTACAATAGCATTAGAATTGGGATGAAAAAAAAATGTTTTCTTTTTAAACTTTACCATCCTGTAACTCAAAAGTTAAGACTTTTAGAACGTAAAAACACCCCCTTTAACATCAGCACGCAATTAGGAAACGCCCTGTGTAGTACTTCACAATGACGGCCCCTGTATAAAGTAATATGACAAACGGGGACAGACGGCCACTTTTGGCATAACCGAGTAGACCAAAGTCGAACTGCATAAATTAAAATTTTGATAAATCTCGTTCACTGGATCTGATGCTGGCTGCCCTTGCAAAATCTGGACTTGTAAATCGTGTATCACTAAACTGGGTGGTCCAATAATAGTGGACGTAGGCAGTAGCCCGGGAACCGTTAATGACAGAACTCAAAAAAATATATTTATAGGTAAATCGATCAAGAAAATCAAAATTAAATCATTTGAAAATTTGAAAGTTCGCCGTTTTTGCAACACAAAAGAAATATCGAAGTGCGGTACACGAAAGAAAACAGGCAAATATAGATAAAGGTTCATTAAGCATAGTTACATTTTTTAATTATCTGAAGTGGGTATAGTCAAAAAGGAGTGCCATATTATTTAAAGACCGACGGGACACCACTGGTTTAAAGAGATTTCTTGGCCGACCTTCTTAAACCAATTGACTACGCCCGGTTTTCTTTCGTGTCCCACGCTATACTTGATATAACATTGTCTAATAACTCTTGAGGAATTAAATGCCATTCTTCTTCAACCAATTCATCAATAATTTTAGGAGGTATTGCTCTAGCATACAAACACCGCTTTATAGCATTCCATATGCGTACGATTGGATTACAATCCGGGGAGCGGGAGGGCCAAACCATTCTGTTATATTGATGATTTTCGAAAAATTCGTTAACTATTCCTGCCCTATGTGCTCTAGCATTATCGTCCACACAAAGTCATCAGTTTATATCATCTGCTGATGATGCTAACTTGGTTAGCGAAACGCGCGTCCAGAACGTAACAAGTTGTGGTGTAGTGTGGTTAGAACTCTTGTATTTTGAAAAAATTTTTTGTTGTAACACAAATCAGAATAGCATATTCTAATAGAATGGGCCTATCCAAATACGAAAATGACAAATAGGAAATTGTAGCACGTAGGGTTTTCTTGTTAGATTTGTAGAACCATATCGAATGTTACGATACTTAATATCTACAGAAAAAATGATTTCAGAAAATTCTTAACCCTGTTTATTGACTATGTTTGCAGTTTTCGCCTATTAAACATACCATACATCTAAGAGAAAAAAAACCAGAAAAATATTAACTTAAAACACTAATTACACTTTATTTTTTCCGTTTAGGAGATGTCCTATCTTCTCTCTTCAAAAACCAACAGTAGTCACCCATCATGGCTGGATCCCATCGTCCTTGATACCAAATTTCCATTGTTCTGATATCTTGGTGAAACCTTTCACCCTGCTCGTCACTAACTGCTCCCAAATTTTTGGGACAAAATGACAGATGGGAATGGAGGGAGTAAATTTTTAATGACATTCTGGCATATAATTTTTCATAATTTTTATCCATCCAGTTGCCCAGAAATCCTTTTACTTCATTAACAAATTAATTCCATGCTCTGAGTTCCTGCCTGGTAAGCTTTTCCGTAAAATTGACATCGTCCAGCAATTTTCTGATTTGTGGCCCAATAAAAATGCCTTCTTTTAATTTAGCATCACTTAACTGGGGAAAGACTTGTCTGAAGAGGAGGCAAAAGGATATTTTTGGGATCAACAAGAGGTGTAAAGTTAACATTTTGAGATCCCGGTTGAAATTCGCTTCTTTCTGCTCAAATTTTTGTTACATAATGGTGATTTATTACACGACTGTCCCATAAACAAAGAAAACAGCAATATTTTGTAGATTCCCCCTGAAGCCCCACTAAAATCGCTATAACTTTTAAGTCCCCACATATCTGCCATTTATTGTAGTTTATTTTATCCAAAATCGTGCGCATGTTTTCATAATTTTCTTTCATTGTATTTGAATGGGCAACTGGTATAGAGAGTTTTAAATTTCCATTATGCAATAACACAGCTTTTAAGCTGTATTTAGATGAGTCTATGAATAAGCACCGCTCGCGGAGAGAATGTTCAATATCAGGTTCCTGCATTAAACTGTCTATATCAGTACACGCGCACAACGAATTTTCCATCCTGTAGAATTCAGAAAACATAGCATTTCTTTTTTCTGAAATTCGTAATTTTTGTTTCTTTGGCCAATAGGTTCCATTCCTTAAGACGGGTACCCAGAAGTTCTGACTGTTGCTTGGTTAACCCCAAATCACGTACTAAATCATTTAATTCACTTTGAACAATCAAATGTGGCTCGCCGGAACTAGGACCTGTGGTAAAAGTGAGATCAGTGCACTGTTCTTCTGAGCTACCTGATGATGCGTTATCTCCATTACCTCTCAAATCAATAGCTTGCCAATTTAAAGGCGCAATCGGCACTGGCAAATTTGCATTATGAGGAACAGGTCGTATGGCAGATTGCAAATTTAGATATTTTATATTGTGCTTTCCCTTTTTGGAATAACCTTCAGTCTTTGTCAGGCAAAAATAACAATCGTCAGAATGATTGGTGGGTTCTCGCCATACCATTGGAACCGCAAAAGGCATACTTTGTCTCTTTCCCTTCATCCACCGCACCAATGATACATTACAACTAACACAGCACACAAGGAGAGCCCACCGCTTATCTTGATCCCCAATTAACACACCAAAATATTTAAAGTAGGTTTTTTTACATTTTCGGAAAATGGTCTGGCTTGTGATTTCACCAGATATTCTCCACAAATATAACAAAATTTGTCAGGAGAAATTTTTCAACTTCGGCGCGTTTGACTCGACATTCTCGTCTTCTCATACACTTGCTTATCGATACACAGAGAACCACTCAATTCGAAACTCAACAGAAGAGTGATGTTTAACGTTTATTTTATGACTAATGTTGTAAACCACCCAGTCTAGGTAATTTTTCCGTTGTAAAATGGACCCATTTTAGCCGCCCCACAATAAAATTGTTTACCTGCCAATATAAAAGGTTCTAATTAGGCTATTAAAAAATGGTACGTATTAGGGCTTTCCGAATATTTTTTTTTATTATTGGGAGGGTATTTTCATTGTGAAAATAATGAGCTGGCCTGTGTTAGAAAAATCTTGTCTGCCAGTGTTATGTTTTATGTCAAACATTCTGCCCTAGAATAAAGTCTAATAATATACATTTAAAACAAAAGAAAAGTTTATTTAAATCGCTTGAACGAATCAGAAAATATCATATTACAAATGAAGACCTTGGGACCAGAAAGGGACATGCCACCAAACAAGGTTTAGGAGAAAACGTCATTTTTAACTTATTTTCAAATCGTGAAATCCAAGCTTTAAAGTTTTATCGGAAATAGGGTCAACAAATGTTTGGGAACGGTTTTTGAGTTTTTGAACATTTTTTGAAAAATTTGAGGCTTATCCCCTTTTACATAAAAAATATTATATTCTAAATAAAGGATCATAAAATGCATTTTAGTTGTCATTATTTTCAATATCCGAGAAATCATCCAGATGCTCAATATCATCCAATGGTTCATTATTAGTATCTGTTAGAATCTGTTGGCAAGCACCAATCTCTTCATAAAATTTTAGAAAAGCTGACGTAATATACTGTAAAAGCTGTGAAATGTTTTCGATTTTTTTTCTGTTTAGTGCAATAGGTCCACTATATTTTGATTTCAAATCTCTGGAAAGTAAAACTGACTTCCTTACACCTTTCTTTCTAATATTAACTGCTTAAAGTCTTCATTTATAAGATGTTTGATGTACATTATGTTAGGTTGTTCAGATGAAAACTTGAGGCTTGATATTCTGGAAAAGTTAACTTTTTCTTTGTCATCTGTATAGTTTTTTTAGTAATTTCGCTTTGTAGCTCTTTGAAAGAAAAAACTGATTGTTTTAATACAATCACCTCAAAGCAGTTTTGTCTTTTACATTTTCTCACTGCTTCATACCAGTCGTCTGGAGTATACACTTGCTTCATTCGATGACGTTTATATTTTTCAATGGCTGCGAAATCACGGTCACATGGTAATCTTGTATGTCCTACTACTAAGTAGTTGTTATAAGTTGTTGCCATAAACAAATTAGAGACCAATTTTTGTTTTGGTCACTGCAGTTATCTGTATACCTAATATTTTTACCAGCAGTGGGTCTAGTAGTTTTAAAATGTTTATACAAAATGCTGGCTATTTCATCACTACCTGGCTTACCTATATTCTCTGGCCACATGTACATGTAGGCCTTGTAGACCCATGCCTTTCTTAAATAGAAGGCTGCTCCCACTGTTAAATTTGGCACTAGCATAGCCTGTTGCAGGTCATAGCTGATAACCATTGAATTTCCTGTAGCCTTTGCATCTTCTGTATCCTGTTTCATTAGATCCTGCATGGCTTGGGCACGTCTCTGGTGTAATGCCAAATCAATTTGCAGTTTCTTTGCAACATCTGTGTCAGCTTCATTACTAATTTTTATATTCATTTGAATCGCTCTTAGGTAATTTAAAACTTATATTATACTCGGTGCAGAATATTCGCCTGTATTTATCTTGGGTTACTGCCACAAAATTGTATTGGCGGCACCAATCCAGATAAAAATCATGATATAAACTGGAAATATAAAGATCTGAATCAAGGTAGACTTTTGTTGGGTTTTTCTGTCTGCTATAATGACTTGTGTATTTGGGGATTAAATCAATATACTTTCTGACATTTTCACAGTGTTCTTCCGGTACCTTCTTCTTATTGTTGTCATGCCTTCCTCTTTGGTCTGACTTTGGAGTAGAACTACCTAAAAACACAGAGAAGTTAACTCTAAGTCTGTGTCAATAAAATATCACATGTTTCGCCGGTTAAGGCCACCTCAGATCTAGACCAATATATTTAAATCACTGTTACAACAAAAAAAATAAATAAAAAAAACTTCCTGTTTACTTTGGATTCACCTTTATACTCGAGAACAAGTAAATATTTTGTTTATCATAACTACCCAGGTTCCAAAAGGCATTAAATATGTCATTTTCCTTGCCTTCCAAAAGCTGTCTACATTGTTTTGTGCAACCGCAAGTTGCACCCAATTTTTTCGGCTCTATTTCCTTCTCCTTTGTATTTACATAACTGTGACCAAGATTTCTTTAGTCTTGCGCTATTTTTTTTATGTCGTTGGATATTTTTGTGTCTCCATCTAGATGGCGTTTTCTTTCTGGAGTGGGCAAGGCATCTTGAGAAGTCTGGGGAGTATTAGAATGCTTATTTTCCTAAAGTAAGATATGTTTTATTAAAAGGGGATAAGCCACAAAAAAGCCCATAGAATGATTCTAATATTTTGGGTTTAAAAAAATATAAAATAAGGGCACAAGCCACACATTTTACCAACTTACCGTTTCCGACTCTATATCGTCCGAATCACTGCTACTTCCGGACACTGTATAGTCTTTATCATCTTCACTTTCATTTAAAAACGGATCTTGGACACTATCTTCAGAATCAAACTCGGAGAAATCTGTTTTTCGCTTACACGCACGAGAACGTTCCGCCGCCATGTTGATTTCTACTGTGGCTTGTCCTGTTCGGATGCAATTTTAAAATAATCGCGACATAATGAGACTTCCTACAGTGGCGCCATCTAAGAGTTAATAGCTGAAGTTTTCTTTTTGGGATATTATATTGGTCTTACAGTTTTCGTTTTTAACTTTAACTCATGTTTAATGAAAATGTGGCTTATCCCCTTCTGGTCCCAAGGTCTTCAAATATTACTAAAATTTCGCTTTCACAGCTCTAAAGGTAAGTATGTTCTTGTATTCCTCAAAAATAGGGTTAAATATTTTTCATTGTTCAGCATTTTAAATACATTCATCTTTATTCCAAAAAACATAATTAATTAATAGTTACTGGGATATATTTCTTTCCGCTCAACCTATTATCTCGGTTAAGTTTCTTTTATTTTCAAAATGTACCGCTACTGTTCAAAATTTTCGTAGTACGAATAAAAACAAATAAGTAGCTGCTAGAGTCACAATGGTGTGTTGTGTTGTTGTTCCACTTAAGATCCTGTCGCAAAAAAAGACTTTTTCATCTCTAATAAGAAACAATTCATTTAGGTTTCCTCTATGTCTGGGTCACGAGAACATTCTATACATCAACGAAAACGTTAGGTTTGAATCGAGCTTTTTTATATTCTTTAAATGACTTGTTAACAACTTACTTTATCTCTCACACTCAAGGACGAAAATCGAGTTTGACCGAGTTTTTCGAACTCTCGGCGGGCATATATCTGAAGCTATTAGAGATAAGACATTGAATTTGATATGTATTTTTAGAAGAGACATGGATATCGACAGACTTTTTCATAGGGAATATCTTGGAGAACAAAAGCCGAAATGCATCTCTGTCGGAAAAATGCAGAGAAAATATAATTTTTTAAGAAAAATTGAAATTTTTCGAAAAAGTCATAAAAAATTATTTTTTATCACTTTTTCTTTTTACGCTACACAGAAAGGACTATCTAGGAAGCGTCGTGGATTATATACAGTGGGTGCACTAACTTAGATGCAAAGTTCCAAGAGTGTGTACATTTTTTAACATTATCCTGTACTACAAGAAAACTAATACATCTAAGCTCCTAGGGTATTTTTTTTTACGGAACAAGATAGTAGACCGTTACGAAATTTCGAGTTTATAACTTTAACGGTTAAATTACTGCAATTTTTTAAAGTTGATAATTTAAATTCCAACTTTAACTTCATTTTGCCGTTTACTGAGGTAATCGAAATTTTCAGACCCGCGGATCGAGCATTTTTTTGACCACAAAAACGTTCTAATAACATTTCTTGCTAAGTACTCAGTAGGTGGGTAAAAATCTGATTTAAAGAAAAAAGTGGACATGTCACAGCTGAGTTTTGGTTTGTTTAAAGCATATAGTTCTGAGATATTTTTTATAGCTTCGATTTATGTTTGTGCATTTACGCGTTAAAGAGTCGTTTTCACGATTTGTATTTTAAACTTACGAGTTTAAGTGTATCTGCATTTTCATTGTATTCAGAGAACTCTCTTGTGAGAACAGACTGTGTTTTTCAACGAGAATTTGCCTGAGTTATTCGAAGAAAATATAAACGTGTTTCAAGGCATCTGCCCAGGCAGCGTCTGTGAAGTAACTGCGTTTTATAATGTAAGTGTTTGGTTATTAAAACAAAAATCGAGGTTTTGCAAATAGTAATATCCTAGTATCTATTTTACAGATATCTGATAACGACGTTATATATGATGATTATTTGTTGTGTTTTGAAACGTTTTTATTTGATTAATAGGTATAAATTTGTTCTTCTGAAGAAGTTATCGACTTTTGAAATTCTCATTACTGAATGTTTGTTAGTGAATGTTTGAATTGTACTATTAAATTTTGTATATCAGAACGGGTAGATTTTCGAGCTTTTTAATTTTTTTATTTTCAATTTTGTATCTACTTAGACAGATTATTTTTGAAAAAACTTAAAATCGTGCACGTACTATGAAAGGTAAACATAATTAGCTTTTCAAAGTATTTTCTTATAATGTCTGATCAAATTTGGACCGACCAAATTAGGCAGCTTTAAAAACAGACATATACAGGGTGTTAGAAATTTGAGGTACGAACATTGGGATCTCTGAAACGGTAAGAGATACAAGTATGGTTAAATTAGGGCAAAGTTGCGTAATTTAATGTCGGATAATAATAAGTTGACAAAGTCGGAAAATTTTAACTATTTCCGAAGATATCCGTAAAGAAACCGGAAATCATCTGTATACTGCATTTTTTAACAATTTCTTGAAACTTTTAATGTAGTAATTCATTTTAGAAAAATATTTTTGCAGCTGTCCAAAAAAACGTCTAACTTTTAACAGCTAAATTTTTTTTAAATGAGATTTTTACCGATAAATGTATAGCATATATATCCGTAACTGGATGTATCGGACTAGCGGACGTTTGTTAATCAAAAATAGCCGTCAAGGTTATGATAATACGGTGAAGCGTGAAGTCTCTTCCCCCTAGTTACCTGAACCGCGAAGTTTAGGAGGTCATTCTGAGCTCCATATATTTGGAGTATCTAGGCTTGCTGAGCATGCCTTGATTCCTTTTTATGAAAGCTGCTTCTATAAACTAGTTTTCGCTCTCTATGCAAAATGTTAGCCTCCGACCGGTGTTGGTTTAACTAGACGTGTTTTGCTCTCTCTCTCCAATGAACGATTCAACACGCTCACATTTGGTAAATGCATTCTTTTTTTGTCCTTTGGCTATGCTTTTGTCAAAAGGCTTCTTAACATATTTTCCGATTTGAAATCGGTTTTTGATGTTGAAATCCCTAGCTATTCTTCAAATCTTTTCAGCTGTACCCTTAATATAAGGTATGGTTAGAAAGGGTGATGTTTCTTGTGGATCGGAATGTATCATAATATGATGATCATTTTGTAATTTTAATATCGTGTTACTTATTAACCTCTCAGAGTAACTATTCTGCAGTAGATCTTTTTTTATGTTTTCAATTTCTGCCTCAAGGTCCATCGTATTATTAAATTGTTACAGCTATGTTGTAAAGCGTTCTTATGATGCCCTCTTTTGTTGCTGCAGAATGGTTAGAACCCTGGTTGATATATTGTCCGGTGTAGGTGCAGATCGCCTAACGAGAACGCCAACAAAAGGCAAATAAGAATTTTCCTATTTCTCCATTGTAAATTTAATACATGTTCTTATGAAATCTAAGTGAATGAAAAATGTTGTCAAATTATTGTTTTTTGCAGTCCAAATAATAAAAGTATCATCTACATACCTAAGCCAAAGTTTAGGCTTGATTTGAGCAGTATTTATTACTTGCTCTTCAAACCACTCCATATAAACCACCGGAGAGAGAGATGACTCCATCGGAAGACCATCATCGTGTGAGTAAAATCTATCTTTCATCTCAAAGTAGGAGTTACGGAGACAACATTTCAATAGATTCATCACGCCCTCCAGAGGCAACGTCGATCTTTCAAAGAGTATATTGTCTTTCCCTCAATTTTTGCCTAATTATATCTAATGATTCATACATTGAAATATTTGTATATAAACTTTCTATATCAAATCTGTCTTCCTTCTTGCCCTAATGTGATGTCCTAAGAATATTAACAAAATGGTTAGAATTTTAAACAAAAGAGTTGCCTTACCTTATAAAGGTTAAATTAGCTCTAACATATATTTAGCCAAAGCACTTGCTGGTGGAGATAGTAATTGATCATAGAGATATGTCCGGCTTGTGGATCTTTGGCAAACCATAGAGATGAGGTGACTTGCTGTAATGTTCGTTAACTTGCTGCGTATCCTGTCTGGAATGTAGGTACTATATTTCTCTCTATGTCCTGTATATCTCGCTCTCGTTGTACTTGAAGGATATTTCGGTAGTATTCTGTAGTTTCCTTTCATCAAGACTTCGTCGATCTTCTGGTCATATGTTTCGGTGTCCAAGAACTGTAGAATTCCCTTTGGCTGCGGGAAGAATCTTTATGGAACTGTCTTTCTGGAAACATTTAAGTGTGGTTTCTTCTTGTTGTTGGATATATTATCTGTTGTCTTTGTCTTATGATCCAAAACGTTTCTTATTCTATGCCGAAATTCAGTTGCTTCAAACTAATGGGATGTAGAGGGTTTCAAAGGCTGTAATTACTTCCAAAGCTGGTGTCCGGTTTGGTGTCTCTGCGAAATTCAGACCCTTGTTCAGCAATTGTTTTTCTGTCTCTGACAACATTCTTTTTGATACGTTGACTATGATTTCTCGAGCTTCTCTTGTTGGTTCTGTTTGAGACGAGATCGAAGCTTCTGCAATTTGTGTTGGTAGACATTAGACCATAATCTTCTTTTAAAGTATACTCCTTCATTTTTTTATATCTTTTCATGGATTCGATCTCTAGAATCGATTTCTTCAACCGATGGTAACTTATTTGTGAGCGTATTAATGCTTGACTGGTATTATTTAAAATACAAAAAAGAAATGTTGTATATTGTCTTACCCTATACCTGGAACTAAAATAGTTCTAATTCTGGTTTACAAACATGTCGGAAGATATTGATATTGTTGTGCGCTTTAAGTCTAAAAGCTATTGAGATTAATCTATTATTGCGAGTTTCACACAAAAAAGAAATGTTGTATATTGTCTTCTCGTAGCTTCGGAATTTTTCGATGATTCCAGATCCGTACCGAGCTTCCAACGTTTGTTTGAGGGTGGTATACAATGTGGAAATGTATTTCACTAAAATAGATAATTCTAATTCTGGTTATCTGTCTGCATAAAACTAACAAACATGTCGGAAGATATTGATATTGTTGTGACCCCATTATTTTATAGTCATTTTATTTGTGAATAGTCTTAAGTATTATATATTCATTAGTCTAGAGATAGTTTGACACGTAAATGCAATATTTAGACATACATTATATTTCGGCTGAACCTTCCGACAAAAGCTGCTTTAATGGTCGTTTATTGCAAGGGAAATTCTAAGTAAACAATATGTACTTTAAATTCTACTTCAAATTCTATTTTATGCACGTTCTTCCGCCCCAAATATTATTATACCCGAAAAAACCTATCATAAACTCATTTACACTATGTCGATAAAGCTTGGGAAGGTTCAGCTATAAAAACATTAAAAGAAACCATTGTAGTACAGTAAGCAGTGGCGTAGCAAATACTCCCCAAATTAGTTTTATAGACACCTTTTTTAATCAATTTTACAGATACGCCACTGCATCTCAAATTAGGGAATTCATATAAAAATAAGTTCTAGGTAGTCAGTACATTATGTCAGTCATTATGTCAGTACTATATTGTCAGTAGAATTAAGTCAGTAGACACAGTAAGAGTAAAGATTTGTTAGAAGTAGGAAGTGTCCCTCTTGTACAGAAGATAATAGAGAGATTTGAAACAAGTTGAAGTGTTTACATTTACTACCAGTGCTAATACAAAATACTAAAATTATTAAATCATAACAGTGGTGGCATTCGGCGAGTAATAAAAATATTAAAACATAACAATATTGCCTTGGTAACATACCATATTAAAATACGTAAAATTTCTTTTTTTTTAAATTATATTGTATTTATTGTATTGATCACGACGTATAACATGAAAGAAGCTTTTTGAAAAATCGTTTTTTGTAACCTAGTGTAGAAACACCCCGTTTTCTAAGTGCTTGTTAGCCTTTTAAGTTGTTCGCGCAAAAGAAGATCTCTTAGTCCCTCAGATGAATACCAAAAAGATACGACCCATTTAGGGGCCTTTTATTTCCCATTTGTTAGATCGTCTGTTCGCAGTAAAATCAGTTTCTGCTGGTTACCAAGAATAGTACTTTTTATAACTTCGTCGTACATAACCATCAGAAGTACCGCAACAATTGGTTCCCAAGAACTTTGCTTAGACTAAACAAAGAAACGTGTTAATAGCCTCGCTCGGATTCCAGACATAAAAATATCGCAATAGGCAATTAAAAACGTGTTACAAACAAACAATAAACAAATTTTATTGAGAGAGAAATAAAAATCTCACCGAGGCGGGCACCTAGTGTGTGCGATACCTATGCAGATTGTTCGGTAGAAAGCGTGTTTATAGGTTCTGTTTGCATTTTCGCCTTTACACATATACGAGCAGTGGCGGCTCGCGGGTGAAAAAGTAAGTGAAGTGCAAATGAAGCAAGAAAATATCGAAATAATTTTTTTTCCAGAATTTTTTTATATGTGGAAGGGGTAGAATATTTTTTACGACTTATCTACATTTTGTATACTAAATCAATTCTCCTATACTTCATAGTAGCTAATTTATTTATAACATCCTCATAAAATGGATGAGTTGGCCTAATCTCCTCCAGACATTCCTTTTAAATTGAAACATTGCCTAGAGAAGTAAGTCTTTCTTGAGATATTGTATTTCTTAAATATGTTTTTACACGTTTGAGGCGAGAAAAACTTCTTTCCACTGAAGTACTTGTCGACGGTATTGCCAAAATAAGGAAAAACACTTTATATGCTTTGTTTAAAATATCTTTATTTTCATTAATGTTTTTCACTTGCTCTTGCAGCGATATATTCCAATTACTGTCATTGGCAAAAATAAGACCAAGCTCATTTTTAAGTCGTTGACTTTTTGAAAATATTTCCCCATATAACTGTAATAAATTTTCAAACGGGCCAGTCGGAAAATTTAAACTAGATTCGGAAAATCTAGCATAATCTGCCAAACATAAAAATGTAAGTTTTTCACAGTCTTGAAAGCTTAGTGTCATTTCCATTAAAATATGGTCCAATATTTCATAAAAAAGGGTTCTATACTTAGCCCTAATTTCTTCAGGTGAAACTTAGCAAGCTCACGTTTGTAATGATTTAATAGAATTTGCTTTATCAAACATGGTATTAAAAAAATGTTCATTTCTTTTTTTACAGAGCGCCTCACGACAGCGTTTTATAATGGATATGCAAAAATGTTTTTGCATATCCAATATCCGTAATTGAAAAAATGTCATTAAACACTAATGCCAGAAACGTGAATTCAAAATCGTTCATCTCACCTAAAAATTCTCTCGCAAGCCGGATTGATTTTTCATCAGATTTGTCACAGTTTGTAATAAATTCAAAGACGTGTTTTAATTTATTCCAGTCTTGAACAATCACATTTACTAATTTCGAATTTGAAGACCAACGAGTTTCTGTAATTGTTGGTATACGCCTCGTAGATGCAGATGCAAGAGCATACGTTCGTTTGGCTGAGTCATGAAAAAATGAGGGAATACCACTAAGACTTGCAAAAAAATTCGACATTTAGAAATATTTTTAAACTTTGCTGCATCATAAAGTTAAGACGATGCGCAAGACAATTGACAAACACAGCCTGCGGCGCTTTTAATTTTTTTTTGAAGGTCGTTTAGATGTTTATAGTCAAATTGGTCCAAAATTTGATCCAATAGAAAATATAAATTCTCCGACGTTATATCGGAGCTGACATTATAAAATCCTAAGAATCTCTCGACTACTGAACCTTCTGAATTAACGTATCTTAAAATTATGGAGCACTGGGAGGTTTGCGTACTATCAGTGGTGTCATCCACTTGCACAGAAAAAAACTGTGTGTTCGTTATTTCATTTTTTACATGATCATTTAAATAATCAGAAATGCATTCAATTATTTCGTTTTGAATAGTGTTCGAGTCACCAGTAGAAACATTTTTAATTTTTTCGTGATGATCCTTTATCTTGAGAACTTCTCGATATTAATAAACCTAAAAGCTTTTTAAAATTCTCCTTATTTATTGACTCGCTGCTCTCATCATGGCCGCGAAAGACTAACTCTTGTTTTGCAGGGTTCAAAACTGCGTCAATTACCAAGCACATAAAATTTCTTTTATAGTGTCAGCTATAGTGCTTTGATTTTTTAAAAATGTACAATGCATTAATTCGCATTTTAAATGTTTCACCGGGTCTTCATGTTTATGTAAAGACCTTCATATATTTAATATACCTGCAAGTCCTTCCTTATTCTACACTGAATATTTATTGGAAACTAGTAAACAAGGCCAGCAAAACAATTATTGTAATATTTGACTACTACATAACCAGTTGTACGCCGAAAACCAGGATGACGATTAAAACTCTGATCTTGTTCCTTCCATCGATAAATGTAGTTTCCAACAAAATGCAAACCACATCCGTGATCGGATTCATCAATAATGTAAATTAATAAACCCGACACCAAATAAAATTGTAACAACACCATAAATAAATATAACACAAAACAGTCAAGTAAACTGCGAAGGAACTAACCGGTTGCAGCGAAATCTGCGAAAATAATAGTAAGCAACCACCCCAAACTGAACGACACGTGGGTGTAGTGTACTGCGTTAGCAATTCACCGAGAGCGTTGTATGGCGCTAGTTAACATTATTCTTCCATGTGCTCGACGTCATCGCGAACGCGTTGTCATGGCAACGTAATAGGAAAATTGTAAACTAAACATAGCACCTCCAGCAAAGTCGAAGCGATTTGCGCCACTGTTACAGTTGTTATAAGAAAGTTCGATTAAAAGTTTTAAAACGACATGCCGCTAACGGTCAAGTAAAATATTTATTCGAAATGTACAGTTTATTTTTTGCCAATTAGGTGAGTAAATGAATGTAAAAACTTAAATTTTAAGAGATATATAATAAATATAGTTAGATATTTGCTTGTTTATTTTTCCTGGTGAAGTAGCCCTTCACCTACTTCACCTGAATAGCCGACACTGTATACCAGTATAAGCAAAAAAGCATTGCCTCCTCTGTAAAAATGGTTGGATGCGAGAGCGTTGTATGGCGCTAGTTAACATTATTCTTCCATGTGCTCGACGTCATCGCGAACGCGTTGTCATGGCAACGTAGTAGGAAAATTGTAAACTAAACATAGCAACTCCAGCAAAGTCGAAGCGATTTGCGCCACTGTTACAGTTGTTATAAGAAAGTTCGATTAAAAGTTTTAAAAAGACATGCCGCTAACGGTCAAGTAAAATATTTATTCGAGATGTACAGTTTATTTTTTGCCAATTAGGTGAGTAAATGAATGTAAAAACTTAAATTTTAGGAGATATATAATAAATATAGTTAGATGTTTGCTTGTTTATTTTTCCTGGTGAAGTAGCCCTTCACCTACTTCACCTGAATAGCCGACACTGTATACCAGTGTCGTGCATACCATATAAGCAAAAAAGCATTGCCTCCTCTGTAAAAATGGTTGGATGATTAAGATTATCTTCTATTAACATTTTCTAGACTTATAATAATTATATCTATTTTTTGCACAGTGTCCATAACAACCCCTAGAAAATGAAAGGCTGTTCAAATATAAAGCTTAATATTTTTTTTTTTTGATAACTCTATCAATAAATATAATTTTCGCACAAAATTGGGTAACCGGTTTTTTTTTCTTTTTTGAGTGAGAAATCATAATTTGGTATTAAGTTTCATTTAACACTTAGAGGACACCACGTACGCTACTCTTATTTATTTCAATTTCAATTCAACTTTTTTCGTAGTAAACTTCTGGGTTTTTTTATGAATAAAAATAGTAAGTACTGAATTCTAAACTATAATAAATGCTCCACGTGATGACCGTTGGTTTGTTTAGGGAATCTCTGATCCTTCCATAAATATTCTGCATGTGTCTAAACTCATTGCGAGCATTTTGAACTCGTAACCAAACGCTCTCACGCGTTTGCATTGAAACGGAGTACACACGATATTTGAGAAAACCCCATATACAAAAATCACAGGGATTTAAGTCCGGAGACCTAGGGGGCCACTGAACTAGTCAGCCTCTACCAATTCACTTTTTTCCATAAGCCTGATCCAGATATTGACGCACATTTCTACAAAAATGAGCCGGACACTCATCGTGCATAAACCACACTCTTTCCCTGGTAAACGGCCGGGCAACTGTACAGGTCCAATTAGGTTGTTGTTTACAATACCTATCCATACATTAATACTAAACTTATGTTGATGTCTGGTTTTTTCACACGGGGATTATACCCATCGTATGCATAATGATGTGAAATGTTTAAATTAACAATTTGCTTATTTCTCAACCGTTCGAAGAACGCTACACGAGCAAGAAAATCAACCTCCAACATAGCATGAACATTTACTAAAATGAAATGGGTATGAGTTCTCTTTGTGTATAATATTACTAACAGGCAATTTGGAAATTCCTGAATGCAATCTTCGAACACTTAATTCTGGGTTATCATTTTCTAGATCCATCAGAATAGCTTATTCAAATTCATACACCACAAGGGGATGCTACATGTTACATTTTTTTTTTGGAATATCCTGATCCGGTTTGCCATAAAATTTGTGAAAGGTCGTAAAAGTGTATATGTGGGATACGTTCTATTAGAAACACAAAATCATTTTTAAATAAAGGTTAACTAAAATCTTACTTTAAATTGAATCAAATTATTACTACCACAATAACAATTCTGTCAAAAAGAAAAATTTGTTGTTCATGGATCGATGCAAAAATTTGCAAATTTCTTGAAAATTGTTACATCTAGCGTTGTTGTGGCAGTATAACTTTTTTGTTTAGAAAAAATGTAAGAATAATACTTATTCATAAAAAAAGAAGTTTACTGTCAAAAAGTTAAGGCAATTTGAGATAAGTAAAAGTGCTACATGAAATCTAATACCAATGATTTTTCACCCAAAAAAATATATGTGAAATTGCTATTGACATTTTAACAGGGGGGCGGAATTGTTTTGATTTGAAAGCAATCATACATTGTCAAAATTATTACTTATTTGGTGTATTGTCATGGGGTCGATTAGGTTGATCCGAAAGGGTGTTGTTAAACTATCTTACATAGACATATACAGGGTGTCCCAACTAAAAGTATCCACCCCAAATAACAAGTCGCCAAGACAAAAAAAAAATAAAACGCTCGGACCCGTCGATTTTGCTTTTTTGGGGGAAACATTTTGCGCCTATTTTCAATTTCGCAACATCCCCCTCTGAGCGGGGTTGAGATTCACCCCCAAAATGTTAAATGGAAAGGGGGATCGAGTGATACCTTATTTTGAAGGGTTTCCGACCCTGGTTACAACTGCCAAGTTTGAAGCCTCTGCTGTCATTCCCGAAGAAATGGCAGCTTGTCGAAAAAAAAAAAATTAATAAATTAACTGCAAGAGTTGGCTGCTTTAAATTTAGGGTATGATGCAGGCTAGTGAAAAGATTTTAATAATAAATACTCCGGACGAGAGGAAAATAAAAATAGTAAATGTAAATTAATGGGGAATTTTTGCGTTTAAGAAATGTTTTCTACAAAGACTAAATTATTTTATGAATTGTTCGAAATGTTCGCCATTTACTCTCTTGCAATGAAACAGACCGTTGCCAAAACGTTTAAGCTAACTTGTCGAATTGTCACTGTACAAATATTTAAAAAAAAATCAGCATTCCATTCTTACTGTTATCATAAAACATCAGCAACAAACAAAATAAATCACATTGTTATCGTTTATTTAGTGTCAAGCATTCATGCGTTTATTACAGTTTGTGCATTTTATTTAAAATTTATTTTGTCTGAAAGTGTTAAAAGACGAAAGTTTCTAACAATTGCCTATGACGTTTACGATACAAGAGAGAATCGAAATTATTGTTCTTTACATTAGAAACAATAATTGTACGAGAGCTGCAGCTGTAAGTTTTAATCAATCTCATCCCGAACATTCTTTGACTCATAGAAGTGTATTACAACTGTGGAACAAATTTTTCGAAACCAGCTCAGTTGTCAATAAAAAGCATGAAAAAGTCGTTGGCCATGTTGCTATGGTCCCAAGTAACTCCATCAGAGAAACAGCCGCAATATCAGGAGTCTCCCGAAGCAGTGTTCACCGGATTCTAAAATTCCATAAGTTTCGACCTTTTAAATATCAATTGCTTCACGAAATGAACTAAGATGACTTTGATCGCAGAGTAGAGTTTTGTGAGAATATTTCTGAAAAATTAAACAACCATACCATTTCATTGTACAATATTTGTTTTTTTGACGAAGCCACATTTTACTTAAATGGAGAAGTAAACCGTCACAACTGCAGGTATTGGAGCGACAGCAACCACCATTTATTCAGGGAAACCCATAGCCAGCATCCTTTAAAAGTAAACGTGTGGGCGGGAATTCTAGGCAATCACGTTGTTGGACCTTTTTTCATAGAAGGCAATTTAAATGGTGAAAGTTATTTAAATTTACTTGAAAATGCCATCGATCCGCAGATTACTGAGATTCTAGAAAACGACCAGGATTTAGCTGAAGATCAGATATTCTTTCAACAAGATGGAGCACCTCCTCACTACGCTCGTCCGGTAAGAGATTTTCTCGATAATACTTTTCCCGATCACTGGATTGGAAGAAGAGGTCCCATCGAATGGCCGGCACGATCACCTGATTTGACGCCGTTGGACTTCTTTCTTTGGGGACACTTGAAAACAAAGATTTTTAAGGTGCAGCCAGAATCACTTGACGATTTAAAACAGTGAATAGTAGCTGAATGCCGTCAGTTAACACCTGAAACATTTCAAAATGTTCGAGAGGAATTCGAGGCTCGTCTGTATCATTGCATGGAAGTAAATGGCGAACATTTCGAACAATTCATAAAATAATTTAGTCTTTGTAGAAAACATTTCTTAAACGCAAAAATTCCCCATTAATTTACATTTACTATTTTTATTTTCCTCTCGTCCGGAGTAATTATTATTAAAATCTTTTCACTAGCTTGCATCATCCCCTAAATTTAAAGCAGCCAACTCTTGCAGTTAATTTATTAATATTTTTTTTTGGACAAGCTGCCATTTCTTCGGGAATGACAGCAGAGGCTTCAAACTTGGCAGTTGCAACCAGGGTCGGAAACCCTTCAAAATAAGGTATCACTCGACCCCCCTTTCCATTTAACATTTTGGGGTGAATCTCACCCCCGCTCAGAGGGTGATGTTGCGAAATTGAAAATAGGCGCAAAATGTTTCCCCCTCAAAAGCAAAATCGACGGGTCCGAGCGTTTTATTTTTTTTTGTCTTGGCGACTTGTTATTTGGGGTGGGTACTTTTAGTTGGGACACCCTGTATGTATAGAATAAAGTTTATGCTTGCTGGTAAAATTAAAATTAATGTTTAAGTTACTTCTAATATTGCAATAATAACCTCGGCAATATTTAATTAGCTATAGGCAATTATTATTAACAAATAATTGTTCAAAATAACCTGTTTTTTATTTCAATACAAAGCGACAACATCGCCGCATACTTTTGAATCGCAATATGCACGAATTTACAAAAACTGCAGTAAAATAGTAAACCGAATAAGACGTAAGAGCGTTCTTTGGTGTTTTTTGTGAGATTTTGGATGATTTAATTTTGAAATGATGTAATTTTTGAAATCTTGAAAATTATGGTGCGTAAGTGCGAAGTATGCAAAAATTTGGACTATTTAACTTCTAACTTCTCTTTTCTCTGGTAAGTGAAAATGTTGTTTTTTCATATTAATTGGCGTTTGTAAGCACGGTTAATTACTTAAGGGGAAATAGGACCTGTAATTGCCAGGGACGGATTAACGAATTATAGGGCCTGGTCCTTTAAGTATTTAGGGGCCCCTCGGCGTGTGAGATTTTGCAAAAATAAATAATGATATAAAAAAGTTCTCTGAATTGTATACCGCCGATGGCGCCCTAGAGATTTATCCATATAATGTGTTTTCATTCCGGGTGTACAACCGTTCACTACTGTCTTTCTGAATAGAACAGTTTTGCTGACGTCTCGCCAAAATCACATTTGGTTTCACGTAAGCTTTCTTTCTCGCGTCCGAATGTTGGTGGAAGTGAAAGTGTTGGTGACTGCGACGCTTTTTTTTATACCCCCACTCGGGACCGAAGGTTATATCTGCGCAGGCGTTGGTCGTTATTTATGTTTTCCGGATGGTGCTGTTGTTGTTGCGCTAATTGCGCTTGAGTTTTTGCGATTTTAGATTTGTCGATCATTGTCTTCCATACTGTTGGTAGTTTTAATGATTCGTCTCTTTTATTCAAATCACCTTGCTTCTGTTCTATTCTGGTCTTATAATGTTCTATATTGGCAATCTCCCTACACCCATCAAAATTCCTTTTATGGCCGGTTTCCTGATGATGTAGGAATAAAGCTGAGGTTGTTTGTTTATTTCTGATGCTGAGTTTATGCTCTTTCACTCTTGCTGATATTCGCCTGTTAGTTTGCCCTACGTACAACTTTTCACAGTCCTGGCACGGAATACTGTACACTCCGTGGTTTTCCAGTTTGATTTTATCTTTTGGGTTTCCGAGTAGTTTACCTATAGTTGTTTGTGGCTTGTGTATTGTTTGTATGTTGTGTTTCCTCAGAATTCTTCCGATTCTGTCTGTTGTGCCTTTTACATATGGTAAGACTACTCGTTGCTTTCCCGGTTCTTATTTTTTGTTGTTCGTTGTTCGGCAAACCTGTGCATTAATAGCTTTCTCTATGATGCAATTTGTGTAGCCATTTTTCTTTAAAGCACTAGATATTACCTTAAGTTCGTTTTGTCTCGTCTGTGTTTCAGTTAGTCGCACGGATCTAGATATTAGAGTATTTGCCGCAGCTTGAATTTGTGCTGGGTGATGATGTGATTTTGCATTTAAATATCTGTCTGTATGTGTTGGTTTTCTATACACGGTGTTTTCGAAATGTCAGTTATGTAGTTTTGTGACCAAAACATCTAAAAATGGTAGTTTGTTGTTTTCCTCTAACTCTAGAGTAAATTGTATTCTGGGGTGGATTGAATTTACGTGAGTGGAAATCCTCGTTCATAGCAATCTTGTCCAATGCTTCGTCGATGGGAATACTGGGATATAACGATTTGACATCTAGGCTTGCTATGATATCGTTTTTTTTTAAGGACGATATCACTTATAATTCGAGTGAAATGCTCCGAGTTTTTTACAAATGAATCAGCTTTTTCTACAGTTAGTTGCATAATTTCAGAAAGGTATTTCTCCAGTTTTTGTAGCTGCGAATTAACAGCACTAACAATAGGTCTGATAGGCGCCCCTGGTTTGTGTATTTTTGGAAAACCATAGAGTTTAGGACATCTGCTCGACTATTCCCGTGGTATCATTTTTTGTTGAATTTCGGGGTTTATTGGTGAACTTTTTATTTTATTTTTAGTTGTTTTTTCTAGGTACGTTGTTGGGTCCCTTGGAACAGGCCTATAACAATTGTCTTGTAGGATATCCTGAATTTTTTGTACGTAATCTTGAGTATTCATAACTACAGTTGCGTTTCCTTTATCTGCTGGAAGGATTGTGATGTCTTTACTTTTTCGAAGATTTATTAGGGCCCTTTGTTCAGTGGCATTTAGGTTTTGTTTTGGTGTTTTGCTTGATCTTAAAATTCTTGCCACCTCTTGTCGAATCTCCTCTGCTTTTGTTTCTTCAGAGGAGTCAAGGACAGCTTCCACTCCAGCTATTATATATATATATATATATATATATATATATATATATATATATATATATATATATATATATTATATATCTTTAAACATATTTGATATAATGATTTAATTTTGATTGGCTGGTCAACGTATGTTATAAAATGGGTTAGGAAATAAAAATGTCTAATATTACGCTCATGGCCATTGATATTATATGTAACTGCAAGAAGAAAAGAAGTTTGCCATTATAACTTTACAGCGTTGCCTTTTTCTAGTGTTCGATAAGAGGAAGAGATATTTAATTCTTTGTCACATTTATTTGCAGCACTTACGATTATTTAATATGTAATGATTGCATCAAAATATACACGATTTTATTAATGAATCAGCACAAGATGTTGGGCCTTCCTTTTATTATGACATTCCTATCAAAACAATTTTTTCAAAAATTACTATAGTATTTTTATCATAGGACAAAAAAGTTTTATTATTTGAATTACTTTAAATTAATTAAGATTAAACAACTGCATACGAGCACCTATGTAAAGTAAAATAAATGTTTGTGCATAAGCTTATCAGTATACTGTCTCTGTGCGTATTGTTTTTGTAGAAAGATAATGCCGATATTAGGAATAGCAGTTTAGTAATTACCTGTCAACATAATTAAACGTTATATTGGCTTACACGTAAGTTTGTTGCCCTTTCATTTTTGTTGTAATACTAGGGGCGTGTCTAGACGGTTACCGTAAATGGCAGTAGAGACATGTGAATTTCCTCCCTTAAAACGAGAGACAAATATTCAAAGCATAGCTAAACTAGGTCCGCCTTAAAACCACCGTTAATTTTATTTCGGCATAAAGTGCTAGATAATAAAAGGTACACACGTAAATTTACTATAATTTTTAAATATAACAAGTATTTTAAATAGATTTTTGAAAAATTAAATTTGTTGAAATGGGAAGTTTACAGAATTGCAATATCATTTCACGTAATATTCAGATAGTCATTATGTGACGTTCGAGGAAAAACATTGTGCTTGTGCTCTTTATAGTGATTCGGTAAAAAAAAGAACTTTTCTGTCGAAAATATGGAAACTGTATAAACTGTAGTTAGTTTCTTACTTAACAAAGGACTTAACTCTAAAGCTGCTGCGGGTGAAACATGAGATTTGACTAAAATATCTCTGACTACAGTGAAACGTCAAGTAATGTTCGTTTCAGAATAATTCGTTGAAGTTTTGGCTACAATAAAATTTACCTGGTACCCTTAACCTGTCAGGGCTATGTTATTGTGTTATCAAGTTAAAAAAAAAATTGGTGTCTATGGACACATGATGGTAATAGTGAAACACTATATTACCAGTATGCAACATGGTTTTTATCGTGGTCGTTCAACATCGATCGATGTTATTTACACTGACATATCTAAGGCTTTTGACATGCTTGCCATTCAGCTTTCTGCTCTTTATAAGTGAAATAATATCCTGTTTCGAATTTTCCAAATATCTGTTATATGCAGACGACTTAAAATTCTTCTCACCAGCCTCCTCAGACTCTAATCCTCTGTAGTCTGATATGGAAAGGCTCGTCAAATGGTGCAGAACTAATTATCTCTCTCTTAACATCTCGAAATGTAAAGTGCTGCGTTTTCACAAATGTATTAATACCATAACCTCCACCAACTTTATAGATAATGTAAACATTAAAGTTGTTAGTTCTTTCACAGACCTAGGTGTTATTTTTGATGAAAATCTAACTTTTAATCTACATATTGATAACATTGTACTTAAGAGTTTTAGACTTCTGGGTTTTATAAAGCGACATACGAAACACGTAACTGATACCAAAGCAATTGGGTGTCTCTATAACTCATTGGTTGTACAATATGGAGTCCATCATACCAGTGTCACATCGACAGAATTGAAAGGGTACAAAATTGGTTTTCAAAATACCTCTTGCATAAATTGCATTTCCCATATCAAGGTCTGTCATCTAATACTAGAGCTCTTCTTTGCTGCCTTCAAACCCTTGAATTTAGAAGAAAGAAGGCACTTCTGGTCTTTTTGCATAAATTGGTGAATGGAGGGATTGACTGTGAAGTGCTGCTTGGATCAGTCCCGTTTTTAGTGCCTATTAGAAGAATAAGACAATCACAGCTAGGTACCACCGTACAAATTATGAGTTTAGCGCATTTATTGACCGACTAGTTCACAATTACAATCGTCACTTCTCAGAATATGATATTTTCAGACTAAGCACTTTGCAGCTGAAAAGGCAGTTAACCGGATTGGTTTTGTAATGTTTTTTGGCCCATATTAATGTTAGTTTCTTGTAGTTGTGTAGTTTTATCATTATTCATGTATTATTTTATTTCAATTGAAAATCTTTCTTATTGGTAAGTTTTGTTTGCTGATCTGACATATTTTTCCTTAGAGTTACTGACTTCTTTATTTATTTATTTGACGTTATTTGCGAATGCGTACCATTTGGAATGTTTAGCATTCTGTAGTGTACGTTTCCGAAGGGACACTTGTCCGATGCGTGCATCGGCTATGTCCTTACATTAAAAAAAACATTGTCCATTGATGCCAAGAAAATTGTAAAAAACTTATTTATCTCTTTAAAAAAAAAAAAGGTATAATAAAAATGAAACTTTGACCCCCCCCCCCCCCCATACGAATCGATGACAAAATTATTTAAAATTGACAAAATTATTTAAAATTGATGTCCGCGGATTCTGAACATTGAATATTACACGAAGAAGGGTATAAGGCTTGTGTGCTATATGAAAAGTGTAAAAACTAACAGGCAATTCTAGTATATCTTAGGAAAAACGCAAAGTTCCTTACA
Source organism: Kuschelorhynchus macadamiae (assembly GCA_030620095.1). Taxonomy (NCBI): domain Eukaryota; kingdom Metazoa; phylum Arthropoda; class Insecta; order Coleoptera; family Curculionidae; genus Kuschelorhynchus; species Kuschelorhynchus macadamiae. The sequence continues at coordinate 52,825 of JAUTXW010005168.1, forward strand.
ACGATAGGAACATTTAGTATGTCCTTAGTCCTAGAAAGGCCTGAAATCGGATATTTCCTGTAACTATACATTGATAAGAAAATACCGTTTAGAAAATTGCCAATTGGCAAAAAATACCTTCTTTTACCTCGATAAAACATGGTTTGACACGCATGAATCACCATTTCATTTGATTAAATTGATATAAACATATACGATTATAACTATTTCCTGCACACACTTCCAGTATAATTATTTAACAACACGTAACATGTTTCACTACACACTAGCGTCTTCAGACGATACATCTCGAACAAACAAATTTAAAGAGTAAATGACTAGTTATAATGAAATTATAAATTCAAATCTGAAATACTCCATCTAAATATGCATTGCTAAAATTCGATCTAGATTTTACATTGCCAAACACATTTACTGTCAATCAATAATCGGTACCGGTTTGCTCCAACCGCCATATGAATAACATTTGGGTCATATAGACTAGGCATTTCCAAATTGAATGAAACTAATAAAATTTTTATATCGTGTAAAAGAGCTTGCTTAATGGAATCATCCACCATTAAAAATAATTTATAATTACATTAAATTAGGTTAATGGGATTTAAGGAATTAACGGAAATAAAACTTGATTTCGCATTTTTAATTGAGTATTCAACCTTAGTTCAATAAAGTGATTTTATTACTTGTGCTTTTGGGTTTCCGGGATAATAACCATATCTACTCAAAAGGTACGTCCCACAATGTTGTTTTATTATAGGGAATTTAATTTAAACCTTTCAACTTTTTTTCCTTCAAATTCAGACCCTGTGAGAAGTCATTCGTGTTTTCAGGGCGTGCGGTGAAATTTTACGAAAGGGAAGCAATTTTTAGAAACTTACCTATTTGTAATGTAATTCGATTTTTCGATCATTCTTTGCAAATTCGTCAATGACGTCATCATAAAAACGTCGATGCTCCGACATATTTTGAAGAAGTTTATTTTCAATGGACAACAGCGATGTATGCGAAAGTCTCTCCTGTCCCGTTGAATTTCTCACGAAATTTTTTATACGTTTAAGTGTTGAAAAATTGCGTTCCACTGATAAACTTGTGGCAGGTATTGTCAATACTAATTCACACAATTTCGACACTTCGGTGTAGACATCTTCCATCTCCTTGTCTTTTAAATATTGCATTAGTTCCTTAGTGTTATTTTTTGCGCTAATGTTATCAGTTTCATAAATCACTTTTGGTTCAGATCGCAGTAACACTCGGTCGAAGAACTGACCATAATGAAGAAGAAGAGATTTAACCGCATCTTCTGGAAAAGCTTTTCCTTTAAATGCATCAAAATTACAGAGCTCGAGGAATTTAAAATCATTTAAACCGTTAAAACTATAGTTTAATTGTTGCTGAATTTAATCGATTATTTCATAAAAGAGGCGTCTGTATGATGTTTGAACATCTCCCACCTTGTCTGTTCGAAGACGCTTGGCTTGTGGCTCTACATTTAGCGTCATCGTTTTCTCCCAAAATAGGTCAAAGTCATCTCTTTTTTGGCCTAACATGGACTTAAAATCATCCACTTTTTTTTAGGCAAAAAGCAATATCATATATTTTAGTTTGTAATATATTATAAAGATTATCCGATAATGGAAATATTTCTGAAAATACGTTCAACAAATAAATAAAATTAAAATCTCGTTTCAAACAGTCCAAAAACCCCTCGAACTATCGTCCCATGTTTCATAATTCTCTTCCATTATAGTTCCACACAGTAGGAGCTACTTTGGGCAATCGTTTGTGGACAATGGAGTCCAAACCTTGTGTACGTTTTGTTGACTTGGAAAAAAAGCCATGCCACTTAAAGTAACGAAAAATACTTTGCACTCTTTAATGTGATTGATGGAATGGGATAAAACTAAATTTAATTTATGAGCAAAACAATAGACAAATACAGTACTTGGGAAACTTTCTCGAGCTTTAGCTTGCAGACCCTCTAATTGTCCTGCCATCACTGCAGCTCCATCATAGCTTTGAGCAACTAATTTTTTCCGTCCATTAATTTCTTTAGTAACGTTATAAACTACGGTATATAATGATTCTGTTGTAGGATTTTCCGACACACTCTTAAAACCTAAAAATCGCTCTTGAATACTTCTATATGTTTTAACGTAACGTATTATTATAGATAATTGGCTAAAATTAGTGATATCAGTTGTTTCGTCCAGAACAATAGTAATGAACCGCGCCTCGCCAATATCCTGCTTAATTCTTTTTAGAATAATGGTTGCAACAGCGGAAATTAAATCATTCTGGATTCGATTCGACGTTCCGCGAAAAACGCTAGACTGCTCTAAATGATTTTTTAAGCAATCATCATATTTAGCCATTAAACTAAGTAAATCTTGAAAATTTCCTCTATTGTCATGACGAAACCCTTGTTTCGTCATGACTTCTAAATCCCAATTCGTGCTGTCCGAGAAAACAAACAACATCGATAAGTCTTCTTAATATTTGCCTATTTTTATCGACTAGTTCATTGTGTTGGCGGTAACTAATTTCCAACTGTTTATTCAGGGCGTGTTCAATTCTGGTTTTGCCGAAGTCTTTTTCTTTTATGAAGGCCTGTAGATACGCTTTGGACATAATGTGTCTTTTTACAGCTTTATGGAAATTATTTAAATCGAAAAAACCAGTTTTATTCCAGAGACCTTTTTCATTTTCAAAAAGTAAACATGGCCAACAAAATAATTTACTTATATTTTCACACCCTGTTAGCCATTTAAATTGTTCGTATTATTTTTCCGGATAAAAATATTTAATACAGTTTTTCATGTGGCTGATTCGATATGGACCAATTTGAATAGTGGTTCTTTGAGATGTTGTTGCCTAAAATTAGAGAGACCGACAATCTTGGAAAAAAAATTGTTGTTCTCATTTTTCACATACTGTGATTGTGAGGAAAACAATATCTACATAACAGCGTTCCTCCCAAATAGCACCCATCTAATGCAACCATTAGATGTTGCCGTGTTTGCTTCGATGAAAAAAAAGTGGCGTAAGATTTTGGACAAATGGCGCAGTGAAACAAAATCTAGTGCTTCAATTCCAAAAGAATATTTTCCGAATCTCTTAAATAGATGATGGATCGGAATGTGTCAAAAATATTAAAATCCTGATTTAAAATCACAAAGATCTGTCCTTTTGAGCCTCAGGAAGTTCTGAATAGAATGCCAGACTGTTTATTAGAAAATGGACCCGAAAATGCCTAGGGGGCTGTCCTACGTGAAAGCTTAATTGAACTGCTTCAAGATCTACGCGGTGCAAATAAGGAAAAATGCCCTAGATAGGTTCAGTTAGATACAAGGCGGGATACATTTTTAAAAATTTTAATTTTTCAAGCGGTTTCTGTCTTGGAGTATCAAAATAGGTCAAAACCTGCCAAAGTAACCCCGTTTTGCGATACTTATGTATCAAAATACAATAACATATTTGCAACTAGTATTTTTATTACAATTTTTTTTATAAAATGCTATTGACAATGTTTTATTAGTAAATAGAATAATATTTTGAAAAGAGCCCCACACTCTGAATAGTTATCAGCAGTAAACATAGCATGTCTAAACCCGATGTTGTTTTCGAAGGTTTTAACCTCCTTAGTGCGTTGATTTACAAAAAAGAAACACTTATTAAATGATATCCGTGACATGAACGAATACCGAGAGAAAAAATTGACGCCGTCTTATTACAAAGAAAATTATTAAACATAAAAAATAGTCGTTAATGTCCATAAAAGGTGATTAAGATTCTAGCTTGATTACCCACAAACCCATTGTGCACTTGCACCTAAAAAATATAATGAGGAGAAAGTCTCTCTTTGTCCAATTATTATTTTTTATGACGACCACGAGAACTTTGCGAAACTGTATTTAAATCTGATGATTTAATTATACTAGTTTTGAATACGTCGTTACACTTCAAAGAAACTTTAGAATAATTATCACTTATTTTACTAAAAAATAATTTTCCACTTCTTATTTAAAAAACACTCTTAAAGTGGCATTTTAGGGAGATAAGCAGATATTACTTAAAAGGCATTGTGCCATATGAGAGTGGATCTACGTCAATTGACCGAAAAACATATTTGTATAATATATTTAATTTATTGTATTTTGAGGTGTCCTATTTTTACTTCAGTATTTAGCAAATTTAATTTAAAATTAACGGAACAAAATGCTACACAATTATCTTTATTTAACAATATTAAGACACTTCCTCTAATTTTTCGTTTTTTGGAACATCGTTTCTTTAACAAAATATTAGAAGCATTCCATTTAATTTTATAATTGTTATCTATTGCATGTTGGCAGATTTTTGATTTTTCAAATTCCCTATTTTTTGTGTATGTTTGGGGTTCTTTAATTCTTTTGGCTAATGGCCTAGAGGTTTTTTAAATTTAGAAACATTACTTTGAGGTAGATACGGAAAAAAGAAGACGTAACACAAATTAAGTCCAACATATATAAGTAAGGAATGAATGCATGGGGGTATTCAAAAGAAATTAATAAAAGAAAAGGAGAACTAAGAATGAAAACAAAAATGGTCAAAACATAAACAACAGAAAAGACGTTGAATATTACAAGCTTATTATTTTTCACAGATTTCTATACCTTCTCCGTTGTTTGTTTTTTTTTAATTGAGTGAAAATATATGGATTAACAAAACGGTAAACGGTTTTACTATGTTTCCCAATAGATCTCCATCTATAGAACAAGCCCGATTTAGAAAAAAATTTCGTGCCACTGAACATCTTTACACTGCAAGAACCATAGTAGAAAAAGTATCTGAGATTTCTGTATTATAACAACGCTTTCGATATAGTAGAGAATAAGCCTAGTTTTTCATAGTGTCGAAATTGATCAAACAATCCCTAAAAAATGCAACAGATAGATACACCAATTTAATCAGCCAAAAGTATACCAACTCAACAATGCAAAAAGAATTACATGAAATCTCATCAGTCGTGAATCAGAGAATAAAGGAAGATGATGAAGCCAGTTTCTTTAAATAAAAGCATTTATTAACTCACGGAACATAACAATTAAAGATACAAATATTGACTGAGTTTAAATGTATAAATGTCTGGAATAAACTATTACTGTTGCAAAAGATAATCAAGTACTGGAAATAAATGAGAGAATAAACATGGCTAAAAGTTCTGTCCACTGTTGTATATATAATTATATACAATAACTTAAGGAGCGAAAGCCAGAGTCTTTACAAAAACAAACTTAGTAGATTTGTGTAACATTCGACAACGTTGTGGCCTCATTTAGGTAGTTAGACGAAGTAGACATTCTATTCCACCCACTATCAGATATACAGGGAAGTAATGATACCACAGTAGTTAACTCATGTAATGTTTTATAGTGTTTCTATTAGCATTGACTCTATTATACTTTATAAAAGAATAATTTTTGGTAACCAATACCAATTTCTCACCACGTTATAGTAACGGTGACAATCAACATCAGTTTTTGGAACTTTATGCTTCTTGGGTAAAACTCTGTTCAGTTTACCGTCACTAAGATAAAACCTTTTTTATTATCTATCTCAAAAATTATCTCCCAATACCAGAACCAGCAAATGAATAACCAAATTCTTGAAGCGAGCCAATTCAAGCGAAGGGTCCTGTCTTTGACACCAAAATTTTAGAAATTGGTTCAATTTCTAATTGAATGGTCCAGTGCAAAAAGTGCCTAAGTCACATTTTGTAGTTTTCGAGAAAAACGCGTTTGAAGTTTTCTTTTCTCTCTGGAAATATTACCTTTTTGAATATTTACTTGATTTTTTAACACATTATTTTTTATTGCTATTGGAATTATTGACTTTGAGCAGAAGAAAAATTAGTGATCTATTTTTCAAGATTTCCATTTTTTCAAAAATGGACTTTTTTCTTTGAATTTAATGAAATATTAATAAAAAAAAACGTTTTATTATTTCAAAATATTTTATTTTTTAACGTTTAACAAAAAAAAACAAAGTAATATTATCTAATAACAATGAATGCATCGAACAAAGAGAACATAGCTATTCGTAGATATCAGTATCGGAATCTATTTTTTCATTCAAGTCTTCATTTTGTAAAGCAGGGCGCGTAACAACAGATTCTGATGCTGTATTTTCAGTCAAAGTTCTTTTATAGAATTCTGTGTCTGCGATTACGAAGCTAAGTAGGTGCTTAACGTTTTGTAGTTTAGCACTTTTTATTGACAAGTAGCTGTCTCCATATGCCAATGTTGGCGCCCCTGCTATAAGTCGACTTTGACCAACTTTATATATTTTCATATCTGTCCCTGCACCGGAGTACGTTTGTTTCATCTCTGGCCGATCTCCTCTATTAAACTTTGCACTCCTGGCTTGGGAAATGCCAGAGATACAAGGTTTAAGATGAGGTGTAAACCATCCTTTAAAATCATGTACTTTAATAATCCTGTCACCTTCTTTTAGTTTTCCATCTGACCTCAAGGAATGCTGAACAAAAACACACTTAAAGGGATTATTTTTCTTACAACTAGTAACTAAATTGACATAATATTCTGGATTGTCAACTTTCTCAGATTTTACCTTCCTCTTTTCTATTAAACCGAAGTCTCGATCTATGGGCATCATACTGTGACCAGGAACTGGGTATAAAATTTGTATGCTGTCGAAAATGCCGTTCAAGCATAGCTGATCAAGATAAGCGAACAAAAATCGGTTCTTATTTTGACTGAAACAGTTGTCACAGCACAGCTTAAGAATTTTGTGATTCTCTGTTCTGTTCTCAGCAATGAAATCGTCCAAGCATGAAATTACCTCATTTGGTCCTTTTTGTGCAAAATGTTCAGCATACATGTACATAGTAGTTTCACTAGTGGCTAGATTCTTAACTCCCAAGTTGTGGATCCATAGCTGTCGCAAGTAATATTCATCTTGAATATTTGTGACTGGGACTGGCATATTTTTTTGATAATCGAAACATTTTGCGAGAATGTTCGGATCTTTATCTTTGACAACCTGTTTTATTTCATCTTGAAAGACAGCTGCTTTACTCAAATGAAGTTCCTGTTGAACTTTTAAATCTCTCCTTGTATCTTCATTGCCGTTTAAATCTGCTTGCTGTAAGGAAACCAAAAATGTCGTGCAAGTCTTGCAAATATCTTTTCTAGGAAACCCAAAGCTAATATTAAATTCCTCAGTAAATACCCTTCGAAACATTTCATAACTAATTTTCGTTTGATCACGATTTTGTTCCAAAAACCTGCGATGTAGCTCGGCTACTGATAAGTTTGGTTCCAGGTATTTTCTTAGTTTATTTTGCGCACGTGAATAGTGGGATTCACGAGCAGGAACTCCCTCTATGAACCTCCTTACTTTATTTAAAGCATCAATGCAAATTCGTTTTGGCCTCGATTCGTGTAGGCCTCTTAGATCTTTTAAGATAGTGGAAGATGTCTGGATTTTGCGTCTGAGTCTGGATCTTTTTATACCATGTAAATCCAAAAAAGCATTCTGGCAAAGATGTATTGTTTTTCCTCCTACTTGCACTATATATTTATATGAAACACTTCTGCTTCTTGCATCATGTTTTCTGCTTCTTGAACGTCGTGGTGTTTGTGGCTGTGTACATCCTTTCAGATAAATATTTTGCTCAGTGCTGGAGGAAAAGGCTTTAAACTTTTGAAAAATATTGGTTTATTCCTCAACATTTAGCATAGAGGCACACTTACACCGGCAGTCACGTATTGGTCGACGATGAAGGGCATCAAAGTGACTTTTCTTTTTAACATTCCTCTTCCAGGTCTCTGGCTTTAGTTTTCTCTTTTTTCCAACAAACTTTTGTTCTGGGTTGTTAGCTTCTTTTCTTCCTACTGGTGCTTTGCTAATGTTGGGTGATTTGCTAAAAGTTTTATGCACTTCAGGAACGTGGAATGAGCAACTGGGTTGTGGCGAACTACTTCTAACTTCTAACTCTTTGGTGTTCTTTTCTGGGCAGTTTAAATTCTGAGAAACGCGATACGAGCAACTAGGTTGTGGTGAATTCCTTCTAACAGGCAATTTATTGGTGCTTCCTTCAGGGTAGTTTATATTATTTTCGCTGGGGCGCATTTCTTTTGAAGATGAGTCTTGAGATAAAACACTACTTCTTTTAGGTTGTCGCTTTTTGCGGGGTATTTCAGACACACGTCTGCGCTTTAATTTATTTTTTGATTTGGGTTTTGAGTGTGATGTACAATCAGAATCCGACGAGCTAACAACAGCTTGTGAGATGTCGAATTCACTTCCTGAAGAAGAGAAATCGCTCCAGTCATCCATGTTACCTGTAACAAGGAGACTTTTTGTGCTAAATTCGTATGGACCTTTTGCATTTTTGGCGAATTTTAATAAGACCTTCATAAATACAAAAAAATAATATAAAAATATTTTATTTTTCTCTAAAGCTTGTGATCCGAAATAAAATTGAATTTATAAAACCAGCTTCTCATGCAATCGCCATTCGATAAAAAAAATTACCCGAAAATTAGCTTATTGGTCAAAAATGACGTGTATGCCACTTTGGGACCAATAGGTATTCATTCGGACGATTTTATTACCGGATAAGAGAAAGCTATAAAAGCTAACGCCGTATGTTCTTTAACTAGTCCTAAAAGCGAACTCTCTGCGCATGCTGCCATCTGGCAAACATGCCTGCCAAATCTTTCTCAATAAAAGACACCCAAATTACCTCTATGTCTAAATAATAAGATCACAAAATGTACCACCGATGGAAATGCATATTATTAGTATAAACAAAAGCTAATGTCTGATCATGTATTTATTATACTATGCTCCAGCAGACAAATTTGTTTGCCACATACCGCCTTATAGCTTATGTGTATCGTGATTAAAATATAGTTTTGAGGTTATGATAACTTAAAATAAGATTATCATTTTATATGAACACAATATTACTGAAATCCTAAGACACAACTTACCTGGCTCGTCTGTGCGAGGTACTAGGTATAATCACCACAATATTCTAACAATAAAGACAACTAGACACTACGACACTACACTAGAAGCACCCTTCCTTCTGTCACTGCTTGCAAATGGCTGATGACATACATGACAATATTACGCGGGAATATGCCAGTGGTAGACTAAGGCACTTTTTGCACTGATTCGATCACATATAAATATTAAGAAATTGCGGAGTTAGGCACATCTTGCAGCGATATTTAATACAATATTTTACTGGACTTAGGCACATGTTACATTGAACTGGCAACTATTTTTAAGAATTCATATTCTCATATAATGACTTAGGCACATCTTACAATAATTCTAGAGATACCATTAGAAAGCTTAGGAAAAGTTACCCTAGATGGCACTGATAGTTCAAAAACGACGAAAATGTAATTTAGGCACTTTTTGCAATGGGCCCTTCAATTTGTTTAATGATATATGTTTTTTAGGATATACAGAAAAATGGATTTGGAAAATATGAACTAAATACAAACATTATGTGTGAAAATATTTAAAAAAGTTGGTATAGCGGAGGGACAATTCCCCTGTAGTGGCCGAAGCTAAAGAATCATTTAGACTATATGGTACTGTTTTTCAGTAAGATGTTCGCTGGCATGTTCACATCACGTAAATTACCTGGCCAGAAATTAAGATGGGTTTCTTTTTTTTTTTGGATCCGAAATATACCTTTTCTCCTTCATCTTCCACATCGCAGTCAAACTTAGCCTTGGATATTGTTCGCATGTACATCAATGACCGGTTGCAGAAAGCTCATTTAAAGTCTCGAATATTTAACGGAATGTCAAATTTGACAGCGAGTTCCTAGATTTCTGTAAGCAGCTTGTCAAATCCGAAAGCGCCGTTAAATATTCTAAACAGCAATTAAGTTTTGTGCAACCGGGGGATAGTGAGCAGCCTCTCCTTCAATCCTTAGCATTTTTCACAGTGCTTGATAATTGATAATGATCTCTATTGTCGATGATGAGTATGCGAACATAAAAAAGCAAATTGTCGTTTTAACAGCATCAATATTTATAAGTTTCTGGCAACAAACAAACACGTACGGCATAGTAAGCTTCTCGATTCATTAAATTGGTAATCTCTGACCCTATTTGGGTCAGATCGTAACGACTCCCGCGGCTGTAGGTCGATTTTGGTTTATGCTTTTAATCTTATTGACTGGATTTACACTGTCTGCCAATATCAACACGCAAAAACTAATGGTCAAACATTTTAATAAAGGCAAAACTTGAAAGTAGTAATAAAACGTAATAAAATAAATAATCATAAATTTTATAATAATAATGATAATAAAACAACTTAAAGCTTTAATATATTTAAAGGATATATAACTAACTTAAAAAAAACAAAAACTAAACCTGACTTTTATAATTTAATCGAAAATTCTAGTGGCTGCAGAAATACCGACTTGAGCAAATGAGGGAGCATGGTTCTTGAAATTACACCAGGTCAAATTAGAAATGTTGTCCGACGTTTCGCTTGCGATTGCACGAGGCATCTTCAGGGATCTTCACTCACGATATAATTCGCGGAAAATAAAAAACTTTGTCACAATTTTAAAATTTGATTTACACTTCCTTCGTAGAAGTGAAATATTGTAATCGTGAAAAAATCATTCTCCGAGATTTTTTCAGTTATTCACTAGTCAGGTTCCCTACATGACGAAAAACATATCTTCTCGTCGGTCTGTCTGTCTGTCTGTTCGGGGCGTAGCTAAAAAACTACTTACCAGATTGGGGATGATCTGGTAACATTTTGGTAGAAATCCAATATGGCGAAATAAAATGGCGGCTTAGTGAAATGTTAAAAAAATATTATTAAAAAACTACTCATCCAATTTATCTTAAATTTTGCAAAAACCATCAAGTATTTTGTTGGAATCAACTGATAACATTTTTGTACGAATCCGAGATGGCGGAACAAAATGGCGGCTTAATAAAATATTTAAAAATTCAGCCTGAAAAAAGTGCTTAATGGTTTGATTTCAAATTGTGGGTCATAACTAATTACGGTATAGGGATCAACTAGTAAAATAGTGGTACTAATTCAAGATGGCCGAACAAAATGTCGGCCAAATAAAATGTTTGTAATCGTGAAAAAGCTTTCACTTTTACAAAACTTTACATCTTACCTTCGATAGATGCCAAAAAATATGTTTTATAAATTTCGTCGGTCCGTCTGTCAGTTCGCGACATTGCTTAAATACTACTTACCCGATTGACTTCAAATTTTGACCAAAAATTAAGACTCATAAGGGGATGACCTGGCAATATTTTGGTGAAAATCCCATATGGCTGAACAATGTTAAAACATTTTTGTTAGAGTGGTGTATTATTTAGGGTTAAGATCCAGTAAAAAAACAAGTATTTTTTTAAATTGTCGACGTTTCGGAACCTAATTTGTGCATCCTCAGGACACATATAGATCCTAAATCCTGCAGGAAACCCATATTATCAGTCTTTACCTACTCCGTTGGTTCGCAGATGTTTCCTAGATATTAAGTTCCTAAATGGTTTTCGTTAAAAAACCTCTTGTTGTGGTGTAGTATTTGGGGTTCGGGTGCCGTAAAAAAACAAAAGTCTATTTTTAAATAGTCGACGTGTCCTGCATGAACCCCATATTATCAGTCTTTACCTACTCTCTATAGACCAACTGAGTATCAGTAAAGACTGATAATATCGGTTTCGCGTAGGATGTGTCCTGAGGATGCAACAATAAAGTTACGAAAACATTTTAAAAAAGGGCTTTTGTTTTTTTACTGGATCCTAACCGCAAATAACCACTATAACATAACAACAAGAGGATCGTTAACGAAAACCACTTAGAAACTTAACATCTGGGAAGTATCTGCGGACAAACGGAATATGCAAAGACTGATAATATGGTTTTCAATTTAAAATGGCGAAACAAAATGGCGGCCAAATAAATTTTTTCTAGTCAATGTAAAAAAATCTTGTTCAATTGATTTTGCAAAATAATTAGGTGTGATAATGGGATAAACTGGTATAAGTTCAATATGAATTAGCAAAATGGCGGTGGGTGTGTCAATATAAAAACTACTTATTACATTTATTTTATTATGCCCAAAAGTCAATAGAAAAAAAGGTAAAATATTGGTAGGAATCCAATATGATGAAACAAATAGAAATGAACAGACAGTATATGTAACACATATACTTCAGTCAGTACCCAGACACAATTGCAAATTAGAAGTCTGGGAACTCAAATAAATTTCAATGAATGTGTTGTGGCTGCTACTCAAACTGATGAAGTTCCTTGTTTGCCATATTTTTCCAATACGGAAGTTCAAACAGAAATTTCGGCATTTTCTGATAGCCTTGCTTCATCTAATATTACTGATCTACAAATGATGAATAGGGACCTGCTTAGTAAACCTGATGAATTCAGTGAGATGAAGAAGCACTTTGACATTACGGTCGAAACTCTAACGACAGAAAATAACTCATATGCTGCCGAAGTCAATATGTTGCAAAGTCAGCTACTAAACTGTACAAATTTGTCATGTGTAAGTATTGCCGACGAACTGAGAGAGGTCAATGAAAACATACAGGACGTCTCAAAGGATATTTCTTATAGTACAAATAAGGTTCTGGTCACTGATGAAAAAAATGGAAGAGCCTGTGCAAGCAATGTACGCCCCCATATTAAAAATGTTAAAAATATATCTCCCAAGTTCAAACTTATAAATAACTCGACGGAGAAAGTGGATGAAGGTAAGAAATTTAAGCTTCTAATCTTAAGCGATGATGTTGGGAAAAATCTACATTTTCCCCTTTAAAATTACCTTTCCTCTAAGCGTATGTTCACCAATATAAAAAGTGTCCTGAAACCTGGTGCATGTTTAGACAATGTTTCTTGTGATATCGCCTCCCTATCTAAGAATTTTAACTTCTCCGACTTTGTGCTTTTATTTGGAGGTTTAAACGACTTTATTAATAATAGGTATCCTTCTTTTAAAATGTTAGTAAATATAATTCGTTGTTGTTCTTTTACCAATTTATTGTTATTCTCTGTACCTTATGTAAAAAATAATTATAGTTTGAACTGTAAAATTTTTAAATATAATTGTAAATTAAGCGATTTATGCCGGAAAACTGATAATATGTCAGAGGGTCATGTCAGCTTTGTTGACGTGAACTCTAAAAAAGGTTCTAGAATAAATATGTCTGATCTTTGTTATTCGATTTCCAATATTTTTACCAATAGTAATAGTCCTAGCCATAAGAACTTGATATTCATTAAGACCGTGACTTTTGATAGTTCAGAAATTATATGTAACACTCCCATGGCCGATTCTGGGGTCATTGAGGAGACTTTTTTAGAGCCTCGGTATGTCCAATTAATTCAGAGCTAACACAGGAAGATAGATCTAGGAATGTTTCATTGCTCCTAATTAATATCCAGTCTTTGAGAAATAAAACGGATGAATTATTTTTATTTTTGGAGGACCAAAACAGGCCTGATTTGGTTCTTATTACGGAACATTGGCTGAAGGACGGAGAAATTGTATCTACTCCGAATTATTCAGTTTTGTCATCCTATTGTCGAACCAATTCGGCTCACGGCGGTAGTATGATACTGGCAAGTGAGACATTCTTGGAGACTGTCCCTTTTCAGGTGATTGATAAGTTTAATTTTCTGCTTGTAGAAACAGTTTTAGAATTTAGTATTGTCTTTTCTAAAAGCCATAACTTGTATGTCATTTGTATCTATCGCTCTCCCTCATCAAATGTGAATGATTTTTTGACTGGCTTGCATTCGCTTTTGAGTGCGATTCCAAATTCTGCTTCAGTGATATTGTGTGGTGATTTTAACATCAACTTTGAGGATAGCAATTCCATATCTACATTAGGTTTAAGTAATATTTTGGTCTCAAATGATTTAAGCATGCATGTAAAATCACCTACACGTATTTCGCAGTTTTCGGCGACTACTATAGACTATGTCTGCTCTAATTTAAATAGTAATTTAATCACTTGCTCCGTCGTAAACCCCGGTCTATCTGATCATGAGGCGATCATTTTTTGTGCACCTTTTGGTAACATAAATTTAAATTCTAGTCATAGATATGGTCGAATTTTTGGCAGGAGAAATTTTGAGAAATTTCATCAGCTGAGCTCTGCATATCCTTGGGTTATAGCTCTTACAGCGCAAGACCCTATCAATGCATTTCATGCAAGTGTGGTTAGGTTTTTTAATATTGCCTTTCCTATCCGAAAATTGAGAAGAAAACCTAAAAATGTTTGGTTTACAAAGGGGCTAAAAACATCATCGAAAAATTTAAGGTGTCTCCATACTATTAGAAAATTTACAAATTGTCCATTTTTCCATTCCTACTTTGCCAAGTACCGAACCCTTTATCGTAGGTTGATCACCATAACCAAGCAGAATTACTATACCGGTCGCCTGAATGAGTCTTCTAATAAACAAAAGGAGAGCTGGTATATTGTGAATGACATTCGACGCAGAAATAATGTTCGGAGCTCTGCTGAAACTGAGTTGTCACCAGACATTATTAATGATTTTTACTGTTCTATAGCTGAAAAACTTGTGGAAGGATTGAATCCTTCTGTAGATCCGATTGCGTACCTATCTGGGGTAGCGGTTCCGAATTCCTTCTACTTCCTGCCTACTTGTTTGTATGAGCTGAAGAACACACTAAGATCAATTGGTAACAAGAACACCTCGGGAGATGATGGTTTGTCGGCAAGGATTTTTCGGGGTCTTCCGGATTCGGCTTTGGAAGTGCTTGTGCAAGCAATTAATACATCTTGGGAAGCGGGCACTTTTTCACCCTGTTTAACTACTGCAAAAGTAATTCCCCTACACAAAGGAGGAGATTTGAATGAACCGTCTAATTTCCGTCCTATTTCCCTTTTATCAACCCTTTCAAAATTAATAGAAAGGCTGGTAAAAGCACGGATGGTATCTTTTCTTGAAGTCAATAGTGTCATTTGCAAAGATCAGTTTGGGTTTCAGAAAAACAATAGCACTAACGACGCTATGTTCAATCTTCTAGAGGGATTGTATTCTCGTATGAACGAAGGTGGCTACGCTGCGGCAGTCTTCTGTGATTTGTCCAAAGCTTTCGACTGCGTGAATCACAGAATTCTGCTGAGAAGCTACATTATTATGGCTTTAGGGGTGTGGCTCTCTCTTGGTTTGAATCCTACCTTACAGGGCGTCACCAGCGTGTATTTCTTGGTGAGAGATCATCAACTTCTTTAGAGATCAAGTGGGGAGTCCCACAAGGTTCCGTTCTCGGCCCACTTCTCTTTCTTTTATATATAAATGATCTTTCACATTTAATCATCAATGGTCAATTGGCACTGTTTGCAGACGACACTACACTGTTGTGGCACAGTACTGACATCCAATCCTTAAAATCTTCGATATCCTCCGACATGGACAAGGTGAAGGTTTGGTGTGACGCAAACCTCTTCTCCTTAAATGTTAATAAAACTAACATTGTCTGCTTCAAGTGTGATTTGGATGGCTTGTCCATTGGCGATGCTCCGCTTGTGAGGCAACGAAAATCAAAGTTTCTAGGCCTAGTAATTGACAACGAGCTTAGGTTTGATGATCATATCATAAGTCTTTGTAGTAAAATGTCATCAGGCTGCTATGCTGTAAAAGTAGCGGTCCAGGAGTTGGGTACAGTATTTGGTAAAACTGTCTATTATGCCCTTATAGAATCACGTCTCCGCTACGGAATATCTTTTTGGGGTGCAGCCAGCCATTATCTTATTTCTGCACTGTTTGTTATCCAAAAACGTGCTGTCAGATACATTTGCCAAGCTAAGCCTCGTGATTCATGTAAGCCGTTATTTATTCGTCAAGGTATCTTAACTCTTACTTGTTTGTATATTCTGGAAACCGTCTGCCCCATATATGTTAATAGAGATAGATTTATGGTCGGGATCCCTAGATATCTTACACGCCAGCACCTGAATTTACATCTCCCAATCCCCTCTACAAGTCTCGTGAAAAGATCAATTATTTATGAGGGTATAAAGTTTTATAATCACCTGCCAAGCTATGTTAAACAATCAATTAATATAAAACAGTTTAAAAAACAAGTTCGCGAGCTACTAGTTATTAAGGCCTATTATAAGATAGACGAATTTTACAATGATACTTTTCATGGGTAGCACACTTTTTCTACCCTTTAATTTTGTTATTTTTTATTTAAAATGAAATATGTGTCTTATAACTATTTTTTTTTGTGTGTTATAAATTTTATTATTTATTATTTGCTATTTTGTTAATTTTATATTTTAGTTTTTATTTTAGTTTTAGCTTTAATTTTAGTTTTAATTTTATCTTATTTTTTAATTTACAGCTAGCTATAAATTATATATTATAGTATATTGTAAAGCTTTGTCATTAAGAAAGATTTCTTGGACAATAAAGCGTTTTTTCGACTTTGACTTTGACTTTGACATATATACTGTGACTATGCACTAAAGTAAATTGGGTCACACTTTTTTCTTTGCCATATTGATATTTAAGTACAGTCAAAGATAGAATAATATTAGTGCCAATTAACGGAAATTATCCAACGACATAATGTTAATGGACTGGGATTTACGACGCCTTGTCTCCAACGAAGTGTGAGAGAGGTGGAGCTAATTATGGCGGAAATTCTATTAGTTTGCGAGAGAGATGAACCTAATTAGGGCAAAAAAGTATTATCCTCCGTTGGCGTCAATGTAAAACATTGCGCATATTTGACGAGGCCAGTTCATATAATCTCTAAGTCCAGTAAATAAACCTCATTAAAATAAAATATATCACTTTAGAGCAAAAATATACCAGTAATGAAAAAATCGCCTTAATATGTAGTATTTCATTTGACCAAAATCAAAATGAGACGTAGCAGTTTTCTCATAATTTTCGAGTTCCACGTGAAGAAAAAAAACGAGGAAAATCAGCTTATCTAGTCTTCGTTAAATAACCTTCTACAAGTATATTTTTCGAAATATAGTTTAATTTGGGGTTATATAACGGGCTTTGGTTACCCAGATATTTCCTTCGCATAGTACTAAATGCCTGTAAATCAACCATGTAAACTAAACCAAAGCTTAATAACTTAAATAATGATGATCTCGAGTCAAGCCAATGTATGAACCCCTTACTTATGATAGATGAGATTCGGATGTTGCAATATACCATCCGTACAATTATTTTAACTCTAAGAAAGTAGGTATACCTACTGACATAATTTTTAACCTTTTATTGTGCGGTTATTGATTCCAAAACGATCTAGATTTTGCCTTTAAACAAAGAAGATTTAATACTGTGTTATTTAATATCGTTGTTTTTCGCTTTAGCAGTAATTTGGAAGGCAGTGTGCGCTAAAAAATGTATCTAGGTCTACCAATTTTTTCACTCTATAACAGGGGCGGTCGCAGGATTTTCTTGAGAGGAGAGCGCAATAAAAAAAAAGTTTTCACACACTTACAAAGCGTTAGTCAAATTTAAGGATGGATGGTTATGGCTATTCAAAATGGAAGGTTGCTCGTAAATCATACTAGTGGAATACATTATCTAAGTTTCCTCAAATAAACAATTATTTTATGGAATAATAATCAGCTGTCAATAGTTTTTTTAATTCGAGTTTAAAATTATTTAACAGACTAAAAATACTTTTCTAAATTATGCTTTAAAAGCGAGACATCAGACTTATTGTCAGAGTGTCATACCTATGGTAAGAACTATTAAGCCCACAAAGATATTTGTTCTTATGGAAATAAGTCAACAATTGTAGTAAATAAATTGAGTGCACAGTAAGAATATTACTTTTCTGGAAAGTTTCTCTTAATCTTTAATCCGAACAACCCTGTTCTGTGCCACAAATACTCTATTTTTGTCGAATGACTGACCGCATACAACAATATTGTAAGCAACTGAAGAATAAACAAAGGCGTTGTAAACACTTGAAGGGTTTCAAGCGTTACATAATTCTTTAAAGAGTTTAAACCATAAGAGCTCTGATTGAGTTTTGAACACACCTTAGAAATTTGCCCATTCCCGGTTAAATCACTATCAATGGAGACACCCAACAAATGAATTGGGTCACTTAAAACTAGCTGGTGACTATCTAGATTAAAAATGAGACCACATGATGTTTTGCGTACTTTTTTTTCCATACAGACAGTTTTCGCCTGATTAACCATAAGTTTGTTTTTCCTAGACCACGAAGAAAACTCCTTCAAAATAATATTGGCAGCTTTACTCCCCAATGCAGCCATATCCAGATCCGAGACAACTGTGATATCATCGGCATACAAGAATACTCTATCCTGGGAGATATGTTCGGGCAAATCATTAACGAAAAGAAGAAAAATTAGCGGGCCCAAGGTACTACCCTGAGGGGTTCCCATATTTTGATCAAAAAGATCAGACTTTGAACCGCCAACCCTCACTGAAAATGTCCTGTTATTTAAAACAGAGATGATCCAGTCGTTCAAGTTACCCCTTATTCCAAAACTGTTTAATTTTAAAGCCACATAATCTTTATCAACAGTGTCAAAAGCGCGAGTAAGATCAAAAGAGAAGGAATTACAGTTTCTCTATTATCAATCTTATCTGTTACATATTGAACAAGGCCAGCGTAAGCGCTTGCAGTAAACAGCCCCCGACGAAAGCCATGCTGAGGATCTGAAAAAATATTGTATTTAACCAAAAAATAATAAATTCTGTTATAAAAGATTTTTTCTAAAATTTTAGAGAAAAAGGAAGAATAAAAAGTAATTTTAGAGAAAGAAGAAAATTAAAAAAGTGACATACCTTACTGAAAGTAATGTTTTACTGTAAATGTGAATAATACACTAACAAACTGATATTATATTAAATAATAACGATAAAATAAAATAATAAACTTAACTAAATTATTAAATTTGTATACATTTACAACACGAATCTAGTTTTCGCTTTTGCTTAGCAAATCTGTTAAAATGGTTAATGATATTCTCTACATATTTGTAAAAGTTCTACAGGGTCAGTATCAGTAGTGGTGTTATCTGACTTTATCGTTTTAAATAGTTGTGCCTCACCCGTAAGCTGGATGGTTAAAAGATAGGAGATAGGAGAAGCCTTGAGCTATTTTTATATTAATGTTAATATCATGTAGATCAGGGGGTGCTCAAACTTGAACTGCTGGCGATCTACCTCAATATTTTTAGACTACTTACCATCGACTCTGAGAGGCTGCAAGTATGTGTGATGCAGGGTTGTCGTACATATACGATACATACACACTACCTACCTACTACCTACCTAGGTAGGGTGTACCGTAGCATGTATAGATATTAGCTTTCCGCACAATATACATTATTTTAGTCAAGGTTTGGGTTAGGTTTAGTTAGGTTCTTCTCTACAATATCAATGAAAAAACTCATAGTTATTCATTATTGGTTGTTACAAAACAAAAGAGTTACATATGGTGTTACACTTAAGTAAGGAGTGAGTTTGGATGTTGAAGTGTGGCAATGCATGTCCTCAGCATACTTTTCATAAGATGGTACGTAACCTCTGAGTGCTAATCGCAAGCATGATAACATATGATCGTCAGTTAGTCGATTGCGATATTTTGACTTAATTATCTTCATTTCAGAAAATGCAGACTCGCACAAGTAAGTTGACCCAAACATTGCTGTCAGTTGAAGGGCGATTTGCCTTAGATTCGGATATTTATCTTCAGATATAAAACACCAGAAATTTGTATCAGATGCTGTAGCTTCGAGATGTATATCTGATAAATCTGCACCAACTCATTTTCAACAGAACATGAGTTCATTTTAAACTGACTTGCTATTTCAGTAGCTAATTCCTCAATGTTTTTACATGAAAAAGGACAACTCATAAATGATGCTACATTTGCCAATGTACTACAATCATAAAAACGCATTTCGAATTGTCCCAAAATATTTGATAATTCAGCCTCATACGTATCATAATTCAACTGAGGAATCCTTGCTTTCAAAGACGGAAAATGTTTCAGATCCTTTCTTTTCAGTTGATCTATCATAAGTTGCAATTTACTTTTGAATGCGTTTACTGCGCTAATCATCTCAATAATAGTTTTTCCTTTAGCTTGAAGCTCCAAGTTAATGGTGTTTAAGTGCATTGTGATGTCAGTCAAAAATGCCAAATCAGTCAGCCATTTTTCGTTTTTCAACATCTGAGTGTCATCACCTCTTTCGTCTAGAAAAGCTGTTATTTCGGGCAATAATTCTTGAAACCTTTCTAGGAATTTTCCGCGACTCAACCACCTGACGTCCATGTGAAGAACTAAATCAGTGTGTTTAGCTGAGTCCCTGTCTTCCAACAGCAACTTAAAGAGCCGCCGTTGCAAGCTACGTGCACGGATGGAATTCACAATTTTTGTTGCAATGCCCATAATTTCCTCCGTGTTTAAAACTTTTGAACACAAAACTTGTTGATGTATAATGCAATGGATTGAAAAAAATGAAGGAAAATCTTCATTAGCTCGACACAATGCCACAAAACCGTTTTTGTTTGCAGTCATTGCTGGTGCTCCATCGGTTGTAATGCACACTAATTTATATATTGGTAGCTTGTAGTTTTTTTACAAAATTGAAGAAAACGTCATATATATCTTCGCCACGGGTCTTCCCCTTCAAAGGAATGATTGTCAAAAAT
The DNA here is from genome assembly GCA_030620095.1 of Kuschelorhynchus macadamiae. Classification (NCBI taxonomy): domain Eukaryota; kingdom Metazoa; phylum Arthropoda; class Insecta; order Coleoptera; family Curculionidae; genus Kuschelorhynchus; species Kuschelorhynchus macadamiae. Next base: position 73,564 of record JAUTXW010005168.1, read on the forward strand.
TCTTCCTTAGCCAACATGTCATTGTCATTTTTTAGTTTATCTGCCATGTCCTCACTCATGACTTCAATACGCCTTGTGACAGTCGGACGAGATAACTGAAATTCTCTAATAGCAGACATGATTTCTGTTTTATTTTTAAATTCTCCAAATAAAGTCTCACCCGCTTCAATAAATGCTTCCTTCACAACCGATCTATCTTCGAATGGTTTCTTGTGTTTCGCCAATATATGAGATATTTTAAATGACGCGATCGTAGCAGCTTTTAATTGTTTGGCTGGTCTTGTGAACATGGTTTGTTCTTTTTTCAAACAAAGTATCAAATCACGTACTTTTCGTTTTCTTAATTCACTCTGTGGCGGAAAATCCTTTTCATAGTTTTTATGAACCGTTTTATGATGCCTCTCTAAGTTACCACGCTTAAGTATTACAACTGACGCACGACAAATGAGACAAATGCACTTATCCTTCACCATACAAAACAAAAATTCTTCCTCCCAATCGTTATTAAAATGATACGTTTTAGGTTTCTTCGCTGCACTCATTTTGCACTATTTAATAATAAACGTTGTATCGACGTAGTATTGCCTTCAAGTTGCAATTCAGAAAGACTCCAATTCCTGCAGGCGCAACATTTATATCGGCGTGAACGAAAGTCTCGAATATTCCCGACAAACGCGCCGCCCGAAATTTCTAGAAAAGCGGCAAGAATAAAAAACGCGGCATTTCTTTTGATTTGATAAAGCCGCCTTTTGCCGCTAGCAGAGTGTTATTTTATTACGTAATACATTTTTGTAGTTTAGTTAAGTACTTACTTATTAAAAAAAATTTTCTTCTCGAGATCTGCTCAAAAAGCACTCGCGATCGACCGTTTGAGAACCCCTGATGTAGATATTTACTAAATGATAATGTGATAGCAAATATGTCTGCTAAGGTGTAAACAGTTAAAATGAAATTACAATTCGAAACAGCTCTAAGTAAAATATTGCCCTTACTAGAGGAGGCATTCCATGGGTGATTAAAACAATAAGAAATAACAGCGTTTTTGGCATATTTTTGAATTTCATCGACTGCCCCTCTTACTTTTGACATGTTGACTGAATATCCATCACAAACAATGCCCACACACTTTTTTAAATCCAATCCGAAACTTTTTAGTCTAGTTATAAGAGAACGTCCCAGAATTTCTCCAGTAATAATTGGTTCTGCGTTTATATCGGGCAAATTGTAGTTGCTTTTGTGTAAATTCACAAACTCTAAGAAACTTCACACATTTTTTTATCTTTTATATATCTTACAAAAATGCTTAATTGTGCATCACAGACTTGTTTTGACAAAATGGCTAATATTTCTTCCTCACGGCAATTTATTAATTGAGGTAGAAATAGAATAATATTTACAAAAAAGTCCTTGTTTTTCTCTGGAAAACACGAGCCATTCGTATTTTCGTAAGTGACCGTGGTTCGACCTACGTTTTTCTTCATCATCTGATAACCAATGATCTGTAAGGACTTGAAAACGGGTAACATTATCTATTACATATAGTTATTCGTCTATCGTCGGACGTACGTCTCCCCTAAGCGTTGCCATTCTTCTCGGTTTTGCTCCTGCACCATCCAATTGCTTCCCACCAAGCGCTCAAGATCATCAGTCCACCTAGTCTGAGGATGACTTCTACTTGTTTTGTTACCCAGCTCCATCTCAATTTGCATAGACGTTCCGTAACATTCGCCGATCTTCCTCCTCTCCATAGCTCTCTGTGTTGTTTGTAATTTGACAATAATTTAATTGCCCATGGTTCACGTACGTCAATATTGGAGGCACATAATTGACACTTTGTGTTTTGATGGTGTCTGGGTCGTTGAATAAAAAACTTTTCTAAGTCTTCCGAAAACTGCCCATACCGTCTATATCTTTCATGATAGATCTGCTTTTAAATTGTTTTTCGAGATTTCTATTCTTTGACCTAGGTAGATGAACGATTCAATTTGATGCATTGCTTTATTACCGATCTAGAGTCTCGTTTCTTGTGCAGTGTTATCATTCGTCATATATTTAGCTTTTTCTCTCCTTGTCTGACATCTCTTCTGAAGTTGATCTTGTTTGTGTTGTCTTTTAGAAATAACGTGTACAGTTGCGTTGCTACATATATTTTTGATTAGGGTTGTGTATTAGTGATCTACTCTACTGTTACTTAAAGCGTTTAACACAGCTCATACTTCGATAGAGTCAAACGCCTTTTCATAGTCTACAAATGCAATCCAGAGAGAGATGATGGACTCATTTGTCTATAGAAACATTTATATAATTACAAAATAGAGAGAGGAAAACAGATTTGCCTAATAATTCAATTGCTTCAATTTATTCAATGAACACATTAAAACGATTCTCTAATAATGTCCTAGTTTAGTTAATAAATAAATAAACGCCACAGCGAATGCCAAAAAAGAAAACTCGAACAAGACAAAAATGTTTTATAAAATATCGGCGTTCTACAGATTAAGGTTTACTTTCGCTTGTGCTTATACATACTTTGCTGCAATTATTATTTTGACTGATATTTGTTAATTGCCTTGAAGTTATAAGAACATGGCAAATTAAAACATACCAACTTATTTTTGTTAAGTTCTTTTATAGTTTTAAAACTCCATTTAGTATATAGGTAATTATTTTATTTGAAAAACAGATTTTCACCAAAAATATTTTATCTAAAAAATGTAGCCAAGTATCGCGACTCTTTCACTCATTATCTACATTTTAGTTGTTAAAAAAATCTTAATTTGTACCATTACGCAGCACATCAATTCACGTAATAATAAAGATTATTAACTAAGTTAACTTCCGTGCTGCGTAATGATAGTGTTACGATTTTGTTTAAAACCAAGATGTAGAGTAGATGCAATCTCATGACTTTGTAGACTGTTGTGTTGTCTTATTTTATAATATGTCTCAGGGATCGGAGAAAAGAACTGGTTCAGCAGGAAATACTTTACTAAATTATTTTAAAAAACTGAAAACAAAAAATCAAAACGAAGAGCCAGTAGAATCAGAGTCAGACCAACTATCCCTTCAAATTGCCAGCACCATTACCAGTAACACATGTGAGCAGCCGAATCGTTTTTCTGTCGTTGCTAAACCTCAAGTGCATGAAACTACATTTAAAAGGAAACCAAAATGAAGATGTTTTTTGCGGAATGGCTATGACATTGGTAAATTTCTGGACATGGTTAATGTAACAGATGATTTTACCCGTTTTTAACTCCTTACAGATCGTTGGTTAGCAGACGATGATTACATATTTCCATACTCAAATCATACGAAAAGAGGACGAGAAGAAAAACATAGGCGAAACCACGGTCATTTACAAAAATACGAATGGCTCGTGTTTTCCAGAGAAAAACAAGGACTTTTTTGTAAATATTATTCAATTTTTACCTCAAAATCTTTAGTTGGTGGAAAAAAACTGTAAAACCGAGAAAACTCATGTCAGAGCCTGTAGTCAATTCGTTTTCCAGCACATCAAGAGTTATCATTCTGAGGCTGTTTCAAAACATAGGTACTTGGTGCTAAAATGCAACCTAACGATGGTTGCTCTAGGGCTCTTCTTCGGTTTAGAACAGATTCGGGTAATAAGCTTTTACATGAACATTTAAAAAATACTGGCGCCAATTGGACATACATAAGCAAGAGTGTGGCTAATCAATTAATAAAATCCTGTGAGGAAGAAATATTAATATATATAAAGGGTGTTGATTAATGTCGTGGACATATTTCAGGGAAGATAGTACTCGACAAAATAGGAAAAAAATGCCTATATATACATGGTCAAGAACGTACCATTTTCGTTATACAGGGTGTCAAAGTTTCAATTTTTTTCACGTCTTTTGCGTTTTTTTTCAGTTCCTTCTGAGACAATTAGTTCAAATTTAGAACATGTATTATTTTTAAGAACCTCTACGATAAAATAATAAAATCGTGGATGGTAGTATACAGGGTGTTACATTTTTGTGCACCACCTACAAGTTTATCTTGCGGAACTTTTTTTTGCAGCAACCTGTATGAATTCTAATATAAAATTTAAACTCTTTGTTCATTTCTTTAGCTCTTTCGTATTTTGCATTATTCTCGTATCTATCACAGTTTTCGACTTACAAATGCTACCCCAAAATCCATTATTTGGAAACATTTTATTAAGCGATGGGGCAACTTTTCTAGGAATGCCATACGTAATTTTCATAACAATCATTTTTGGGCAGAAGAGAATCCGCATTCGATACATGAAAATAATTTCCAGCAACAATTTTCAGGAAATGTGTGGGCCGGCATTATTGGAGATTATTTGATAGGTCCATTTGTCCTGCCAGCAAGGCTAAAAGGACGATATTATCGTCAATTTCTCAAAGACGAACTCCCGGTATTACTAGAAGACGTGCCAATTCTTCTTAGAAATCAAATGTGGTTCATGCACGATAATGCACCAGCACATTTCAGCATAGAGGTAAGGGAGTTCCTAAATATTTTAACAACCGTTGGATATGGCGAGGGGGCCGTGGCCCCCTAGATCACCAGATCTGAATAGCCTGGATTTCTTTTTCTGAGGACACTTGAAAACATTGGTGTATCAGACCCAAATCCAGACAGAAAAATATGTAAGAAACAGAATAATAGCTTCATGCGACATCATTCGCAATACTCCTGGAATATTTGACAGAGACCGTCAGTCCATGAGGCGAACATTTCCAACAACTTTAATAATTTTATTTTATTTTTAATTTAACTGTAATAATTTTATGTGATTGTTCATTATCATGTCGGTTGATTTAAAATAAAACACGTGTCTTACTTTTTTGCTTAATTTCGCCTACATGCCATCGATGCAATGCATAGATTATTGCAAATAAGTCGAAAACTGTGATAGATACGAAAATAATGCAAATACGAAAGAGCTAAAGAAATGAACAAAGAGTTTAAATTGTATATCAGAATTCACACAGGGTGCTCCAAAAAAAAGTTCCGCAGGATAAACTTGTAGGTGGTGCAAAAAAATGTAACACCCTGTATACTGCCATCCACGATTTTGATATTTTATCGTAGCGGTTCTTAAAAGTAATATATGTTCTAAATTTGAACGAATTGACTCAGAAGGAACTGGGAAAAAACGCAAAAAACGAGAAAAAAATTTAATCTTTGACACCCTGTATAACGAAAATGGTGCGTTTCTGACCATGTATATACTGGCATTTTTTTCCTATTTTATCGAGTACTATCACCCCCTGAAATATGTCTAAGACATTAATTAACACCCTGTATATGTATATATATATATATATATATATATATATATATATATATATATATATATATATATATATATATATATATATATATATATATATATATATATATATATATATATATATATATATATATATATATATATATATATATATATATGCTACGCTTCACTATTCCTAATGAAAAGTAGTGTTCATAGTTCAAAGTTCCAGGTAAAGGAAATTTATTGATTTTTTTTTACCATACATTAAATAGTATGGAATCACTGCACATTTCTAGAAATTCACTATATAAATATGTGTTATAACACAGTAAGTATTAATATTTCCAAAATTTATAAAGAAGGTAATTTATATATTTTTGGAAAATTTCTAGAAGCTTTTAAGCATTAAAATCATTCGGCAATTAAATACTATACACTATATTTACCTTAATTAGCATGACAAACAATTACAATAAAATCTTTTCATCCTCTCAATTTACTACAAAATAAGATTTTCACTTTCGCAATCATAAAACTGCTTATAATGCTATCGATCGGAGAATAGGGTAAAATGCGCAAGTAAGAGTCTATTAAATTTTCTGGTTAATTGATTGAAGATGTTTCCACCAGCTGTAATAGTCATCTCTTGATTTCTATTTTATTGAATCGAGTAGTTATAGGAAGAAAGTTACAAGAATGTATGTCGATTCGTATTATTTAACAGACATGTCCTTGTCTGATTTGAATAAAAGTGTTTGATCTTTATTCCTATGCATTTAAATACAAAAAGTAATTTATTTTCTAAAAATCATATTTTTATCTACAAATAAATAATATATTAAAAAATTTGAAAATAACGCTTTTAAATATTTAACTAAAATATAAAGATTTCGTAAATTTCCTTTACACGAAAAATCCATAGTTAGGAATCTTTCCTTTTATTAGGATTAGCAAAGTATAGTCCATTTAATTTGATACATAGTCATTTAGTAACGCATTTATACTGTCTTTCCGAACATTTAACTTCAGTTTTTTTCGACCATATAGAATTCCCAGTAGCGTATTTAAAGTAAATAGTATAAAGTAAGGACGTTTTTTTCGGGATTGGTGGGAGAGAGAGCCAGCTTGACTTACGGTAAAATAAACTAATCACTTTTTTACGCTTGAATGGTCATTTTGTGTAGAAAAGACAAATGAAAACCTTTTTTTTTTCTAGAAATGTTCCATCATCTCACGGAAGCAATGAGGATTCTTACTAATGTTTTACCGTGCCACACTTGATTTTTGGTTATAATTTAAAATAGAGTGAATAAGTAATTTTCACATTGACACATAATGTTGAGTTCGTACCAGTTTACACCACAGTCAGTTGATAAAAAGATTTTTTAAACGTTTTACTTGGCCGCCATTTTGTTCCGCCATCTTTAATTCGTACCACAATTTTACGAGATTATCACACATAATTCTTGCAGATTTTAAATTCATTTAATACGATTTTTTAGGCTGAATTTTTAATTATTTTATTAGGCCGCCATTTTGTTTTGTTAACTTGAATTCATACCAAATTGTTACCAGTTAATTCCTATGTAGTCTAGTTTCCTCCACGCATGTAAATTGAATATGGTCATTAACTAACATTAGTATCCCCTTCCTCGACATGTTAGTTATACGTACAGGGTTTTTTTTTATATATTGCCACCCCCCTTATCTTTTTTATTTGACATTTTAGAAAAATGTGTCCCAAATAAAAGTTTAATGGTTTCAAATGAATTTTTATGAAAACATTTTTTTTCATATACAGGGTGTTACAGAAAGTCTGGGCGTGGTCCAAGTTTCTTATTTCAATTAGGTACCCCATTTTTTTATTGAATTTTCGGATTCTCCTGAGAATTTTACACATTTTTTATAAGAGATATTCTATACTTAAATCTAAAGCCTAAAGAGATATTGTTATTTTTTGAAAACTATTATGTAAAACAGGTAAACATTTTTCTGGTCGTAAACTGGTCATTGACGGTGATCTGTCGTTCTGTCAATTCATTGAAAAGATGCATTACACTGACGAAGAAAGATGTGATATTCTTCGCATTTTCTACAAGAATAATAATAATGCTTGCGCGGCAAGAAGAGAATATCAGCGGCTTTTCCCCATGCGAGCTATTCCATCTCGAAAAACTTTCAAAAATATTGAACTTGGCTTTCGAAATCGAATGACTGTTAAAAAAAAAACGTACTGCGGTTATTAATGAGGAGGAGGAATTAAATATTTTATTATTTTTTCAAGGTAGGTTAATAGAAATTACCCACAGGATATAAAGTAACTTACGCAAATATTATTTATTTTCAGAAAATCCAAATGCAGCCTTAAAAGACGCATCAATTTTTTTTAATAAATCTATTTTCAAAATTTATTCGACATTAAAAAAGCATGGATATTTCCCATACAAAATTTTACCCGTCCAGAAATTAACTGAAGATCAGAAAAACCAACGAACCATGTTTTGCCAGGAAATGTTGCTGATGAAAGATGAAGATAACAATATTTTTCAAAAAGTTTTATGGTCAGATGAATGCGCCTTTAGTACTGCCGGGATTCACAACCGGAAAAATGTTAGATTTTGGGCAACGGAAAACCCTCGGGCCATGCGTGAAATTAAAACCCAAGGTCGGAAAACTTTAAATGTGTGGTGCGGGCTCCTTCACAACAAAATTATTGGACCGATTTTCATTGATGGATCTTTAAATGGAGAAAAATATCTAAATTTATTAAATAATGATCTGGAACCTATTTTGGATGACTTACCCCTCCGTCAATACAACCAAATTATTTGGCAACAAGATGGAGCCCCACCACACAATGTTTTTGCGGTCCTAAATTTTTTAAATCAAAATTTTGAAACGTGGATTGGTCGGACTGGACCGATTCGGTGGCCGCCCAATAGTCCCGACTTAACACCTCTTGAGTCTTTTCTGTGGGGATTTTTGCAGAATAAAATATATGAAACTCCCACGGAAGATATAGAGGTGTTAAGAAGGAGAATAATTGAAGCCATTGAGGATTTAAACAATAATCATGCACAATTCATTGTTAATGCGATTAATAAAATCGAAGCAGATTATACAAATTGTATTGAAATGAATGGTGGACATATTCAGCAATTATAATATTTATATTTCATTTCATTATTGAATTATTTGATAATATGTAGTTTTTTGTAATAAACACAGCGTCAAAATACTTGGACCCCTTCATAAGACGCAATGCAAAAATTCTCTGTTTCAAGACCTTGTATCTTGAGTAATAAATGATCCAACCATGTGATTAAAAAAAGTGTATGTTAACGAATAGCAGGGCTGCCACTTTTAGCCACATGAAATATTCTATTGTAATTAGAACGCTCTACAGAGTGTTTAAAAGTTTCTCAACACAGGACCTAATGCAAATTAAATGGGAGGTCTGGCTAAAAAAAATTAAACTCTCCTTATTAGCTTGCTGATTACAATATCATGGCTCAGTTAACTAAAAGTGGTAGTCCCGCTATTAGTTGACATAATCATTTTTCAATCACTGCGTTGATTCATTTATTACTGAAGATACGAGGTCTTGAGGAAAGCTTATTTGCATTGCGACTTATGAAGGGGTCCAAGTTTTTTGACGCTGTGTGTAGTTTTTAAAATATTCTTTTCTGTTTTCGTTAATATTATACATATATTTTTTAAAAACATGTGTTGCCTTAATTAGATTCATATGCATATTTCCAAAATTCGATGTTTTTGGAATACCCCGTAGAAGGAAAAAAATCCACTTCTGATATTTCAAAAAATGTTTGTTTAAATGGCGATTCGTTGGAAGATGGTGATTTCTGTTCTGGTTGCCTGTGTATTTTCGTTATTCTCATAAGCTATGCGAAGGTTGTCGGATTTTTCCTCATCGGAAATGTGACATTTTATCCAGAAATTGACAGAAAGTCTACCAAACAGTAAAACAGTCACCGTCAATGACCAGTTTACGACCAGAAAAATGTTTACCTGTTTTACATAATAGTTTTCAAAAAATAACAATATCTCTTTAGGCTTTAGATTTAAGTATAGAATATCCCTTATAAAAAATGTGTAAAATTCTCAGGAGAATCCGAAAATTCAATAAAAAAATGGGGTACCTATTTGAAATAAGAAACTTGGACCACGCCCAGACTTTCTGTAACACCCTGTATATGAAAAAAAATGTTTTCATAAAAACTCATTTGAAACCATTAAACTTTTATTTGGGACACATTTTTCTAAAACGTCAAATAAAAAAGATAAGGGGGGTGGCAATATATAAAAAAAAACCCTGTACTTTACATATTTTACAAACACGAAGATACAGAAAGCCTTACTGATCTAATAGATTCATTAGCTACTACTCCTACCACCCTGTGCTCATTAAAACCAATCTCATCATAAGCATGAAAACTCGAGCTCTCAGACTCACTCAACCAACTAAAAGTGAGTTGATTTTACAACAACTAAAAAACATTTTTCTAGAAAATTCTTACCCTTTAAAACTAGTACTAAAAACTTTCTGTCAAACTGAACATAATATCACAGACAACTTTAGACAGATTGATCCACTAAATTCAATACTTTCTCAATCTATCACTAATACGCCCTTGGACTTGTCCAAGCAATTATCAGTCATAGAGGACCCTCCTCTCAATAGGTTGTTCTTTTGTTCTCTTCCACATATTGAGAACCTCACTAACAAACTTATTAATATTTTCAAAAATACTGAGATTAAGATAGCGAGAAAACAACAAAAAACTCTAGCTCTCTTGTTCACTAAAACTAAAACACCCCTCTTACTGCTAGAGAACTATAATATAGTTTGTAAAATTCCATGTAATTAATGTGAGTTATCATATATAGGACAGACTTCTAAAGCCTAAAGGCCGAATTACATCACATAAGAGATACTCTCGGAGAGGGGTTCCGTCCTGCGCACTGAGTGAACATTTTGTTAAGGAAAACCACTCCCTTAACTGGGGTGGTGCTGAGATTTTGGACAAAGCGTCCTCTTATTATAAACGCATTTTTCTTGATGGTACATATAAAACTCCAAGACCCAGTCATAAACAAAAAGAGTGACACCCAGAACCTCAGTTCCATATACAGTTATATCTTAACATTACAAAAAAAACAAATTTTAGTGTTTGGACGCTCCCGCTCCCGATGATTAATTTATATATGTCCATATTATACATACCATTCCCTATTTAATCTTTATATTGCTATTGTTTGGTCAATTGATTATTTTTACCACTATTACAGGACAATTATCATATTTTTAAGGTTTTTCGTGAACTTTCACACTTATCCTCTTAATTAATTACCATTATAAAATAATAATATTACTATGTATACATATATATATATATATATATATATATATATATATATATATATATATATATATATGAGATCGAATTAGGTTGAGCATTGTATACACACCACTGTAAGATAGGCAACCCGTCATCCTTCTGTGTTGTGCCTTCCGACTACCAATTTAGTATACTCTCTCTATTTTTTTATTCTTGTTAAAAATAATATTGTATCTTTCTCACTCACGTCCTCTCTACTTTTGCGTTTAAAATTCCTCTAAAAAAGGGTTTCAGTTAACAAAATAAAGTCCCATGATGGACATGTTTTTAAAAGTTTTTAATTTCTTTTTTCGTTATTCACCTTTCAACTTTTAAAATTATTAAATAAACAGAATGATGATTTGATGCAACTAAATGTGTGTCTTCTTCAGAGTATGTTTATGTTTTAATAGCAAACCCACATTGGTGAGTTCAAACGTATTATACTTACTAATTAGTTTCTAACTTGTTTCGTTTTTTTAAATTATTTGTAGAAAAGTCCTGAGGAAGGGATAAATTGATCCCGAAAGCTTGACAAAACAATTAAGGGTTCCACACCTTTATTTGGCCTTTTATATACATAAACTGCATCCCCAATAACCTAAGGTTTTCATTCTCTCTCCCTATATATATATATATATATATATATATATATATATATATATATATATATATATATATATATATATATATATATATATATATATATATATATATATATATATATATATATATATATATATATATATATATATATATATATATATATATATATATATATATATATATATATATATATATATATATATATATATATATATATATATATATATATATATATATATATATATATATATATATATATATATATATATATTATTCCGCCATCTTGAATTCGGACCACAATTTTACCAGTTCATCTCTATACCATATTTAATTACTGCACAAAATTTAAAATCAAATATTGTATTTTAAGACTGAATTTTATATATTTTGTTAAGCCGTCATTTTGTTTCACGATTTTCTATTCGTACCAAAATTTTACCAGTCGATTTTCTCATAATACTTGATTATTGTGCAAAATTTAAGGTAGATTGGATAAGTGGTCCTCATTAAAAAAATGTTTAACATTTCATCAGGCCTGATGACTTTTACCAAAATTATACTTACTTACCAGGATCATATAGAGATGCCAATCGGATTACTAGTTTTTTAGCTATGCCACAAACAGACAAATCAAAGAACAGACCTGCAGAATTGCGAAAAATCTCTAGAAAAAATCTAAGGACCCTGAAACATAGAGATCTGAAAAAAATCTCGGAGGGGGAATTTTTTCACAACTTTGAACACAGATATACACTCTACCTCTTTTTTTCTTGTAATTAATTTATATATCTTTGACACAAAATGTATATTGTGTAAAGTGTGAAAACTATTTTTTACAAACGCTTTCACTATATTTATTTAAAACAAAATGACATGTCGCTTCGAACCTTCGATCCCGAATAAACAAATCTTGAGAGTAAATATCTATTTATAATTTAAGACAATAGACAATTTTATGCCATATTAGATTCATACCAAAATCTTACTCGTTCATCCTCACCTCATTCTTGATTCTTCTAAAATGTGTAAAATTTGAATTGATTTAAATAAAAGGTTCTTCTATACCGTTTTTTTAAACATTTTATTAGGGATTTTGTTCCGCCATACTGTATGCGTAACAAAATCTTACCATAAGTAATACTGATATGAACTTGCAATAACCCATATATTTATTATTTTTATGGTCAATAGAATATTCTTAATAGATATTATGTAATATAACCTATACTTGAATATATCCTATATTTGAATTCAATTGTTTTCAATAAATAATAAATATAAAATAAATAAATATAAATAAAATGTAAATAATAAATAAATAAATAATAAATAAATAAATGCTTTATTGTCAAAAAAAATTTTACAATTTTGTGGACAAAGCTGTTGTAAAAAAATAGTTTAGAAACATCAAAATTAGCAAACAAAACAAAACAAAAACACATCATAAATATTATAGAAAAATAATATTTAAATCAGGAATTTAGAATATTAATATTATAGAATCCTAAAAGAAGTACATTAGAAATGTACTTTGTTCGTCATCAAAACTCTCATAATAGGCCACTTAGACCCCTCTAACGTTCAAACATCTAGATTTAAAAGTAAATAACTTGCCCTTTCGCCTCTTAACTTTTTAAGATCTATTAGATGACAGCAACTGAATGTTAAAATTCAACACACGGAACTGGACAGTAACGAAATTTGACATTTAATACTAAACCTGATGATGTCATCCAATAGATTCCAAAAAGTTTCATTAGAGAAGTTTAAGTCATCTTGTTTAACCATGTTGCCTATAGAGGGTTTTGACCAGCCCAAAGGGATAATTTTGAAACGTCATTTTCTCAAAAATAGTTGAATTTAACTGAAGGACATGTTACATAATATATAATTAGGGCGTTGATTAAATTAGTATTCTGTTATCAAAATATCCGGATTCGAATAAACCAATTTGACCCTGTATAGAATTATGTAGGTGCAACATAATTTAAGAAAGCGATAAATAACAAATTATAGGATTGACACCTACTAGAATTTCTCCCGAAAACACGCAAAGATATATTAACTACGGATACTAACAATGGAGAACGGAAATGTTTGAATTGCCTTAAGTTCAATCTTACTTTCTCAGAGTTGCGAAATATGTAGACACAGAGTTGAATGATAATATAAGAAGTAAGCGTATTAAAGGTATTTTTATTGTGGTTTATTTATTGATAATTTCTTTTTTTTTATATTTATTTTATTTACAATATCTACAGGGCATAGGCCCATATTATTGGCAGGATATACAAGAAATATTCATTCATTCATTCATTCATAAAATCGTGTATGTTTTAAAGCAATTATTAAGTATTAAACGGGAACGAGACACGGTGTTGCCAATCGCTAAATATTAGAAGAGATCTTTTAATTTAAAGAGGAATATTGAATTTGGCTGATAATTTTTGGGGTTGAATTTTGATACAGATTAGCTTGAAATAAAGTTTCTAGGAATAAGCATAAGCTTTAATAGAAAACAAACTTATTCCTACAAAAATCTGAATAATTAAATCAAATAAACAACGCTTAATATTACTTTAATCAAAAAGCAATTTTAAACCTATTAACTTATACAGGAAGCAGTGGCGCAACTAGACATCGGCTTTTGGGGGGGCTCAAGCCTTGACATTTATAAGATAATATTGATTATAGAATAAAACTAATTTTAACCATTTTTTCGTACGGCTATGATTTAATTATAAACTCTTGATATTGTCTAAGTTTTTATGTTTCGGCTATATACGATTTGATTTTTTTAATAAATTACGACACTTAAAGTTTCATAGAATGATATATAAAAATTTTAGGGAGTTCAAAGTTATCACTTCTTCTGTATAACATAATATGTTTTACTCGACTTGTTAACAGGAAACCTGCCGAAGTGCCTCCTCCTTTTTGGTCTACCGTGTATACCAGCCCAAGTAACACGTAAAATCACATATGGGCTAAAATGCTGATATTGGCTAATAGCCCTGGCTACTTAGCTGAAATTGCTAGCCAAAATAACAGTTCTCTTACAGTATAAAGACGGAAATATGGCTAAAGTGGGGAATACTAATTTGGCCATAATGGGGTAAAAATGGCCAATTGGCAATTATACGACCCACTCTTTTGATTTTATGGTTGGGTTTATTAGCTACTTTTTGACTTTAAAATCGAGCTTTTTTAGCGCTGAATTTTGATTTGTTTTTTAGCCGAAATTTGAGTAACATTTTTTCTGAAATTTACCTAAATAATTTCTCATTTTTTGCCTTTTCTTTATTTATATAATAAATCATCAATTGTTTCAAATTATGTAGAAATAGTATTAATAGAGCCAATCAGTGTAAGAATTTATGAGCCAAGAGGAAATGCAAATATAACAAATTATGGTTTCGTAGAAATACGAGGACTATGACTTATTGTGTGTAAAATATTCATTTGACGGTTGGTGGGGACAAAAAACACTTGCGTAGGAACTTTTACTGTTAAAATAATCTAAGATAGGCATGTAAAACACGCGCCCCTTCTTGAAACTAAACATTTCGTTTTCTACAATTTTTTTTTGGAGATGTAATTTACTAAGAAAATTCATTAAAGAGTCCCTAACGTAAAAAAACATGCATGAAAATACGTTTTTATTGGTAGAAAGAATATGTTTGTTTGAAGTGGTCAAGTAATGGCCGCTAGGAAATTAGTTTAATTTTAATTTCAATCATGGCGGATCATAAAAAGCTTTCGGTTATTTTTTAAGCAAATATTCCTTGAAATTGGCCACCTTGTAAGCAAATATTTATCAAATGGGAGTAATTTTCAAATGTAGCAATATTTATTAAAATTTTGCCAATAAAAAACGACGATTACCCCAAGTCGACGTTTTTCTATAATATGTGGTGAAATATTCAATCTTTTTATTAGACATGTTGTATGATAAATAATTTATATTTCGTTTTTCTGAATAAATCTTCAGTTTGGCTAAGTATAGTTTTATAGGTTATAAACGTAAACTTGAAAATGTGGCATTTTTTGGTAATATTAAAGTAAAAATAAGCGAAATAAAACTACCCAATTTTGATGATAATAAAAGCCATATTTTTTCCTCTCATTTTTGTTGTCTTAAAATGTTATAATCTGGCATTCCTAGATACCTATTATTTCTATAATTAAACTTAAATACTTGCTGAAATATGTTTGGTTTGCATTTGGGAAAAATGCTTACTTATTGATTATATTCTGACCTCGATTTCTATTGATTAAAAATGCCATATTCTGGCATTTTAAACAGCTATGCTTACTATAATTTAACTTCAATACTTACTAGAATATATTTGGTTATATTGTGGCAACAAAATTGACAGATATTTCTACTTTTTGACCATCCAATATTACGAAAAAAAAAGTTGGGGTTTAATTATCCTATAAAAGATATTTTTTGGCCAAGTAATTATGCTATAGCCTATCTACATTAAAAACTGCTACTTTTGGAGCCAAAAAATCTAACTTGAAGCGAGCTTTCATGGCTAGAAAACAAACCAAGAATCATTTGCCAAAATTTGACAAATCTCTGGTTTGTATGTATTTTTTATGGATAACTGTTAGGCAAAAAAGCTCATCAACTAATTTGTGCTACTTGGGAGACGAACATCGTTTTGATACAAAAAATTAAATAACAGAAGTTTCTCCGTTTTTTGGAATATCACCTCAATTTTATTTTAAATATGTATAGTCGAGAAAGGTTAAGTATCTGCATCAATGACTTCCGTG
The DNA here is from genome assembly GCA_030620095.1 of Kuschelorhynchus macadamiae. Taxonomy (NCBI): domain Eukaryota; kingdom Metazoa; phylum Arthropoda; class Insecta; order Coleoptera; family Curculionidae; genus Kuschelorhynchus; species Kuschelorhynchus macadamiae. The sequence goes on from JAUTXW010005168.1 coordinate 89,629, forward strand.
ATTTTTCAATGTTAGAACATTTACCCCACCTATTTTTGTTTTCAGTTTGACTATTATCGGTTTTGCGTAATCAAAATATGATTTTTTTTACTCTTTTAAACCCCTTAAAAAATATCGCTTACACTTTACACTATTTCTCAAACTTTTATGATCCATAAGTTCAAAATAAGCGCGCGTTTTCGTAAGCCCAAATAGTGTTTAATTAAAATGGTCAAAATTATACAGATTAGAAAAAACCTATGTTTATTTCTTAACTAAAAAACGGAAGATGCCAGAGAAAAATAAACTATGCTACGGAAGAATACCTTTTTTCCCATTTTTACAAACAAAATGGAGTCTAAATGTTTTGGTTGGCCCTCGCCAATCGCCTGGCGGGGGGGCTAATTTTAGGGTCTGGGGGCTAAGCTCCCCCTAGCCCCTCCCTAGTTGCGCCACTGACAGGAAGAGGAACATTTTTTGCTTTTTGAGATACTTGTATGTACCGGGTGAATTATTATATTATGACACCCACCTACAGGTTTATTTATTAACAAAGTTAGAGAAAAAGTGTAAATACAAAAATTGTTGGGTAAGAAATACGTTTTTTTTTTAATGGAATACCCTGTATTTCGTTTATTTGTATGAAAGGTCATTCTATACTGATTTTAAAAATATTTAATTTGATTATATTGGCGTAAGGCGTTTATTAATTATGTTAGTTTAACTGCAACATTACTTGCCATATAAGTCTAAGGTAATATTATAAAATAATACAAAACTTGTTACAGTTAAACCAAAATAATTGAAAAACAAGTTGCGCCAAAATAGTCAAACTATATATTTTTGAAATCAGGAAAAAGGAACATTATTAAAAATTATAAAAATACAGGGTGTTTCATTTAAAAAACGTGTTTCGTTACATTTTTTAGGGCATATAGGTAGATATGCGATACTCGTTTGTTTTTTTTCATAACGGATTCTGCCGGTTTAAAAGAAACCCTAAAACTTTTATATTTACACTATTTCCCTATCTTCATTAATAAACCCTGTAGGTAGGTATATATATATATATATATATATATATATATATATATATATATATATATATATATATATACATATATATTTATATATTATTATATATATATATATATATATATATATATATAAATATATATAAATATATATAAATATATATATATATATATATATTTATACATATAAAAGGAGAAAGTTTATCGTGACTGACTAGTTAGAAAAAAGCACTTTAAACCAACAGAATATAATTTTCACAAAAAGCGAAAGATTCTATCCTCCAGGTTCTTGGTTAGGTGGGGATGCAAGTTGCTTTGTCCTTGTCAACTCCCCCCTCCGGGGTAGAAGCCGTATTTTGTTCGTAGTAATCGATATACATAGAATTAGGCGGGAATTGTACTTTCCTTTGTCTCCCTTATTATTTTACCTACTACGACGCATTTTTTCGTTTTGCAGTAATGGCGTTGTATTTTACTGTTGATATGTGTTAGTTACCGTCTATATTCTAGTTACGTACAAGTTTTAACATTAAGCCTGTTGCAATGGGACTGTTTTATTTTTAACTCACTTTGGTAAGACGTTTCTTTTACTTTATAATCCTTTCTTTTCCTATCTACAAATGTATTTTTCTATAGAAGGGTCCTGAAGAAGAGAATAAACATTCTCGAAAGCTCGACCATACAATAAAGAGTATTCCACACTAGGCCGTTCAAAAATTTTTTTCTTTGACTGCATCCCTACCTAACCAAGAACCTGGAGGATAGAATCTTTCGGTTTTTGTGAAAATTATATTCTGTTGGTTCAAAGTGCTTTTATATATATATATATATATATATATATATATATATATATATATATATATATATATATATATCGGAGGACAGCAGCAAGAGTCTGCGGACGCTACTCTCGTCTGTCGGCTTCCTAAATACACTTGGCAACATTGCGCGTTAATTTCTCGGATGGATGCAGGCTTTTCAAAGCCTGAACGTTGCCGCGTCTTGTTCGATCTACTGCGTAGTTATATTAATCTATTATGGACTAAGTAAAAAAAAATGTTCACTTAAAAAATTTAAAGAATATGACGAAATTTTTTCCCTACAAATAACTTTCCTATATGCCCACACTTCTCCCTACGCAAAATGTTAACCCTCGGTCACTACATTCGGTGTTGGTTTGACCAAACTTGTTCCACTATGCCTGTGTGGAAGTGTGTTCTCAGATATTAAATTTAAGTTCATCATGTTTAGCCAAAAAATTACAAAAATATTAAAGAATTAATGGACAAAATGAGATTACTCGTTTCGAAAAAAAATCAAAAATGAAGAACTGAAGAAATATACCTAGTGAAAACAATTCAAAAATTAGCTCCACTTTTTTGCAACATCGTATATTAGGCAAATGTGTAAAATAAATTAAAACAGCATACTAATTATAAAAAAGAACTGAAGAAATAAAAAAAATTAATTCATATCCCATATAAATTGTACTTTTAATTACACGCTTGAAGTAAATAGTGAATGCGCACCAAATGCAATTTAAAGCAATTAAGAAGCTTTTATACATTTTAGCCAAATGTCACAACTTCCTCCTAATAAACAAACGGGACAAACATCTGGGTGTTTAATTTTATCGCTTAAAAGTGCAATCATACTAAAAACAGAAATGTGTCACACTTGATATTATATCTAATTGGCTCTTATAAACAACATAGAACTGCGTGCTGGTTTTACTTTAAATGGAAAATAATGATATAGGTACAGGGTTATTTTTAATAATTTGCCACCCCCTGAGAGGGTTATTTTTTCAAGATACAATGAAATGGTTCCTACAAAAGTTATGAAGAAAGAAGAAAATCACTAAATCACCATGAACTTTGTTATTTTAAATAGGACACCTTGTATTTTTCGACATTTTTGGATTCTAATTAGAGATTCACTACTTGACTTGATATTCAAGCTACTTGACTTGACTTGACTTGAAATCAAACCAAGCTCAAATCAAGTAGTTTTATCGAGTTACTTGACTCTTTTATCGTTCAAAAAATATTTTATAATTTTTATTTATAAAAAATTAACCTTTCTTGTAGGTAGTAGAAGAGTTACATGGTACAGGATAGTCATTTTCTAATAATGTTAATAAATTGCTGTTTAAAATTGAAATATCGAGAAAAACGTAAGGCCATCAGTAACTTTTCGTAACTACAAAGTCGTATATTTTATTTCTTATAAAAATAAAACAAGCAAACGAATATTAACAGAAAATCTATAGTTAATAATATTAACATCATATTGCAATAATAATACACACTAAATATTAAAAATGATTTAAAAAAACGCGCATCATTCAGTAATATCAATAAATTACTGATTTAGAAATTATTGTTAATATTATCATTTGATATTCAAGGATTAAGACACATAAGACTAACATCTCAACTCCTAAATCGGTTTCGAGTTTTGATAATTGTAATCGTGCCCTGTTCAATTTTATTGTTTCAGTAAATAACTATTTCAGGGCAAAAAAAACCTTACCTTCTCGTTTAAAGTTCTGTTACTAAGCCAATTTAAAATGCATTACTGCTGCTTGCAGTGCTTCTATTGACAAGGGAAACCGTTTTATCAATTTTGGCAAAAATTGTTTCGTAAACTTTCAAATGTTTGGATTGCAAATGTCGTTTAAGTGAGGATGTGTCACAATTTTTAAAATGGTAGGTTTGTTTTTACATAGTTTGCATTTTCCTTGTGTGTCAGTTTTTTTTGTACTCTTTGGGTCTTGCTCTACTGCAAAGTAATCAGTTACTTTATTTTCATTGGCCTTTCTCTTTTTTAGGGTCGGGTGTTGAGTAACCTCTGAATGGTCAGATGAAGTTTCGCCTAAGACGTATTCGGATCCGCTACTTTGGAACGAATTTGATGCAGTTTCGCCGGAATTTGTCGAACAGTACCTACTCACTCTATATAGTAAAATAAGTCAGATTCCACCCGAGTTACTACATTGTCGCTATTTCTTTCAAGAAACTAAACTGACATTGCTTTCTACTCGAAGCATTAAAGCACTATACTCTAGGAAATATAAACAAACTCTAAACGCGATCACGCCACTTTATTTCGCAAATGCTAATAATGCGTCAATTGCAGTGCGACAATACAGGCTGCTATATCCTGGTGCAAGAGTTCCCTCAAGAAAAACTGTTGCATATATAATAAAAACCACGCACAACGAAAATCCTTGCAGAGGCAAAAAGACGAGCGCAAATTTTGACTTGGGCGAGGAGTTATCCATATTAATATATTTTGAAGGTAAAACATTCTTTCTTTAGGTAATCTAAAAGTTAAATTAAAACTAATTTTTAGAAAATCCAAGCAGATCGATTCCGGACGTCTCTCGAATAACCGGAAAATCGAGGTTCTACATCCGTTCAGTGCTAAAAAAAAAATCGATACCACCCGTATAAAATTAGACCAGTGCAACTATTAACCAACGCACAGACTAATATTTTAGCTCAAAACCTGGCCAAAAAGGCAAAATTTTGAAACAACAGCAACAGACCTGTGGGTACGTATTTTTATGTGATAGATAAATATGACGTTGCGTAATGCACTCGCCACCTACGATAAAGTAATCAGTGACTTGTACGCGTGATCGTAATTTAGCAATTGTTTTTAAGAAAAATGTGTTGACAGAATTGTGTTGACAAGCATCATTTCGTTGCGATAATTTATAAATTGGCTGGTTATTTTGTGGCATAATTGATCATGGATATTGTTGCAGAAGGTATGTACATTGTATTAATTATTTCTGTGAATGTTAAAATCCTTCTATAGGTGTTTTTTGCCGACCGCCATTCTTACAAAAAAATTGTCAGAATTTATAACTTTTTTGTATATAGTAATGGTTTTAAACATATGCAACTCATCGCAACAGCACAAACTTTACGGGTTATTAAATTTCAGTATATCTAGAATTACTATTCTGTAGAAAAGTTTCCCCAAGTTTTAACATTAACCAGAAATTAAAGTTCAAATGTGCTATGTCAGTATAATATCATGACATGCGGTTACGGGCGAAAATCTACGGACACTCAACGTCAACTCAGCGTTTTCTGTCATATTTTATAAATATCCTCAATATGTCAAAAGCAACCTAAGTGTGAATTTTCTGTGCCCAACTGTATATTATGGCAACATACAGGGTGGCGCATCGGCAATGTACTTTTTTTATTATTACTGGGCGTCTTGGCAGATTCTGTCAAATCTATGACTCGAAGGGAACTGCATGATCGAGTGAGAGCGAGCGCAAAGAGACTATTTGATGAAAAACTAAACAGCTTAGAAGCAGAATTAGTTGCCATTACAAATTGCCCCCCTGAAAAACTTGCTATACTTCAAAATACCATTAAGAATTTTAAAACAGTTTATAAACGTAAATGGCTCTCGTGCAATAGTACAGAAAATCGTTTTTTGAAAAAACATCAACAATGGTTGGATGGAGGAATTACATTCCCTGCTGCCCCAGCTCCTCGCAGTTCCAAAGGTAGACCAAGTAAAGAATTTGCAGAACTAAGTGACCGATCAAAGCGGCGCAACACTATGGAAGAAATGTCCCCTTGATAAGTTGACATACGCGACACAGATGGGTCAGCGAGCTGCGGGTAATATTGAAACATCAAAAAAATAATTAACGTACTTACCAAATCTCCAACTAGTGCGGGAAATTTTCGAAAGTTAGCCGCTATTGGTGACCAAAAAGCTACAGCGAAAAAACACACACCAGAAGAGGCATTGGCGATATTCGTCGAAGCTAATTTAACCATGAGTCAATACGGTGATTCGTCAAGTAAATAAAGATATATACCCATGTTACAAATACGTTCAAAACGCTAAACACGATTGCTATCCCCAAAAAGTATTGGAGAAACTTTTGCCGAAGTGAAGTTACAAGATTTAGTCGACCACACAACTTTGCGGCTGTGTAATATTTGGAACCAGTTTTCGAGAACATCCAAGGCGAAAATAAAGAATTTCTGCTTATATTTAAGTGGGGTTGTGACGGCTCCAAGCAATGCGAATATAAGCAAAAATTTGAAGATAAAAGCGACAGTGATGCTAACATTTTTCTAAGTTCCCTTGTGCCAGTAAGACTTATGTGTAGACAACAAATTGTATGGCAGAATCCTAACCCATCATCACCTAGATTTTGCAGGCCTATCAGAATGAGATTTGTCAAGGAAACTGAAAGAAACCACTAATGAAGAGTTTGAATACGTGGAAAACCAGGCCAGAAATCTGTATCCAACAAATGTTAAAATAATATCCAAATAAAGCACAAATTGTGCCAACAATGGTGGACGGCAAGGTGTGCAATGCTGTCACAAACAATGCTTCGACAATGCGCTGCTACATATGTGGCAAAACATTCCAAAAACTTCAATGACTTAACACAAAAAAGCACAGAAAAACCGGAAACTTTTCAATTTGGGTTGTCAATATGTGCACACCAAGAATCAGGTTCTTCGAATTCGTACTACATTTATCGTATAAAGTAAAGGCAGGAGTACATGTAAGTCGCGTTACACTAAAAAGTGACAAAGAAAAAATTCAAACTGCCAAACAGAACATTCAAAAAGAGTTCCGCGAGAAAATGGGATTGCTGGTGGACATTCCGAAAGCTGGATTCGGTAATACTAATGACGGGAATTCGTCCCGTAGATTTTTCAACAATCCGGAAGCAGCTGCTATTACAGGAATAGACTTTGAATTAATAACTAGATTTAAGATAATATTAGAAGTATTATCCTCTGGCTTCAAAATTGACGTGGAAAAGTTTTCTCTGTACACTATGGATTCGGCCAAGCTCTATGTAAATTTATATCCTTGGCAACCAATGTCACCAACTGTGCATAAAATTTTAACCCACTCGGCAAGTGTTATAACACATGCTTTATTGCCAATCGGTCAGTTGTCGGAGGAAGCTGCGGAAGCCAGGAATAAGCACTTCCGGCAGTACAGAGAAAGCTTTTCCAGAAAGGAGTGTAACGAGGATGTGTTGAATAGGCTTTTGTTGACCTCAGACCCTTATTTAAGTAGCATAAGAGCTACGAAAAATACAAAAAAAAAGTTGTTTACAAAGGAGGCATTGGAATTCCTAAAAGCAGATATAGATGTTGATGATGATAGTGACATAGAGAATAGGCTGTAATCTTAATCTTAAACGAATAGGGGTCTTGTTTCGATTTTTTTTTAATTTAGGGTTTCGATATAAGCGGTAGATCTGTACCTCAGAGGTAAACTGTAGGTTTTTAAG